>VXAX01003390.1:528968-840967 GCA_013399835.1 Leptocoma aspasia | reverse complement strand
AAAAAAAAAAGAAAAAAAGAAGGGAAATTATAAGAAGCAGGAAATTAAAAAAAGTGCAATGGAATTAATGAATATACTTTCGTGCAAATTAGTGCAATATATGTACCTTCAACAAATTCTGTTTTGTCCTTTCCATAATTGCTTTTGTTTCCATACTCTATATAATAAACTATGTGTTGGGTGAGGAAAAATAAGTGGCACACATTTACACATGCTATCTCTGTTCCCTGGTTATTGTTTAAAAAGTGGCAAATGTTCTGCTTCAAAAGATTATGCCAATTAAAACGGCATTTCTTTAAATAGAAATCTGAAAGAAAAAGCAACATAAGTATATTTCTGGAAGAAGGAAAAAAGAATCTTTTCTTCAGTCTTTGCTTAATTGGTTTTAAATATAGTTCTGGGTGCTCTGACTTTTGTTCTACATGAGGGGTGAATTTTGAAAAAAAATATGTTTTATTTTGCTTTCTATACTCCTTTTTTGTCTTCAGTCTTTTATCAGCAAACATCCATGTGAGCAAATGTGCATGGAAATGTTACCTAGATGGGTTCACATTACAAATAAAACCCAACTCAACATTTATTACAGTATTATCAGGCTCAGCTATGCTTACATTCAGGCAAATTGTGTATCATTCAACATCATAGTCTACCTTAAACTGCAGCTTTTGTCTCTGTTAATTGGTAGTTGAATAATTTTTGTTGTTATTTTCAATACCAGTTATGGAAGTTGCCTCCATTAACACCGTTTTTCAGTGTTGTCTGCATTTCCATTTTTTATTTTCTTTCTGCAGTGAAGAGTTTGTGTGTCTTCATACAGTGTTAACTGCAAATTTTGTCTCTTCCCTCACACTCTTATAAGTCACAAATTTCCTGAAATTTTGTCTTCTTGAAAGACTACAGTGTATCAAAGAACATCTGTATATTGGGAAAAGACATCTTCCTAATATATTGTTGGCAAAAGCACCATTTTTATCTATATACAAGAAAGTTTGTATGACTGAAAAGATGCTTTAAAAATATTATTTGAAGTGCTTTAATAATCACACTTGTGTGGTCTTCATTTAAAATGGTACCTCAGCTCCCATGTCCCATTAGACTGATAAAATAAAAAGTGGGAGGCAGGAAATACTGTTGTAGCTGCTTATCTGTCAGAGAAAATAGTTTAGAAAATCATATAATTGTAGAATGGCAAATGTTGGAAGGGATCATAAATATTCTCTCGTTCCACTTACCACTAGACCAGGTTACCCAGAGCCTGATCCAACCTGGCCTTGAATGCCTCCAGAAAAGACTCCTAATGGAACTGTAAAACTTCTGTTTCTCCTGATCCTCCCTTAGACCTAGAGAAAAAACAAACCGTTTTGAAATGAGAGCTAGCAAATTGACATTTTCTGTATGGCTTGCAGGGTTTATAGAATATCTACTTTTAGATACCTGGCCAATGAGAGTTAAAGTGGTACAGAACCCTGAGCACTTTGGGAGAAATATCTAGAAATGAAAATTGACCTTTGAAAAGTGAGGTTCAAAGCCAGACTACTAAGGAACACCAAAGACAGGATCAGCTGTGTAGACAAATGTAACTGTCTCATACGGTACATTTCGGATAAACAGTTCAAATTGTGTCAGGTTTATCACTAGCCAATATCCCATTAAAGCACTGCATAGAGAAACTACTGATTCCAGCAAGTTGTCTAGATTGCACTCAGACAGGATGGTTTTCTTGCTCCTTGCAAAAGCCTTGTTTGACTCACATGACTTAATATGTTTTTTCACAGATTTGGAACCACATACCAAATTACATAATAATCTATTGAACAACTTTCCATGTGATACTGTGCACAAGCCAAAAACTCCTAAGATACTTGCCAGGCTACTATGCAGAGAGTCTGCCCATCAGCAAAGAAAATGGGTGAATAGTTTGAGAAAGAAGAAAAAAGCTGGCTAAACAAAAAACCAAATATTTCAGGAACACGTGGAATTTCTAGTAGTCAAAACTGCATGTTAGGTATAGGAAACTACAACAATCCTAGAGAAGAGCTGAGTACAGAGTTAGTCTGGAACTGGTATCTTACTTTCACATTTACTACTGAGTGTATATTATCTTGTATTTCCAGAACAGATCAGTTCATGCTACAGATCAGCCCTGCTATTCTCTGAAAATAAATGTGGACACGTACAGAATAATTTATTCTTCAGCACATGATATTCTCACAGCACTTCAGCTGCCCTAGTAAGTGGCTGAACCAACAGTGCTGACAGGACCATAAAGTTTGTCATATATAAAAATCCATGGTACTGCTCGAAAAAGCCTCTTGCCAGAAGCAGTTTGCTTGACAATCCTGGCATTATAGGATGCCAAGAAAGTCAGCTAACAACACAGCCAAGTGTCTTTGGTTGTTAATGCCCATTCCATACAGGGTAAAACTTCTCAGCTCCCCACTGCTCTGCAAAGCTAGAATTCTGTCAGCAAGTCTATTCTTTAAATCTCATACATCTCACACAACTTTAAGTTGTTAATTTCTGGCAAATTTTCTTACTATATTTTTCCAACAATTGTATTATATATCACTTGTACATATATATATAAAAGGTAGATGAATCGTGAAGAAAAGTCCTGCAGAGAGGTGGTACAGTGACTTTAATACTACAGATTGTGTGCACCTGTTTCTATGATTTAGTTTTTCAAATAAAAGTTACTTTTTCCAGCATCGGCTTGCCCCTGTTGTGACACATTTCTTGCAAATTGGTTTGTTTTGCAGTTTTTGTGTAAACCCAAACCCACAGTTTTCACCAAACCTACTGCTGCTTATCTTTCTGAATAATTTCAAAGAATGCCATGTAATTAATTTTTTTTAATCTTGTTGAAACAGCACAGTAAAAAAAAAAATTACATTTTTATCTTTATTTCCTGCTATCTCAACAGACATCTTAATAAAAATATGTTTCAGGCATCTCTGCATCTTTCTCACCTGCTTTCTTCTCATACCTCTGTGCTCTGCAGACCTTGTTTACTACCCTCTACCACTGTCACAGGATATTTTTCAAAAGATAGTAAAAATTTTTGCCTGTAGCTTTCCAAATATATGGACTTAGCTATATATGACATTAGATCTCCTTTACCTCCTTCTTCTAAGTGACATAAAGTGAAAGGGTCACATCAGGTCCTGATTTACTTATGAATGCAGTCTAAATCATGTAATCCTTGGCAAATTGCTGAGCCCAAGATTAAAGCAGACTACTCTGCTCAGCAAGACTCCTTCTGCAATGGGAATTTGAAAAGTACAAGCCAGACATCTCCAGACATGCACTGTAAAAATTTTCATCAACATAAAATTTACATATCAGCTGAATAAAAATCCCCGCCTGCCTTACATCCGGTGTTGGGATGCTGCTGCCATGAACAAGTGCGCAGATGAAAGGTCTTGGAAAGCAGCAGAGTAAGAAATGTTTTAAATTAAGTTTTACACACAAGTCTTGTTTTTCTTTCACTAAAGGAGAGGTTGGTAGTGTCCATATGCTATCATCCACCTTTCTGTTACATAGCTTGTGTATGTTACATAGCTTATGTATGTTTCTATTACTAAGCTAAACACGTGGCCATTCCAGTCTACTTATTTCCTTATATCTATAGATAAATAAATACATCTATTTTTTATGTGATATAAATCAACAAAAATTAAAAATGAGAGTAAAAAATGCATGAACATTTTTTTATCACAAACTCTAGTAATTATATCTAGAAGTGTGAATTTATTAACCAGTATCTGTCACAGAACCACACAATTCCAGACTGGCTGAGGTTTGAAGGGGGCCCCATAAAACATCTGGTAAAACACATGGAGTTACAGGCAGGATCAGCTAGAACAGGGGGTTCAGGGCCACATCCAGTCAGGTTTTGAGCATCTCCAAGGAAACATGACTGCATCTTTGGGCAATCTGTTCCAAGGTTCAACCATCCTCACAGTAAAACAGCTTAAATGATTTTTTTTTTTATTTTGGTTTGTGCCTGTTGTCTCTTGTCCTGCCTCTGGATAGCATGAAGGAGAAAATTACTGTGTCTTATTTATTTCCTCCACCCCCACCAGCTACTTACACACAGTGATAAGATCCCTGGAAGTTTTTATTTTCCAGGGTAAATAGTCCAAATACTCAGCCTCTTCCTGACACATCCTCAGATGCTGTATAAGGCTGAGATGCTCAATTCCTTCTTTGTTTCAGCCTTCACCTACAGCCCCGTGCTTACGGATAAAAGAGACATGGAGAAGAATCACTAGGTGTAAATAAGGACCTATTTGGTACTGCTTTGAAAAAATTGACCTACACTAGTCTATGGCACCCAATAGAAGGCAACTAAGGTGCTGAAAGAGACAGATGGCATCCTTTCGAGGCCAATTTCTAATGAAGAGTAGAGGAGGTCTCTGAAAGCTGGAGAAAGTCATCACCATAAACAATCAAAATTGTGACTTAAAAGTGAAAGGCTTCCATTGAAACTTTAAAATTTTTTCTCTGACGTGGTTATAATTTGCTGTAGAAATTGCTTTTTAGCAAGTAAAATTTTTATAATTTGTTTATTATTCTAACATTGATTCAGACATAAGGTGAACATCCTTTGCTGCTGGTGTTTAAACTCTCACCTGAAGACTTTATTATATTGGTATTATATCAAAGCTTTTCCATATGTTGGCACAAAGTTTCTGTGGTCACATATATCTCTGTAGTTCCAGCCTTTGCTATTTCTCACATTCCATGAAGTGGAATAATCTAGGAAAATAATAAACTGCACCTGTTGAATGCCAATTTTTTCCACAGATTTCAAATCCTCATATTTTCTCACATTCTTTTACCTGTTCTGCCTGCAATTGACAATAAAGGTGTTTTTGTATACTCACATTTACACATGATCTGCCTACTTATTTAAGAGGGAGGGAAATGATTGAAAATTTGACAGAAAACTATTTTAATTCTGAATCCTGAGATTTTTGTACATTACAACAGTTTGGCAAATTTCTGAGTTATAGTTCTTTCCAGATCATTCCCTAAATGTAGTTCTGAAACACTCTCTGAAGAATAATCTTGCATGTGTTTAAAATGTATGAGGTTTCTTTTATTAAAATTGTGTAAAAGCTAAGATACTCCAGCTTTAATCTGTTTTCCCAATATAGCATTTATTTATAGATTATGAGTATTTTTTTAATAATTTCTGATGTCTTCCTTTGCAAATGGAAGTTTCCAGTCCCCAAAAAATAATTTCAGGATATTCAGGTGACCATCTTAGCATCATTGCAGCTTTTCTTTGTTTTTCATATCTAATGCTACATCCACAAAAGAACTTTTAATTTAACAAACCTCCATTTAAACTAAATTTTTAACTTAAAGGCTAATAACATTTATTCACTACTTAGTACATGAAGAGCCTTGCAAAACTTGTAAAGGGAACCATTGCAACTAGCATATCAGGATGGAGCAGATGAAATAAATAAGAATAAAAAATAGAGGATATTGTGAGTAAACAAAGAATTTATTTTAAGAACTTGAGAGAGATTTGAACTTCCATGGCAAATTGAGATTTGTTGGCCAAACCTTTGACTTTACTTCTTTCAGAGAGGAACAAGATGAGTCCTTCTATTTTTGGTGGTGCTGTCCCTTTGTGAATATGGGTTATATAACAGTGAGTGTGTGGGAGATTTGGGAACAGAGAAGTAGGAACCCGGGAAGCACCGGATAGTCTAAAACTGTGTCTAATGGACTGGCTTCTATGGTAGAATGAATGTAGAAGGTGCCCCTTTCAAGACTCCCCACGTTCAGTTTAGCTAGTCCTCTTAAGATGGTGTGACACCAAAACAGAGTTATAGTTTCCTAACGAGTTTACCTGAAAAACACTCCTAGTAATTATGGATGGAAGTTTGTGAATTTTTCTTTTGAATTATTACCTAAATTCTGCTCATGTTCTACCTCCAAAGCATAAAACTGCTTTTACTTTAAAATTTCTAACCCTTGATCAGAATTCTGTCTTTAGATGGCATTTTTATCTGAAAGAAAGCATTTGACTTCCCTTGTTTTGTTTCCAAACTATTTGTAACCCTTCCCAAGGATAATAAAGGGAGCATTTTCCTTCAGAGTAGAAGAAAGCAAACTGCTCTGTTTTGTTAATTAGTAATTTGTAGAGAGGAGAAAAAAGCCATCACTTACTGAATGTTCATGCATTTTACAGGTCCTTGTGGTTTTTCACTCCACCTTGTTCACTTTCCTATCTTGTCTGGAACTGATGGCAATATTCCAGAATAAATACCAGTGTTTGCTGATTGTCATTTCTGGTGGCCATCCATGAATAAATATTTAATTAAAAATTCCTGCACATGATAAAGATGTGTATTATGCAGTGTGGCACTGTAACAAGGACAGCTACTGTCAAAGACATTGAATGATGCATATAAAACATTTATTTTTTCAGAAATTTTTCCTCTTTTGCTTCTTCCATGTCAACCATAATGGTGCTGTTTAATGACTATGTTAAAAAGTTGCTGAAGAGACAGCTTCACATCTGTTCTAAAGTAAACTGAAATTCAAAGAAAAAAGAAAAGAAACCCCAAAATTTGTACTGATATGTTCTGTGAACATTTCAAAACAAAGATGTTCTTGGTCACATACAATCATGCCTCTACACAACTTTCTAACACTGTAGTGCAAATATATATTGTATTCCATGTATATACATTTATGAGGTACACTGAGGATGAATAGTCTATATAAGTGACAGGATTCAGAAATTTGAGTTATTCTTTTGATATTCCTCTGAAAAATTCAATGAACATAAGTAGACATCAGCTTAAAATTCCTTTGAAAATTAGAGTACTTTGGGGTTTCAAATGAGATGAGAAACATTTCTTGGATTTACATAGCCAAAGACTGCTTCCAAGACAGCTGCAGATATCAAACAGAATATAATTAGGGTGAATTAAATCATTCTAGGGCAATAATACCACATTCCCTCAATGAAGAAACAAACTATTTTAAAATAGTTTTCCTAATGAGTTATTTTTCTGTGCTGCTTCTCAAAGATGCCTATTTAGGGACCATTTATGCTGCAATAGGGTGTGCAGTGCTTTACCCAGAAATCACTTTAAACACTTTGTATTTCTCTGATGAACTTATTTGCAAGATCAATAGAAGATACATTAGCAGGTAAGGGGGTTTATTGTTGCTATTTTCTTTCCTTGTTATATGAAGGCTATTATAGAGGCTCCCTTTGGGATGCTTGGTTTAAAAATTACAGAAACATAGTAATATTTTGTGAGATGCAGTTCTGGTTTTATTCCTTTACATGGCTTTCAGATTCTTAGGTCAAAAATTTAAAAGAGTTTGTCAGGTCCTAAATAACTAAAGAGAGATTTGCAAATCTCTGCAATTCTAATGAAATAGGAGTTCCAGTACAGTGGTCGAAAAAGCAGTATGGAGTAAAAACAGCCAGGCTGAGGAAACGGTAAAAAAGGCTGTTCCTCATGAACAGTGTAGGGTTTTTGTTGTACACTGTGTTGATGATTTTCATAGCACAATTTCTGTAAGGCTCAATTCCCTGTGTCTTCTGTAAGAGGCAATATTTGAACTGATGTACTACTCATATACTCACGACATCTTCAGCTTTTTTTGCTGATCCTCTCTAACCCTGAAGTTGTATCTGCCCCACAAGGTGACCAAAGGCTAACTTCAAAGAAGGATCAAACCTGCTAAGGTCTTGTGCCAGAAAATTCTCATTCCATGTACTCAGCCTTTTGTAGCTCTGGTTTGAAATGTCCACCTGGGCTTGGGGCAGGACATCAGCTGGTGAGCCCAGCTGGAGAGCAGCCTGCCCCACCAGTACTGGCTCACAGCCCACAGAGACAGCTAAGAGGCAAGTCTAGAATCAAGAGCTTGAGCTTTCCCCCTTCCAGAGTATGGTGCTTGGTTTAAATCCAAGGTGAGAAAAAACATCTGCATGGGCTTTGATCCATCCTGAATGACCATGTGGACAGACTCCTACTGAGTCCCCACAAAGCAACCTATCCAAGGATCTGGTTTAGCCTGTTTCTCCCAGCAGCTCAGCTAGAGTCCTGGCATATGAAGTCTGCATCTGGGAGGTTTTCAGGCACTCAGGGAAAATGTTCCTTTTCCTAACACACAAGTTTCTCAGATAGAAAACAAAACAGCCCAGCACTTCCCTAGGTGCACCCTAAAAAGACCATGGTAGGTCAGAGTATGGATCCTTCATATTCTCAGTTGTCTCATCTGCCTGCTCATGAGGCTAGAAGCACTAAGAGAACTAAAACACTTCTCTGTGAGCAGTTAGCAGAGATGCATATTCTCAGAAATAAAGACTATATGGTAAAATTTTACAGAGGACAATCTTGAAAAAACAGTGTCTTAAGACAAAAGACCTTATGTAATTTCTTGATTTTTGCTTTGCTTTCTTTGATTAAAAAGTTTTATAGAAAGCTGCAGGGGTAGACAGCTGTGAATGAATCTTCAATTTTCAGTTTTTACAGCTGCTTCTAAATTGCTTTAATATTTAGGATAGGAGAGATTCCTAAAACTACTGTGTGCTTTCTTAGGCTTACTACAAATCACTTTTTCAGCATTCTTCACAATTTGTTTTGTGCAGGAGGTAAACTATGGTTACTTTACCTTTCCCTCTCATTTTCCTGCACATCAAAAATGTAACATCAAATAGCAATAGATCAGCCCTAGAAAAAAACAGCATTTACTTCTCATCTCACCACAAGATGATCTGAAGAGTCAGATCAGCTGCTATCTCAGAGCTGTGAGCAGTGAGCAGTACATTCACTTGAACATATTCAAGATTTCCTGTTTCACAAGATTACTCTATTGGAGTTTTTTTTATTTGGGAAATTATTATTTTTTAAACAGTTGGTTTTTTCCTTCAGCTCCTTGCACATGCTAAGTCCTTCATAGAAGTGATTCCTAGGGTAGACTCCTCAGAGAAACAAATGAACAATAATTTACCTAACAATACCATTGCAACACAGAGAACTGATACTGCTTGACCAGAATTGGCTTTTATTGACCTGTAGTGACCTAGAAATAAAGAATCTGCCTGTGCAAAGTCTTCCACAGCTACATGTGGAGGCTGATTTTTTTTTTTCAATTATTTTTGGCCATCTCCATTTATGAAAATCTGTTTGAATTTAAATAATTTTTTTTTTTTAAGGAAATCTACAAAAATCAATACCCCCTAAAACAAGAGAAACATTCAGTCAAATCATTTTAGCCATACAATGACATCTAAGCTTTATTTAGTTGAAGGGTTTAGGAAATTGGGAAAAACTACTGAGATGAAAAGAAACACAATTCCCTTTTTTTGCCTCAGCAACATATTGTTGTAGTTACTGCTGGGTAGTAAGAACAAAAATTGCTTTTAAGAGCTATAGAACATTTCTCATCCTCAGAAATATCCATTTTCATCCCCTTGCATTAATAATACCTTTGTGCAATGGCACTTGCACTTCACAGAATATATTTCATCATATCATAACCTGACCAGAGATATTCATGATTCTTCTGCACCACTTAATGTAGATTTTACTTATGTGTGATGTTTTCATGACCATTGCATAAACCGATGGATAATTTCCTGTGTCATGGCTGGAATATCGCTGTTGTTGAAGGCAATACCTAACCCAATAAACCAAGAGAGCACAGCTCAGCAAGCAGAGGGAAATGTCAGAGCAAGGCAATAAAATGGTGCATCTGCAGAGACATAACTATGATCGATACCCAGGCTTTCAGCAGGGGAGTTTTCATCCTGTGACCTCGCTGAATGAGAATGGCAGTCTGAAAACCAAAGAGCTGGAAAAAGGAAGATTTTTTCATTTCTTGAGGGAAGTGACCCCAGAAATTATATATTTTATGTTCAGTTTCCAAGCACAGTCAATCCTAGGTGAAGTATTTTTTCAAGGATATGAGTGACACCTAGTTCCCAAGAAATGCACTTAGGGCTACAGGGAAAGGGTGAAAGGCCTAGAAGTCTGATATAAATAGCCAATAAAAGGGATAGGGTTTTTTCCAAAGGGAAAAGTCTGTTCATTTCAGACAGTTTCATCACTTTGAAAATGGGCACAGTGACTAGCCGACTAATAGTAAAGTATTAAATTTTAATCATATTGTAGTCAGTACTGGGATTCAGATATGCAGCCATTATGAATTCAGCAAGTCTAAACCAGAGTAAAATTTATGTATGTATATGTATAAACATATATATATATATACAAGCATACTTTAAAATAAACGGGACAAAGTAGTTGAGAGTTACACTTGCAGCAACTGGAAAAATAATATTAGACCTTCCCTAAACAGTTATTTTCCAGTTTTGTCATATCACATGCATTCAGACTGCTTTAGAAGTCACCTGTCTATGGAAGAATCAAAATTCACAACAGCAGTGGAGAAAGAGTGAAAACAATCTAAAGAACAAAGAAGCAGCAAGAGAAAAGAGCCCGTAACTTCAGTCATGGTTTTGGTCCAAACTATGTGTCTGCTTCATTCAGTTTTGAACAAATGTACAGAATTCTTTTGAGATTTGGGAGCAGCACTGTCACTCCATGTTCTCTTTTTTATATTTCCTTCCTGCTTCAGATTCTCTCCTTTTAACATAGCTCCAACAAGTCCAAAAATGAACCCAAAAAAAATCAAATGAAAAGTTTTTATAATTATTCACCTATTCTACAAAGAGGTGTAGCCACCCCTTTCCCCCTGTGTGCTGCAGTCTGTGAAGAGCCCCGTGGCAGCACACCAGGCGTGCCCTGGCGGTGCGTGGTGCCTCAAGCTCCACAGCGAAAGGCAGCCACCGAGCAACAGGAAATAACAGCTCCTGCTGGAGACACATGTCTAGCTGGGGGGATGGTGGTGGGGAAGTCGTTAAGCAAGGGATAGACAAGTTTGGGTATGATTTAGCTAAAATTAGGATTCAATAATGTCAGTAGTGTCTGCTTTAATGGATGAATGTATGATATTGGGAATAATTAAAACCTGTGTAACTATTACAATAGGAACACAGGAATTAGGTCAAACCTACTCATTGTCTACAACTTTTTAAGGATTATTCAGCTTGTTATTTAGAAGAAAAGCAATGTCAGGACCATAAAATCTGATTATGAGCCATTACATGAATTATCATGCTATGAAGATGCAGTTTGGCTGATACCTCATTGCTTGGTTTTCAAATAATCCTTCATTTTCTGTACCAGCTCAGTATGCCAGTATCAGACCTGAGTACAAGCACAATGTTTTAAGAGACCAGTTTTGTTCCTAGACATGAATTTGGGATTCACATTTTCTTACTTTTGTTTTTTCATCTTTCATTTGCACTCTCTGAGATTTCTGACATAATGCGTGAGATTGAAGTATTTCTGCTAAGCTTATAAACTAGTTCTTACCTTCACCCAGCTTCACTTCATCAGTTCCAGAAGCTCCTTGAGTGTGGTGTACTGAGAAATGTATTGCACTAGATTTTGAAATGCCACAGGGCACCTTGGACTGCATTTCTGTGACCATCTGACCAGCCTGCCTAAATTTAATCAGGTAAAACTCAGTGTGCCTCTGCATTTCACAACTGCAGAGAGGAAAGGAAGAAGCTTCAAGTACAGATAAATCCATCAATTTTGTGGATGTCACCAATAAAGAGACACAAGTCCAGGTAAATGACATCAATTGTTTTTCCGTGATCCACCAGCATTGTAACTCCATTTTAGAACGCCACCAGATTTGTCATTTGTGATTTGTCCTTTGTGGAGCCATGTTGGCTGTCACCAATCACCTCCTTGTTTTCCATGTGCCTTAGCATAGTTTCCAGAAGGATTTGCTCTATGATCTTGCTGCGCATAAAGGAGAGATCAGCCTGTAGTTACCCAGATCTTCCTTATTTCTCTTTTTAAAAATAGGAATTATGTCTCCCCTTAGTTTACTACCTGATTATTGCATTCTTCATAACACTGCATAATAATTTTTTGGATTGTATTTAAATTGATAAACTCAAAGCTTTTTCAGCTCAAATTCAGGAGATTTTGCTAGAAGAAAACATTTTAAAATTACCACCCCATTTTACTGTAATTGTAGATAGAGGGCGTCTCTGACCCCTTGGTAGTGATTTTAATTAGGTCTCTGCATGCCAGAGAAAATACAAATGAATAAAGTATGCCATTGAAACCATTGAACCAGAGTGTGCTGGCTGACCCACATGACTATGGGCAGGCTAGCTAGAACCAGCCTTGGGAAAGTAATGAGAGATCTCATAGGGAATTCAAAAAATAATGAATATAAAGGACCGTAATTAATATAAGACAAAGAGTAAAAATATAATGCAATCAATTGACGTGCTCTCCTAGAAAATGTATCTTGTCAAGTGATTCTGTTTAATTATCTGAGAAAATTGAAGGTTTCATTATTAGAGGTAATGGCACCGGGCATCTGACATACAAGCACCCTGTGTTCTGATATTAAAAATAGCACTTTATTTCAGATTTCAAATGCTGTTCTCAGATGGAATGGCCAGGGAATATGAGCAAGGTTCCCCACGGACTCAAAAACCTTCAACAATTTCTATTCTTTATTCAGAGTAATTATGAAATAATACTTATTTTTAGTTATAAAATGAAAAGACCACACTAGAAGTCCAATAATTCACCATGAATTCAGAACAGCCTTGCAGATAAATTGGAGCCTTTGATAATTTGTTGAGCAAAATATATGTTTAATGTAACCAGTTTCAAACTTTCACATCTGGAAAGACATGACAGCCATACTGGAGGAGACTGTGAAGGGAAGGAGTGAGTATAAGATGGATTTACAAATCTCATGGACCAAAGAAGAGAACATGAACTTCTAAGATGAGGAATGGACAAAAACAAGAAATTTTCACTGTACAAATAAAGAACAGTAAATAAATTGAGGAAGGCAATTTTTAAGTATGGTATGGAAATGGCAAGTTCTAATGTTGTATTTTAAAAACATGTATAAAAATGAAAGTTAATTACAACACACACATACACACACACAAGTTCCTGAGAAATAGTTTAAAGTAAGAAAAAAAATCAAACCAAAAACCAAGGAATACAAGACATTAAGGATATTGTTAAACAAAAATCTATGGTCACAAATTGACAGTTATTTCCTTATTTGTGACATGCAAATGTGACTAAGCAGTATACAATACACTCAAAAAATAGATTCACTATTTAATGTCTTATTCAATGGAACAAATAATTCATACACAATCAGTAAGTTTAATACCTGCAAAAAATATATATAACCCAAAGTATACAGGAGATAAAACTAAGTAATCTAAACATTCCTTCTTGACTTAAATACCATGATTTGGTATGTCAAATTAGCCTCACTGACTGTACCTAGCAAAATGAAACTATCCATAGACACCAAATTAATTTTAGAAAGGAACTATAACACTCTTAGTGGGAAGGAAAATGAAATGTAGGTAGTATAACTGAAATGACAGAAACAAAATCCATAACCTAGTGATTAGCTAAAGAAATTATTAGCAATGGGTATTCTGCCAATTTTCTTGATCTTGCTTTGATTCTTACCTTATTTTTGTCTAAAATCCTTGGTGTACTAATATGGATTATTATCTAAGAAAAATGTAGGGATATAGCAATTTATAGAATGCAGGTTTCTGCAAAATGGCTATTCACAGACCAAGTGTATTATTTCAAGAGATAAAAGGAAAACTCATTCCAAAGTAAGCAAGATTCATGTACTCATCCCACTTTCTTCTAAAAGTATTTTCTGACAGGGAAAAAAGCATCTGCCTTCTTCAGCTTTGCTAATGCTTATTTTAATACATGTATAAGGCAGGTGCTCTTTTCCAAGAGCACCAGGTCGAAAGATTTGTTACTTTTTGTGAATGTTTGTTGATGTCACTAAAAAGTAACAACCATGGTCAGCTGCTAAATAAACATTTAGGATTATGCAGCTAAAGCACTCCACTATTGTGTTTATTGTTAATAAATGGATTTGCAGCGTCTTGCTGGGTTTTACCACAAGGGTAAGTAATTGTCTGGTTTTGTCTTGCTGGCTGTCTTGAGAGCATCGCTGTGGCAGTTTTTACTATGTTTTCCTTTTTGTCTCACTCCAAAGAAAGATGGGATGGTTCCCAGCCCAGGAACTGAGATCTTATGTGCAAGACCCATCCCCAGTCTACCTTACTGGTGCATATCTCCTACCATGTGCATAAAAAAGATTTTCTGATGGCTCTAGTACACTTTACACATAGCAGATGAATGATTTTAACAGTGGCACCTTCCTGAAACCTACATAAAAAAACCCCAAAGCCAAACAAAAACAAAACAAAACAAACAAAAAAACGCCAAACAACAACAAAAAAACACCCTCAGGCTGTTTCTACATGGTTTGATTTTTTGTATTTGCTCATTTTTCTTCTCCTTATGGATTGTCTTTCTCTTTCCCCCTACCCTCTTTCTCTTCTTTTAAAAACACCATATCCCAGTTACAGGTGTCAAGATAAAAAACATGTTCTAACTGAACTGGAAAACAGAGTAAATGTAGGTTGTTACCAATAATAAATAGTACCTGATATGTACTCTTTCCAGCATGACTATTCAATTTCTTGTCAGGATGAGTCAATTTCTTGGCAAGAGTCCAGCTTTCACTTCTTACCAGCTTTGTCACTCTCAAAAAAACCATGCACAAAAACCAAAAAACAAGCAAAACAAAACAAAATAAAAAAGAAACAACCAAACAGAAGAACCCCCCACAGAACAAAAATTGAAGGAATGTTTCAATACAGGGGCAGGTATTTCCATCCTTTGAGATCACAGAATAAGAGCCATTACACCATTTTCCATAGCTTACTTCCACTGGCTCTTAGCCTTCAACATTTTAGACTAAATTGTGTAGAAGTTCTGAGTACTACTGAGGATGTGAAGAATCAACAAATGCATTAAATTACTGTGCAGTGTTGATTTAGAAACAAAATAATAAATGACATTCATAGAGCATTCATATGAGATAAAAAGAGCACTTTCATCTTCAGCTTCTTTGTTAATTAAGAATCTTCCATTTTTCATTAAAAAGTTTGTTTATCAGCATAGAAGACGCAGCACTGGAGGGAAATGGAGGCAACATCAGTAGGAAGATATAGGAGGATTAAGGTTCTGAAGTATCCCTTACCATAATATCCTTAGCATCCCAGAAAATAGGACACCAGAACCCTGTTGTTGTTCCTGAGGATATCTTACCCTTTTACAGCTTTCCACCTTTCAGATTGTGACTGAAAGTAATCTGAAAAATGTAAACCTAACATTTAGTTTATTTATTACAGAAGTACAATATTGTTCATTCTTTATTGCTGATCCCCAGGATCAAAAGCTCACGTGTCTTCCTGTGTTTGACAAGTGGAAAAAAAACCCAGTATTAAATTTTTCCATACATACATTTTACATTTTATCCATAATGTGCAGCTTCATCAACATTAACATTTGCAAAATGCTGAACTATTTCCATTAACACTGAAAAAATGAATCTCCCAATTCATTGTTGTAAGATTCAGTTTAGGAATATAAAGTCAGATTGACGTGTAGCAAATAAATATTATATAAAATAATTTCTTCATGTAATCGTATTATGTAAAGCTGCCAAAATTTAATAACTTGTCTCAGTTTGGGTCTCTTACAACATCCTCATAGACAAAAGCACTGCCAACTCTCAATACCAAAGGAAATATTAATTTAGAATCTTTCAGGTGGAGACAGAGGAAGACCATCATCTGTTTTCAAAAGCTAGACATCAGCATATTATTCAAATGGGTAAAATAACTCTTTTTTGTCACATTCTACCAAATATTTCAGTTCTTTTACAATAATGAGATCAGTTTGAAGTGTAAGATATAAAACTGTAATGCAACTAAAAATCTAATATATTCAAAATTTTCAATTTTTTTCTGAATCTCTCTGTTAATTAAGGGTATTGTTAATTAAGGATACAAGAAAATGACATTCAAAAGTGCTAATTACTTAAAAGCTGTTTAAATAATTATGAAAACCTCCCTGAGAAGCTCAAGGAATGTGTATAATTACACCTACCATGGATCTCCTAATTGACAGGATCCTAACCTCCTGTGGATTGTGTTGTGTATCTTAACTAGTGAGTCCTGAGCTCAGAAGTCCAAATCACTGCTGGACGGAATATCTATGCAAGAGCACCATTTTTTTTAAAGCAATTGATTTTCAAATTACAAATATTTTATAAAATAAAGTAAAAATAAGTTTTTGTTATATTTGGCTTTTGCTGGGATTCTGATGATTCTGCAATATAAACAATTTTTTGTACTTATTAAAAAGAGTTCTTGTAATACATGAGGTGGTTGGCATGCCTCAAAACAGATCTGATACCAATAAACCCTTTTACCAGACTAATTATGGGTCAGGGCACCCAGCAGGAAGTAGAAAATTGGAAGCAGTTAGATTTGAAACAGAAGAAACAACAATAAATTATTAATTAGGGAAGATTATTTCTTTTACATGGTTACATTTACAAATAAAACCTGTAGACTGCACGTAGAGTGAAAACACAGAGCTATGCCCCAAGTCAAGCCTTGTGAAGGAAATTGCAGATTTTATTTAACAGAATAATAACATGAAATACTTACCAGCCAAGGAGCCTGATCTACTTACATACTTGTTGCATAAAAATGTCTGAACTGTCCGAAGGAAACTCTCCTGCCTTTACCAAAATTTTTGATGAAAGGTCTGGGAAAATTAAATTTACCTTTCCTTGTTTTGTTCCTACTGCACGTCTGAAAACGCTTTAACTTCTCTCTCTAACCCTGGCTGGGAAAGCAGGTACATTAGCAGCACATCCCACATTTCAGGGTGATTTCAGGACCTGTTAGATTAAGTGTCATTCAGCTCCCACACAATGATCTCCTCCCTGCAATGAAAGCAGGGGTGAAGGAGCTGAACATCTGCCATACAGGCAATGTCCTGCCATGCATGGCATGGAACAATTTTGCAGCCAGCACGTACAACCAGATCTGGGAGCTGTCAGGCACTCCTGGGGCTCTCAGTGTATATGCCAGCCATGATTTAATATGCACTCAGCATCGCTCCTGCACAATATTTGTTGCCTCTAGGCTTACATTGGATACTCTCAGTTTGGAAACAGAGTCCTAAGACACTGTCTTTCTGATTAATGAGAAATCTCTACAGTTTTCAGAAATACCTGGAAGATGTTTTGTTCATATGAAATAGTTAAGTCACTTTGCACAAAGTAGGCAGCCCAATGGCCAGTATAATGCCCCAGGGTTGAAGGTCAAACCCTAAGGCTTTTCATTATATTCATTAGACCATCCTAATGGTCGTGCATTAAAACCCCGGTGGCTGTGCTGAGGTACAAAACTGTGATGCTGTAATTAGTGACTGACCTGACATGTGAGGCAGCTTCTCAGACAGCAAAAATGGTCATTGATCCTCCCCTCTTAGCCCCTTTATCTGTCCAAGTGAATGAGTTGACCCAAGAAATTTCCGATCAGTTTCTCAATTTTTGACTCATCTTTGCAATGCACTGCAGTCCAGGAGCACAGTATAAAGAACCTCTTTGAAGAAAACTTAGTTTCTCTGCTAAAGCTTTTTCACTTGCTCTCCTATTACTATTATTGGAGAACTAATGTGAGAAATCCTCTCTTTGCACTAAACTTTACAATGTGGACCAGATCAATGTGTTGATGTTTAAACACAAATTCTAGGCAAAGGTGCGGGAACAGAGCAAATATAGAGGCACATTTCTACTACCTCTTGCTCTCAGTAGTTTGCAAGTTAAGGACTTCCAAAGCTAGAGATTGTATATCTGGGTTTATACTGCCTTTGATGGATTTTTTTTTATTTATTCCAAAAGTATGTCAAATCATCTTTTGAAATCACATTAGCTTTTAACAACTATGTCCTCTGGCAATGGGTTAGTAATTAGACACTTTCTGGAAAAGAATGTAGTTTTTTTTTTTTTTAACTTTCTGTATGAATATTGACATTACTGCTTCTAGAGTTATATTGCTCAAAATGCTGCTTAAGTACCAATGAGTACTGCTTAAGAAAGTACCAATACAAGTATTTCCTATGATCTCTATATTATTCCTGATTTGATAAATGTCTGTTATTTTTGAGTTATTCCTGTTTCTTTACTGAGAAACTTGATCCATTTCAGGCTTCCGGAGGAGACACTCTTCTATAACTCTGACCATCCTTTCTGTTTGTCTTTCTGCCTATTTCACTTCTGCTATATTATTTTACCTGAGTTCAGAAAAGCTTGGTATAAAGATGTGGCTATACCAAAGAGGTATTCAGTGGTATAACCACTTATAATTTTCTCTCAATCTTTTTCTTAAGACATTCTACTACTCTCTTTCCACAGCTTCTAAGGATGGTGATAATATTGTTGAATCCTATTCAATGTCTTAAAGATCTTCTTTCAAAGTTGTAACGGTCAAGTTAAAACTCATCATTAGGTAAGTATAGCTTATCTTATTCTCTGAGAAAACTTACTTTGTGTTTATCAATGTAAAATTTCATCTGCTACTTCACTCAGCATCATGAGTTAAATCAATCTTTCATTAATTTAATGGCAAATAATAAAGTATTGTAACCAGAAGATCAATCCAAACAGCATAAAACATTATGGAAAAACTACTTGACGATTCCACTGAAACAAAACTAAACATGTTTTCCCAGTTAGAGTGTTTTAAACTTCAATGAAGTTTTGTGGTGCTAAGGAGGTTATCTTTGAAATATTTCCTCAGTTTGTATTTTAATGGAAATGATGATGTCAGCTGAGATGTTTCATTAGCAGTTGCTGCATTAGAAAGTAAAGAAACATCATGCAGGATTCCCAAAGGCAGGATTCCTTGCCTTGGTGGAACCCGTACAATGTGCTTCAGGACACCTCCCTACTTCTCTAGCAGACACACAGCAATGACAAAATAAATTAGGACAGGTCCTCTGATGATTAGGGAAGTTAATTTTATTTCTATTTTATTTCACAAATTCTTGTTGTTATGTGTATTTTCTCTTGTGAAATGGGAGAAACAAGCCGTAAATAATTATGCCCTAAATCTAAAAACAATGTGCTAGCAATCATATACAAATCGTCAAGCTGGGTAATGCACTACTAGTTTATTCACAAGCATAAAGGAAGATTAGGCAATTCTCTTCATAGCCACAAAACTATCCTCTCCAAGTATAATATTGATACATTAATGGTATATTGACTTTATTACAGATGAGTCACAAATCCATTATGCATATGCTTCTGAGGAGATCTAAGGCTTTTTTTTTTTTTTTTTGTTTCCTTCAGTCTGATAGGAAGAGGCTTCAACATCTCTCATGAGGTTTTCAGTAATTCAAAAAATCAGGATCTGGTAACCTTAAATAAGGTGCTCAATATTTGTATGCAAAAACCAGTCTGCCTGTAAAATTAGTACTCAACACTGCTGTCACTGTATGGATGAGAAAAACCTGAGAAACATAAGAGAAAATTATGTTCAATGATCAGTCATTTCAGTCTTTCTAATTCTCCTTTAGGAAGATTTTATTTTTGCTAACCTAATATTTTGCAGGTTAAGAAAAAGATAGTGTTCTGACAAAATGTACACGGCATTGAGATACCCCAGGCTTAGCCTGCAACTCTGCTAACTGAGCCAGCAGGCAGGTGCTGAGCATTCAAAGCTAGTGAAAAAAAAAAAACCTGAATATATTTTCTGTCAAGAATATCAGGGCTTAAAAGAAAAGCAGGATGTCATTTAATGCAAAAGTAGTAATGTCTGCATTTTATGTCATAAAATCCAAGGTCAAAGTCATCAGGGCAGTGACAGATTGCGTAGTTTATAAGTTTGAAACTAAAACCTAACAATTCCACTTACTAGTAGGATGCAGTAAGCCACCCTTCTTAATCAATCCATTATGATGACAAAAACTTGAATCAATTAAGCAAATATTCATAGTAGGAACAGTTTTAAAGTATGTTTTGATGATAAAATCCTGGTCAAAGTGCAGGATGAAACAGAGTTCCAGCCACAAAGAACAGAAGAGAACAGATGGACTGGGTCAGCAAAAGCTGCTTGCTCCACAACTTCTGTTCACAGAAGTATATTGTATATCATTGACATGAAAAATCTCGTTTAGAAAATGTGCAAAGGCAGTAGGGACCCAAGCCCTGCTCTATATCATTGAGCTTCTGAAAGCAACACTGAAAGGAATGATACAAAATTCCCAAGTCCTTTGTAGTGCCTGTGATTTCAGATAGAGGTTTTACTGGTGGACCCATTTGAGTAATCGGTAAGAAGCAGCAATAACAAGAATTAAGTATATTAGCAAAGCTAGCCTCTCGTAACAGCCAAATCTCTTCTGTTGCACCCAAAAAGTACTGGCTGAAAATATTACATGCAAAAGAAAACATCCATGTCAAATATATAAAAATCCTTAGTAGCAAAGCATCTCAGAAGAAAATTTCATACAACTTTACAAAACCATTTTTAAAAAATATGCTTTCCAAAACACAGATTAATATTCAGGAAGACACATGCTAATCAAGAGTGAAAGCTTTGACAATACAACAAGCTCAGAATTCTGAGATGAATAGAGACTTCAGAAAATAGCAGAGGTCTTAGTAAATACAAAATTAATTGGAATTTTTAATATTTCTTCCTGCTAATCATTTTAGTGTTTTCCAATTGTTGTTACTTGATTTTAAAAAAAACTGATGATACAAATTTAATATCACAGCCATTGCAAAATCTGTTATGAAAATTTGCAACATATGTTAAATGACATTTTCAGCAATCATTTCTCAGATGTCGATGTAAATTGCATCAAAATGTCACAAGAAAGCTTTAAAACAACTTTTTCCATCAAACTCTGCTGAGAAATACTGACTTTATATGCTTATCCATCTTCTGATTTCGCTTATATAATTTCCTGTATTGTTCTTAACATTATAGTGTTGAGAATATTTGGCTAGTTTGTTAAATATGTTTGATGCTTGCTATGTGGTATTCATTTTCTATCCTGTTCTGCCATAGTGTGTGTGATTTTGTGTACATTCTTGTGGGTTTATATCCATTAGTTAGATATAGCTGCACAGATTTTCTAAAACAGAGATTCATAATGATGCCCTCTTCTGGCAGAAGGTTTTTCTTCCCTCTTAAGGAAGGCCACAAGTATGGGCTTCTCCCCAAATATTTCTCTTTGCCATGAGCCTAATGATGGAGATCCTTTAAGAAAAAATTAATTGTCCAGAAAACAACTATGTACACTCTCTTTGCTAAGGAAATGAGGCATAGATGACTCAGGAAGCACCTTGGATCCAGAAGAAGAGATCTCAGAGAAGGTCCTAGGAGGATTCAAATTACTTTTTCTCCTTCTCCTCTTCTATTCCTCTGACACAAGATATTCCAGGGTGTGAGACTAGCTTTGAGGTGGAAATTGCACAGCTGCAGGACTTCCTACTCCTCTTTGCTACTTGAAGTCTCAATAAATATGGTCTTCTGTTTCTTGCATGAAAAACATGATGGCACTTGGTACAGCTGCTACATCTTGGTGGATGGCTGCTGCAGGCTCTGCACTGCTCAGCAACCCTCCCCTTCTCCTCCACACTGTCCCAGTCTCCAGGGATTTCAAGGTCTGCACTCACTATCAGCTGCAAGGCCTACAAAGCATTTTTTCCATCAGGAAAAATACAATCTGAGTTTTTTTCACATTTTATTTAAGGTGATTTGGGTGTTTTAATTAAAAAGAAAAATCCAGCTGTGTTGTAAGAGTGTCACTGAGAGCAGGACTGTTACCAGTCAAATCTCCAGTCACTAGGTGCTGCTTCTTCGCCTTCCCTCTGCTGTTTGCCCATATGGAAGCAGATATTCAATTTTCATGTTTAGTCTCTGTGCTAGCCTGGTCCAGGAGTGGAAGCCTACCCATGATGCCTGCTGGCTTGTAATACCCTTTGAGAGCCCCAGAGGCAGAACATCACTGAGTGGTCTGAGATAGTTTCTTCAGGAACCAATGGTTTCAAATAAAATGGAACACTTGGCACAGCCCTCTGTGTGCATTTTTCTCCAAGGTGTTGAGACTGGGTTTTGTTCATGCTGTCTGAACTAACCAGAGGTCCTGAGGAAGTGTTTAGTGTGAGCCAGGTAAAGCCTACAGGTGCTGACTTTCTGAACAGAGAGTTAGAAGAGGTTGTTACCACTCCAGCACTGGGGCAGGCAGCAAGGCCAGAGCTCACCCTGTTCACTGTTACATTTTGTGTCATTGCTTGCAGGAGAAATATAGTTTACAAAGTACAGAGGCAACTCTTTCAGTATAGGCTTATCAGTTAACAGGAATTTTTTTCTTCCGTTTTCTTTCCAATATTTCTTTGTCTATTCATCTATTCATTCTGCGTTGACTACACATCCTCACATTTTCTATGAGGAGGTTTCCCATCTTTTTCTTTCCTTTTTTTTTTTTATCTCCCTCCACCCCCTTTCAGTCTTTTTCTTATTCAGTTTCAAATGTCCATTTGTCTCCTACACAGTTAGATTTGACTGAAGTACACTTTTTCAAACCCTGCATATGACAAGATTCTGCTCAGAATCCACAAGAACAACTGTAACCTCAGCCCAGCAAAAATTTGTTGACCCTCATCAAGGTCAGAAGAGGAGCCATTAAAAGAGCAGTTATATGTCATTCAAATTTTTGTTGCATAAGCCTACTGGCTTTTTAATAGCAGAGTCAATTAAAAAGAAAAAAAATCTCACAAGCGCCATTCCCTGCAAGAGCTTGAACCCTCTCAGAAGCTCTCAGGTGCCCACCTCCAACTTGAGCCAGCAGAAGCTTTGTTTGCATCAGACTGATGTCTTACCAGAGAAGGTTTGGAAAGGAGCCAGAGAGCATGTTCCCAGGTACAACCTCCTCGTGAAGAACATTTAACCATCATACCCTATTCGACAAGAAGAGAATCTAGCAAGAGCATTCTGCTGCTGCAGTTGTGCTCTAAGGAAAAACCTCGCCTGATGGAATCCAAGTGTCTTTCATTTCCTTCTTCCTTTGAACAAGAAAGGCAGAAGCTGTGGAAAGCATTCATAAATAGCTAAACTGGAACATCAGTCATGATCTGGTCAGACATCTTAGAGAGCTGATAAAGAAATTCTGACAAATAAACTCATACAGGTATGAAAGTATGATGGAAAATAACTAACTTAGAAAACAGAAAAATAAAAATGTCTCCCAGTGTCAATACTGTGACCAGAAATGTAAATATTCATTATATTTCTTTAACAGTCTTAAAACAATGCAATAACACTATGTAAATAACTGAAGGATATGGCTTGTTATATTTCCAAAACTTTTTATAGAGGGAAATGTTTACAGGGGACTACTTCAATGGCAAAAACTGAAGGTTAAGCTCAACAGATTTGCATGTGAAAATTCCCAGTGCCACCTATTGTCAGAGACAACAGACAGGAGTCAGCGTGGTGCTGCATGTCCTCAAATACACTTTTCCTTTGAAAAATGGGGACAACAAATATTTGTATTTCACATTTAAAATACTGTTTCAGATTAGAATTAAACTCTGGAGAGGCACACACATAAATGTTTGTTTCTGATTCATGCCTTTATTTCTCAAGTAGTGCTGCTATCCATGACCCCGAGGCAGTGATAAATAATGACACTCACAACCACCTTAAAATGAGCTGCCCAATGCCCTGTGAGGGCTTCTGGGGCTTTTGTCTCATTTTATAGCATACATAGCATCCTTTGCTTTTTCCTGACAATTCATAAATGAAAGGCTTTAATGAAGCCTTGAACAGTGTACAGTCCTTGCCAGAAACTAATTTGCACTGAACCTTTTAAAGAACTCTGTTGATTGTTTGCCTTTTCATGGCAATGTATTTAAGTAATCATAATGTCTGAGTGAAAGTCTATTACTATCTGTTTACCTCAGTACTTTGACATTTGAATAGGAATTGTCCTATTCAATTTTTTATGCTTCAGAACACAACAAAAAAGCCCACCCAAACAAAAGAAAAAACCCAAACCAAACTAAACCAATCAAAACAAAAAAACCCAACCAAACTAAAAACCCTAAACAAACAAACAAACCCAAAACCAATAACCACAACAAAAGGATAGAATTTTACCTTGTTAGTAGTGCTTAGGTACTTATGAAAAGATTGTAGAAAAATTAATTATGGAAAGTAAAAGCTCTTAAGTTATTTCTTGCCCTAAATCCTACCTTTACTTCTGCTGATATGTAATGGGGAGGCCAGACAGATAGAGGTGGCAAATTGCCCTTATGAAGATGTTAGGAGTCCTTGCCATGGCAAAGGAAAGCACAGAAGCAAATGGTCATAGTGTACGTGGGCTGCAGAGCCTGGTGAGACTTGCTCACACCATCTGCAACAAATACACTTCACTCAAAATAATTCAGCAGCAGCTTAGCACCTGCAAACATGAGGACTGAATGTTTTTGTTGGTGTATTCCAGAAGAACAAGGAATAAGACCAAAGCTGTGGTTTTGATCTCCATACAGGCCATTCACTTAAAAGCTGGGCTCGATGATCCTTGTTGGTCTCTTCCAGCTCAGAATATTCTATTGCAAGTCACAGGACTGGGGCAGGATGGAGAGAGGTGAATTAGCAGAAAGGGTCTGGCAAAGCATGGGCACTTGCTAAGGCAGCTGTGCCCCAGATTAGCTGCCAGTGACCATGTGTATCCTAGAGGCTGGGGTAAATGGAAACACTGACAGACAAAAGTTTGCTTTGAAAATGTTGACAGTATTTTCATAAAATCAAGTTTTAAGTTTCTATCTTACTAATATCCAGTTCAGGTTTTAATTAAACTTGATAACATTTTCCATGGAAAATTGAATAAACACCATGATTGTGGTGGTTAAGTCATAAAGATTTTGCAGATATCTTAATCCGAAAATTTTATTTTTCAAGTAAACCAGGAATAAATATAGTCAATTCTAAGTATTGTACAATTTAACTGCACTTCAGGACTTGTTTCTAACAGTTAATAAACAAAAGAACTCAATTAACTGGAGGAAAATGTGCTGAAATTGAATACACAAAGACAAGTACCATACAGTATATTTTAAGACATATGGGAACAAAATCTTGCACTGTAGTTAGGAAACCAACCTTTTCTGTGACTGGGAAAGGAATGTTAGTGCTAGAAAGACTTCAAAAATAATAGATCTCAGATGACTTCAATGATTATGAGAATACAAAAGCTTTTCAATAGCATTAATGAGTTCAATACAGACTCCTAAAGCCTTAACATTGGCAGAAGCAATTAACGTAATATATGTATTAATAAATATTTTCATGATGATTCATTTAATTTGTAACATACAATAGCTAGGAAAGCATATATTTTTAAAACAGGCTTCTTAAAATGAAGTCTTTAGTATCAACTTAATTAGTTATGTGTGCTTCCTCTGCATTTAACCTTTTTTGACAGCTGAAAGGCATTTCAGTACAGCTCTAAGGTTAATGTGAATACAAATTTTTTTCCAAACTGGATTTTAATAAGTATCAAATTAGAAATATATTTAGTATTTTTCTAGGTTTTCATTAGTTTCCAGATCCAACCTAAAGGAAATAAAATGAGAAAGTCCAGAGTTTTTGGAGCCTGAAGAACAAAGATGAAAGATGAATGATAATTATATGCTCTATTTAATCTATGGCAAAAATTTGCAGGTAGTGAACATACACATAGGAAATCCACCTCCACTGAAAATCTGTGTGCTGTTTCATTCTTAAATAAATTTATTCTGAATGCCATGGGAAGTAGCTATGACTGTACGTTTATCTGAGATGCACAGGTATCGAGTAACCATACAGCAGCCTCATGAGCCATACAGATACAGCAGTCTCAAGGTGTTAACAAAGGATTAATGTCTCTCTGTATGTGTGCTATTCCCTGTTTTTCACAGCATCCTCAGAGATGATGACGTTTCCAAGACTTTGGTGCTGATACTTGTTATCTGTTGATGCTAATATGCAAAAATAATTATTCATTTATTTCTCATCTCTTAATGCTTGTAAACAGTAATAAAAAGTCTGATTGCAATCTTTGCTGCTCATCTTACTTCAGTACCATCAAAGCAGAAAGATGAAGATATTTAGCCATTGCGATATGAAAATGATAACTTGAGGGTTAACAGTAAGTATTGCTATATTTGTCCTGAGAACTGCTTAAACATCCTTGCAATCATGAAAATGTTTGGGTTTTTTGAAGTCTGCTTGCCCAGGAACATAGGAACTACTCCTACTGTTACAATCAACCATATTGTAAAATATTTTTCACCATCTGCTGGGGAAACACCTTGAAGCATGCTGTGGCTCATATCTACACTGCCATCAACAAAAACAACCATTCCAGAAGCACTCCCAGGTTCAAATGAAACCATAGATCTTTCAAGATGACCATTAAATCTCTTGGGAAAAAAAAGTTTCATTCAACAGACCAATGGTATGCACAGAGTATTTGGAAAGAGAAGGGGGACAAACAACTGGGTAAGCAGGCTGCTGCAGTCCTGGCCATGGCTGTGGGCTTTGCAGTGACAGTCTCAGCTCCTGACTACCTGATATATCAGAGCTGTAGGCTTCGAATTAAACTAAGTGTTTTCACCCATTTGAAAAAGAAGAAATTAACATGACTCATGTAAAATATTCATTTGACCTGGAAAGAAATGATGATACAGGGTAATCCAGCTTTTTTCCTTAATGTCTTTGCATTTCTAGATGCCACATATCTGTCCTTCAATACCTCTGTTTGGTTTTTTTCTATGATCTGACACAGACACATGTCTTTATGAATCTCTCATCATGCACAGGTGCAAATGACAGACCTGAATAAAGTGTCAAGGGCATTGGCAGTGCTACATGAGAGTAGAGTTCCACCTGCCTCTCAGTGCTTGGCTGGGAGCAAGGCTCCAGACTCAGCTCCTTCTGAACATTCTGTGTTAGACCTGTGCTTTGCTGGGATGCCTGGTTTATTTTCCCCTGCCACTTTACAAGCCAAACTGGCCACGGGTAGCTCACTGCCTATCTATAACCTCTTGCTCCTATTAATCTGTCTCTTCTTTAAGCTTTTGATTTTTCTCCATCTACAAATTTTCCACAGGTGTTTTTTTCTTCCTAAGTAACCACAAAGTTCTGGATTAATTGTGGACTTTAAGGAGTGAGAAGTCCAAACATCATAAGAACATGTATTTTTCACTGTTCTGATTGGAAAAATTATCTCCAAATGTTCACATAACATGTACACATACACAGAATAAAATATTGGGCCACAACATTCACTGGAGAGAGCTTGTAATATGGAACACGATCTAGAAATATTTCACTGAATGCAGTATTATGTTTTAAAAAATTCTGATGAATACAATAATTTACAGACAGCAAAAGTTACAATTTTTCTTCTGCTACTTACATATCATATACATATTAATAATTTTTATTTCAATTATTTTATAAAAGTTAAAAAATCTTTTTGGGAAAAATTCCTGGCATTTTATGTGATTTGGAAAGCTTGCAGTCCCACCTGCAACTTATCATTACCTTGGCACTGAATTTGTTTTTGACCTTTCCAGATCTAGATAATGCTGCCAGGCCATCAGCCAAGAATGATATTGGACTGAGATATGCTACTATTCAAAATTACTGGTGGGTTATGACACATCAAAATTATTATACAGCTTGTAAAAATAACCTGTAGTGAGGGAGTTTTCAGTAAACAGGAATCACTGCTAGCCAAGAGAAATGTCTGATACGTAGTGTTTTACTACATAAGACTTACTAATGAAAAAAAGAATACATTGGTGGGAACTCCATTAAATGGATTTTCTAATATTCTCAAAGGAAAATTCAAACTGAGACTTGACAACATACCAATAAAAATAATACAAATTAAGGTTTGCCTTAAAAAACCCTGTATCAACCCTGACCAGAGCCAGAGCACAAATCTAGAAGATCAGCTGCAAAATAGGGAATTTTGCTGAGCCAGAAGAGCAGGGAACCAAGCTTTCACTGAATGTGATCAAGTTCATTTCAGTCACAAAAAGAGTAACATGATGAGATCGATGCACACAGCATGGCCAACAAAGAGGAGGAGCTGGAAGCCATTTCTCTGAGGGAACTGGGGTGGTTTATATTGAAGAAAAGAAGGCTCAGGAGGACTTAATCACCCTCATACAACCTCCTGAAAGAAGGTTAGACAGGTGTGGGTTGGTTTCTTCTCCCAAGAAACAAGAAATGAGACAAGAGGAAATGACCTCAGGATTCAGCAGAGGAGGTTTAGGATGGATATTAGGAAAAATTTCTTCACCAAAGGAGTCGTGAATCATTTTAACAGCTGCTCAGGGAAGCAGTTAAGTCACCATCTCTGCAGGTATTTAAAAGACATGTAGATGTGGCACTTAGGGACATCCTTTAGCGGTTGACTTAGAAATGTTAGATTAATGATTGGACTCAATGATCTTAAAGCTCTTTTTGCAACCTAAAAGAGTCTATGATTTTGCATTTTTCTGGTATAAAGTATATGCTTAAGTACCCTCTTGCACTTACCCTATCAACTGCAAACCTATCAAACCTGTATCTTTCAGGAAGAATTCTCCCTGGTCTTGAATTCATATTGTTATTGATGATATTGCAGTTTAAAATCAAATTTCACCATTTGAGATGATGGTTGAACTTATTTCATAACTTAAAAAAAAAAAATCGTAAAGGACTTCAAACTTGTAATTCTGGGTTAGTTCTAAATAAGAAGAGGAATCCAAACTTGCACAATCTGTAGAAAGACAAAATCCCTGCTTATATTTTTAGCCAGTCCTGGTCGTTATTTGCTACATTTTTCACCACAAATTTGTTTAGTTACAGGAGAATTCCAAGAACTTGCATTACAGGTAATTTTTAATTTAGAGAATTGCTTTCCCCAACCCCAGCCGTGCTTTAGTTCCAAATGTGCAGACGCTCTATTAGCTCAGCATGTTTTTTGCCATGGTGATGTCAAGTGCCAAACACACAACAGCAGCAGTGCTCCTCATGTTGTTACATCTGCAAATGCTTAATGAATAGTGCAGCTTGCACATTTCAATACAATTATATTTGGCAGAAAAAAGAAAGCATGACCTGGCTTAAAATGTATCTCAATCAGATCCCTGGTATTTAAGCAAGAAGCTGCCTCACTGGAATACAAAACCTGTCTAATTGTTTTAGAGCATTCCCACCAAGATTAAGTTTTCTAACTGTTTTCATTCCTAAATGTTCCTCACAGTATCTTGTAGATACTGTGGTCTGGTTTTTTTTTTATTTTACCCAAGGACTTTTTCTGTCATGTCTTCTAAAGTGCCCACTGGTAATGAGAATGTTGCACATTGCTTGTCAGTGAAAGTGATAGTGTCAGTCAGGGAAAGTTATGGTGTAGCCCATGACAGCATATTCTGCCTCTGAGATGGCTCTTACCAGCAGTATGCTAACTTTAACAATGTTTTTTTCATAATCTGAACTCCTCCTTTCCCTCTTACCTTTGTCTCAGTCTCCACTCACCATTGGTAGTAGAATTATTTGCAGAATGTCAGCAAGAGCTTTTTCAGGAAAAGGTACCAAAAATATTTTTCTCACTTGAGTGGATGGCTTTGGCTGCAGATTAAAGCAGAGGACTGCATCTCTGTCCTGAAGAACTGACTCCTGCTGTACAAAACTCCTCTTCCAGAAGCCCAAAGCCTGCAACCTAGAAGCCAGATACTCTTCAGAGCATCTGTCACATACAAGTACTCTCGATGCCTTGGAGCAGAGAAGCTCACTTACTGCCTGGAGATGTTTCCTCCAGAATTTTTCCTGCTTCTAGATTTTCCAGAAATTAGGCTCAATCTGCTTTTTAAGCTTTCATCAGCATCTGTTCTGTCACCCAGTAGTATCAATTCAGAGCAGTGTAATACATTGCAGCTCACATTACTACAACACAGTGGTCACCAAAGCATGCATGGGCCCATCTGGGCAGTGCTTGAGATGCAGAAAATCTGAACTACAACATCCCCTTTAGACTTTTAATTAGTTTCTCATATATTTTATCATTCTTTTACTGGTTGTCATCCTCTATTGCATAGCTATGAGGCACTTTTAGAGCTAACTAAATATGCTGGTTATTTAGACAAGCCTTTTTTGGAGGTTTCTAGATCCTAATTCATATAATGCCATATCATTGACTTTTCTGATATCATTGACTTTTCTGTAGATTTACACTCAATGTACTGTAATGAACAACAGCACATCCTAATTTGTCATCACTCATGGTTAAAAATCCCTGCTATCTGCTTGGCACTGCTACAGAAATTAACTTTCATGTAGAGCCTACATCTAAGACTATTTCCACCTGTTCTCTTCAAAACTTCCTCCTGCCATGAAATGTTCCTCAAATTATACCAATTGCCATTCCTTAACTTTCATTATAAACTCATATTCAGCTTCCTTGTGGTTGTCTTGTAGAAAGCTGAAACATCATGACAAGCCAACCCAACAAAAGGCAAATATATTCAAAGTGTAGATTTTTAATAATTCAGATAAAAAATGTTTTGGATATGTCATCTCATGTTTGCTCTTTCCTTTCCATATGTATGTATATTGCTGCATTTATAGGCAATAATTATAATCCTTATGAGTTTTTCTTTGTAGGCTAAAAATCAGGCTTTTTTTAGTCCCTTGTCACACAGAAAGCTCTCCAGCCTTTTCCCATCAATCTTTAATTCCCTACTTAACTCTGTATTTCATCAAAATATGAGGCTGACATTGTCACATGTGGTATGCCCAATACCTGGCCACTGTGTATTAGTGGGTTGTCTTCCTTTCTCAAGTTTTGTATCTAGAGAGTACCCACTTTGTCCAAAAGTCCTTAAAGTATTTGCATATTGTGCTATTATTGGCACCATGTCTCTGAGCTCTTACCCTTTTTCTCCAGGCTTTGAAGGATGCAGCTCTTCCTGTGTAACATCATAATCTTTGTTTTAACAGCGTTTTCCAACCCAGCAGCTCTGGCAACTTTTAAGTGTTCTCTTGCTCTTTGTGATGAAATCATTAATACTAATTGCCTGCTTTTCACAGGAAAACAGATTTATTATGCAACCAGTGTTCTCTAAATAGAATGCACAGGGCTCTTGATTTTAACAACCTGCAGCCAGCTTTCACAGTTGATAACAATTTGCAGATAAAAATCAATCAGCCGTACTTGACTAGGCTGTATAACTGTCCTACCATGCTTAACTAGGCTTATAATGTCACCCTGTATCCAAATTCCTTCTGTTTTCTATTTACATAGTCTTTTTCTTTTTGTTAGCAATTTGAATACTCATGAAAGGCAGTAATTCCTTAAACCAGAATTATGATCAAAGATAACATTGCATTATATGTCAAATTTTCAATTTTTATTGAAAATATTCAAATTTTATCCCTAAAAAAACCCCAAACCAAACCTAAAAATGCATATGTTGCCTTTCAGAGAAGGATACTTCTGAGACCCTCAAATATTTTGAAAATTGTTATAAAAAGAGAGTTTGTTATTTTAAGCCCCCTTTATAATTAACTTCCTACCTTTTTACTAAGATACCCTATATGCATGAAACTCATAATGTATTCAAAATGTCTGGGCCTGTAGCGGACTTTGTTGTTATAAGAAATATTTTTTAGCACTTTACTTCTGGAAGGTGACACAGGAGATTTTAAAAATCTATAAAATCAATCTGATGGTTTCTGTGAAAGTGTTAGGAGATACATAGCTGAAAATAGCTTTATAACAGTCAGTAAGTTTATATAAATCCCATACTACATCAAGAAGAAAATACATTAATTTAGCATTTTTATTAGAAAAAGGAGTGACAAAGATGCATGGAAGAAAATCCAGAGAGGCCTTAAGTGCAAGGACTGATCATTTCACCAAGCTCCATCAGGAAATGAGAAGCATTGGGGGAAAACAAAAAATCATCCCACTATGTTGTAAAATAAGGTTTTATTGCTGAGTTTTTACTTTCTTATACATTTTGTGGAAGAAGTCAGAAAAGATTTTCTTCTGTGAGGTGCCACAAGGGAATGGCATGTCCTGAGGTTTGCTGTCTCTAAAGTGAATGGATACAGATGTATTCATTTTCTTTCATCTCTTTCTCTGTAGTTATCTCTAGATCTAAGGGGTAAAACTTGTGCAGAAAGCAAACCAGTTTAAATGCTGAACTTAAGCATAAGTTAAAGTACCCTGATGGACATGAATCAAAGTATACAGCACTTTGCACAGTAGGATTTTTTACATACTCCTTTTGAAGTGTACTGCTGGGAAATACTTAGCTGCCTGAACCTTAATTCTCTTGCACCAGCAATGAGAACTAGGAATTTACAGTTCCCCCCTTCTGGGATCCTCAGCCAGGTATGGAAGTGGATGGTTTGTCTTGCTGGAACAGCTGAACACCACATAGCTCCTTTACCACTGTGTGTCCCTGGAAACATACTGTAACTGATGCTTCAGAGGAAATTGTAATCAATAACACCAGATATCTTGGGAACAATTACTCTTACTTGTCAGTGAAAGTGAGGAGTTAATATCCTAAACAATATGGAAGAAAGATATCTTCCACAGGGAGTTTTGCAGATAAATTTCACTTTGCATAGAAAAGTATTCCCCTGAACCATTTCAAATACATTAATCTTACTGTCTGTGAATGCTTTTCTGTACTTATATTATGGGAAGAGCATGGACTACCCTTCTTTTTATAATTTCTGATTTAATATATATCTTTACCATAACAGATTTTACTGTCTTTTTTAACAAACCTACTCCACACTCCCTTCAAAATAATTAGTCCAGCTGTTTTCAGTCTTTACTTTTAGGAAAGTTCTTGATGTTCTAGATTTCAATAATTATAATTTCCCTTTCAGGACTTTTTGTGTATGCGAGAAGTTTTAAATTGGTCCCTCTCCTATTCAATATTTTGCATTTCTCCATGTTGAATTGCAGCAGCCATTATGTAGTATAATTACATAACAGCTTTAGAAAGTATTTTTTTTCTGCCCAAATCTTGTCAAACCTAAATAATTTCATCCTTATAAAGCCTTATGACAGGAATGTTTCTGTTTGATTGAATCAAAGAGGAGATTAGAGAATTAGAAAGAAGACCATGTCATCAATTACAGAGTAGAAAATAATCAGAGGATAGTAATTTCTGCGTATTATATTACTACTCAAGAGAACTTGAATTAACTGAGAGATAATACAAACTGTGCTGGTTTTGACTGGGATGGAGTTAATTTTCTTCAGTGTAGATGGGAGGAAATACTTTGGATTTGTACTGGAAATAATGTTGATAACACAGGGATGCTTTTTCAGTGCTGAGCAGTGTTTACACAGAGCCAAGGCTTTTTTTTTTTTTTTTTGCTCCTCACCTCACTTCACCCATGATGAGGCTGAGGAGAAAAAATTTAGGAGGACACACATCTGGGATACCTTATCTCAGCTAAACCAAGGGCTATTCCAACCCATGTGGTCTCATGCTCAGAATGGAGAGTTGGCTGATGAAGAAGAAAGGGAAGGACTTTCAGAGAGATGCTGTTTGTCTTCCCAAGTCCCCATTACACGTGACAGACCATGACAGACAGGCATTCCTGGGCTTGGCTGAACATCTGCCTGCCCATAAAAAGTGGTGAACCAACTGCCTGGGTTTTGTTGCTTTTGTACAAGGATTTTGCTTTGCCTGTTAAGCTACCCTTATCTCAACCCACAAATTTTATCCTGCTGGTTGTCTCCCATCTAACCAGCAAGGAGTGAGTGAGCAGCTGTGTGGGGTTCAGTTGCTGGCTGGAGTAAAAGAACAGAGTTTTCTTTCCCTGCTCCTCTGCATTTAGAAGGACGCATCTGTTGTTATATTGCATTTCAAGAAAGATGGAGCTTTGGTCCTCCAGTAACACTTGACCACACCAAAACTGAAAACATTCTTCCTATACATAAAACATTTTAAGTACTTTTTACTTATACATATACACAGAGGAATAAGGAAACAATTATAATTAGTTAATTTATCTAGAGAAAAGGCACAAGGCAATCTTACTGTAGTTGTCAAGAAATTCTCTTTTCATGTCTTGACAAAAAAAAAAAACAGAGAGAAAGCATTTTGAATGCATGAAAATCCTCCAGAATACTTTACCTTTCAAAGATATTTTGATCCAGAACACAATTTGTGGCTGCTAGGGCATGCTTAATGCTAATGTTCTGTATGACTTTTGTTTGGTGCCAAGTTTTGAGGAAGTACCTCGGTGAAATTTCCTGCAAAAGGTTGGATACCAACATTGAATGCCCAACAGAATGGAAACCTCAAAGGACTGAGAAGCCCCTAAGGACTGTGTAGATGGAGAGTCTGAGTGAGGACTATGGGATAGCTAACATACCTGAAATACCTGATACAGCAGTTTCTGGGGATGAAAAACTGCAGGATCCCAAAAGCAAAACTTTTAGATTTTATTAGTTCAATAACCTCCCTAACTAAACAGCTAGTGAAGGGTAGCCTTTTGGCACTGTACTTGTCAACTTGGATACTTACGGCATTTTTTTAATTTAGACATTAGTTTTTGAGGCCCAGAGATATAACTTAGGAATCACTATTACATTCTGAGATATTTAAACATATTTCATTTTGGTCACCCTGCCCATTTTGTTTTAATGCCAGTGCATATTGCAAAAATGCAGTTCCAGTACAGGTGATCCTTATTTATTGGGAGAATACAAAACTTTAAAATCAGAAAAATATGCTTCTCAATTTGTATATTTGGGAACTCCTGCCTCTATATAACAGGGATAGCTTGCAATAGGACTTTATCTTTAAGGATCATTGAGATGAGGAGATTGAGTGCACCCTTCATAGACTTGCAGATGACACTAAATTGGACAGGAGTGTTGCTCCACTGCAGGATAAGTTCTGCAGAGGGACCTGGACAGGCTGGCTCAATGGCCTGAGCCCAATCCTATGAGATTCATGGCATGGTGATGTTCAATCAAACATTGGACTCGATGATCTTGGAGGTCTTATCTAACCTCAGTGATTCTATGGTTCCATGATTCTATACTTAAATTAGTCTTAAATGGTGACTAACACTTCAATTTTAATGTACTGCAATGGAAAAATACATAGCCATTGTCTGGACAGCTTCATGTTTCTATTGTTTCTTTAGAAACAGATGTTTACCTTGGATCAAAAATTCTGAAGTGAGAAACATTTCATGCAAAGGAAATCATGCATTCAGTAATGCACCTGAAAAATTGTACTTATTAGTGATAACACTATACATGTTTTCTCTGCCTACATATATTTTTGCACTTTTTTTGTATTTTATAGTGTATAAAAGAAATACTAAATTCTTCTAATCATAAAGGAAATTTGATTAAATTTGAACATTTACATCAAGAAAGTAATGAAAGCTTCACATTTTGGAAAAAACCCAAACTCATTTCCATTGTAAGGACCAAAGGAGTGTTAGAATTGCTCTTCCGTGAAAAAGAAATGATCATTACAGAGATACCTTGTCTCACGCACCTGCACAGCTAGAATCTCTCAGCAGCATTTTTCTTGCTCAACCAAGCGTCCCTTGAGCTCTGACTTCAGAGCCTTTACCTCATTCTTTTTGCCTCCTGATAGGCTTTTACTACCTGTGTGAATTAGTTATCTTCTGGAAACAACTTTCTCTGGTAAAGTAAAAAGGGAGTTTTACACGACAGACTGGAAAATCTCATCTGGATATTGGCAAATGAAACAATCAGAGGAACCTGAATACTGGCCAGACTGCTAAGCATTTATTTATGTTACTTGAGAATATCAATCAATTGTTAGGGGGCTACTGCCAAATTCTATGCATATATATAATTTTATGTTCTGAGCTCAGAGGGACTCTCTTTTTCTGCACCAAAATTGCCTTGAGTTCCTAAAGTTCCCATCAGGGTAATGAAGGATACATCCTCTACTGGCCATGGCAGGTGTTTAAGGGTCTATTTGCCTCCCATGGCTGTGCCTGAACCTCTCATCAGAAAACAGCTGCTGCAAAATACTGTCCCTGAAACAGAAGAGGGGCAGCAGATGGAGCAGGCTTGGTTTTCTCTTACAGATGCTTCTGAAATGCAGCCTGGGTGTTATGGCAGAAGATGTGTCAGAGTGAAGGACAGCCTGGAGGGGAAGGTATGTACAAGGGCTTGCTGAGAAAAGAGCACGGGGAGCAAGGGAAGGATCTGTTCTGCACTGCTCGGTGTAGAGGCTGTGATATGAGTGTGTGACTGCTTCCCTGGGGAATATGTGGTGGTTTCACCTTGCCTGGAGCCCACAGTGTGGAGAGACCCCAGACTGGACAAGAGGGCCTCTGGGACCAGGGGCAGAACAGTGACTTCTCTAAAGTTATGCCTAAGAAGCGAGACTACATAGAATATTCTGCAGAGGTGCAAGTTCAGGCAAAGTAGCATTTGGTCTTCTCAAATCAGCATCATCTAAAAGACACTTTAAAGGAAAATAAAAGGACACTTAAAAGGAAACAAAAATCTCACATATTTGGCAGCTGGGTCACACAGAAACATTTCTAATGTCAATAATTCCATTGCAGCTGTCTCCTCACCCAGCTTTTACTGAGGCTGCCAGGATGGCACATTACTGAAACTNAACCTGAAGCTGTAACTGGACAATCAACCCCAATATGCAAATGGACCGAAACTTATAAAAGTGAGAGACCTTCTGACTGGTCGTCCATTTTGTGACCATTTTGGGTCCCTCTTGGGTGTAGCCATGGCCAGGCTCTTGTATTGCCTAAGGTGTATCCTTTTAAGGCCTTTTAATAATTAACTACTTTATTCCTTTAGCTCTGTCTAGTCTCTGTTCAAGCCTCTCAAGGCATCAGTTCTGGCACCTGAGATGGGACAGCTAGGCATCTGGAAAACCCCCCGGACCAGAGGAAAACCCAGCTGCCCCCTGCCCCCCACACCTGCTGGCACAACCAGGGGGCCCCAGCTGTGGCCCAGAAGGTATCAGAGCCCGGGACTATGCCCATTTCTGAGCTAACCCATTTTTATTCTTACGGACAATGTTTTTGAAGATCAGATTATATGCCAGAAAAGTGGGAGCTACAATCATGCCTGAATATTGCTTGAATTGTAGTCTCAGAAAGGGATGTTTGACATGGTATAGGAAGAGGGTAAAAGAAGTATATGTAATAAAAGGGTTATCTAGTAAAGCAAGTTACTAACCAGCTGTCTCTGCCTACAGAGTCTCTCCATCCCATAAGAGAACTTTCTGGTTTTGCATTGCTTTGAGATTGTAGTTTGGACATTTTAAAAATCTATAATTGCTGTCCTTCAAAAAATTTGTCTTTGGAAACTGTTTCCTAGCAACAATGTATTTATCATTCTCAGGCAAGGAAATGCTATCTTGCCATTCAGATATACTAATTGTGATTTTTTTTTTTAGGCGAGGAAATAGCATGCACTCAATGCAACATTAAATTAGAAGGAACAGAATTAAGAAGAAATAATGACAAACATGACTATAAAAAAAACCAACCTAATAATATCTATTTGCGTAGATAGACTTTCTTGCCAGCAAAGCTGTCGCTGCTATATAAAAACAAACTCATAGTTACCAGATACATATAACTGACTAGCATTCATTACTTTTAAAAAACAAGGTGGTAGAATAGGGTAATTTAATGACCTATAACTCTGAAGACATTTTTTTTAAAGGAAGTATACTTCATCTTCCATTGTTAACATCAGCGGCGTGTCCTTTGCTTGTATCTGATGCATGTGAAGAGAAGAGATGTGCATGTTACCAGCTGGTGACTGTAGGTCCTTAATTCCACTGAAGCCATACAGCACTCTCAGAGTACTGTCAGGCATTTTGTCATTTGCTCAGTACTTGTAATGCATCTGTTTTAAAATACTTTCTCAGCGTGAGTTTCACAGACACTAAATGAATTAGATTTTAAATATATTTAAGATTATTCTTCATGCTTTGTTACTAAACAGGTGAAAGAGTATTATCATGATGGTTTATCTTAAGCCAGACCATTTTGCCCTTCTGATAACTGGGGATGCTCAGCAGGATGGCTGTCCTAAGCAGTTCTGCAAAACTCTGTGTTTGTATTCAGCTGAGGACAAATATTGCCTGAAGATATAGTGGAAAGCAATTCCTCTAATGCAAAATTCTTACTACTAGAATTAGTAACATGATAAGAGTGTTCATTCAGAAGTGTGTAGATATGCAAAATTTTTTATGCTTTGGATTACACTTTCCTGTATATTGACACTAGATTGTATCTATATTACCTGAAATCCTTAGACCTTAAGTGCTCAGATGTATCACACCAGACTTTGTATTTCCTCTTTTTTTTCCTGAGCTTCCCTGTCTTTTTAGTGCTAAATGAGGCAAATGATTTAAGTGTCTAGGTATCGAAGGCAAAATACATTGTGGTACTATTGGGGAAAAATAAATAAATTTTACATGAGAGGAAAAAATACGTTGTTGGTGGAAGAAAAAGTATTATTTTTATATTTCCTTTTAATTGAGATTTAAAATATGTGCTCAGAATATTAGCTTGATTGCCACATAGATAATTAAACACAAAAGGTTAAATAACTTTTATTTCATGGTGAAATTTTGTATTTAAAAATGCTCATAAGTATTTTCATCAGCCTCATTTGTCATGATACTTTTGATCAGGGAAGTGGGAAGGAAATTAAAGCGGGTGTCAGCTGTAAATTTTGAACCTGGAGAGTTGTGCTGTCCATGAGTTGCCCAACTGGAAAAAAAACATCAATAGAGGAAAATTATTTATGTTTAAACCAGACCAGCTTTTTAAAATATGGAAAGTACTTCACTATAACAGTGAAAAAAAAATCTCTCCTTTCCTCACCTTGATGTCGAAGAAATAAATAATAGCAATAGTTGTCTGTGAAAAAGAGTCTACAGTGGTGCTTTTAGCATATTTTCATAACTTTATGGGGAAGCAGCCATTTTCAAAGAAAAATCTATTTCATTAATAAGCTAGACACACTGATAGTGTGAAGAGTTGAATGACTGACAGAGCTGGATGGAGTTTTTATTGCTTGAGTCTTATTCATGGTAGAGCTTTCTATGAGTTATTTATTTTTCTTACTATTAGGAAAGCAGAAATAACAAGTAGCTGCAAGACTAATATAACAGTATTCTGATATAAATGGGCTGTCCCATGTCAACATGTCAGTGATATGAATTTCCACTCTCTGGAAACCTCAGTATCCCATTGGCAAGAAGCTGAATGTTGTTTAGGATGTATTCACTACCACTAGCAGAGAGGATCCTCCTGAAATATAATGAAAATCTCTCTGGATGAAATTCCCTTATGGATCAGAGCTAGTAATTACATGCCTTGAGGGCTAAAAATAGCTCTTTGACAGTATTAAATGTGCTTTCTAGGATACTGGGTATTTAATTAAATTTCTTGCAACAATTTAAACATAAATTAGCTGATTGGTCCCAGTAGACTGGAGGCTATGGTTTTAATCTGCAAAACTATCTCTGTCTCTCTCAGAGACAAAGCAGAGCTGAATAACTCATGCCAGACCAAGCTGGAATATGTAGAATTTCACAGGGCTGGACTGGCTAGCTTTTCGTGAAAAAAATTATTGTCTTTTGGGAAAGTTTGTGTTTCTCTCATCACCTTCTGATTAGATTAGCTCTTACTTTCAAAGTAGAAAATTAGCTCATTTTTCTAATTGTTATTATGCTATGTAGAAAAAATTGTGTGTGCTTTTTTCATTTTGCTGATAGTTTTCCAACAAACTGAGCAATACACAGGAGACATAAACACCAAAACTTTGGCATGTATTTTTTGCATAATGGTTGGGGCTAAATTTTACAAACTATAAAAGCACCTGAAATATTAACATGTTAATAACCGAATCTACAATAAACTTCATCAGCTTCGTGTGTCTTTAGAAGGACTTGCAGCCATCAGTCATCTCAGGCTTTTGAAAGAATGGTATTAAAGCTGGCAAGAACTTCATTTTCATAGTGATGCTTTTCCAGCAGAAAAGAACCCTTGTTACCACATGTTTTGAATTTTGCATGCCGAAATATATAGAGGAATACATGAAGGAAATTAGCTTTGTCTGTATTTGGCCAAGAAGCTATGGATATTGAATTTAGTCAAGCTTTTGTCACTCCAATCTGGTTTATTTCAACATAGTTATTCTTGAAATGACACATAGAAACCACATCAACCTCTGAATTAACATTGAATTTATTTGTTGGGGTATAAGTGGTATATAAATGTCACAGAAAGGAAGGAATTCAGACAAGAGATTTATTAAGAACTATTTGTGACAGCATTAGAAATGGGACCTTCATAGCCTGAGTAATTTCTCTCCATACCATCTCCAGTATTTGTATCAGAAAGCAACAAGTTTTCAAATCCCTTTTTTTAAATTAAATTTTGCTAAATATCCCAAATTAAGCACTTGTGCAGTGCTGTACAACTGATTTTCCTATAGTTCAGGATTGATCTTCATTTCAGCACTTTCATTCAGGTCTGAAAGAATCCATGCTTGAAATCTGTAACTCATTCTCACATGGCTTATTTCTAACAATTTAACAGTGTTAAAAATTTACCTAAGTTAAATGATACAGCTAAAATTCCACAGTATTGTAGAATACTTTCATTTGTTACAAATTGTTGCTTCTGCCTCCAGTAATATCAGCTGTTTATTGTTAATGAAAGATATTACTACATTAAGAAAGCAATTCATTTAGTGTCTTTTGTAAGTTTGCTATTAAAAAAATTACTAATTGGTATTAGAGACAATGAATCAACATCATTTGACATAACCCACTGTCTCCTGTGAGCCAAAAGTTGAGTAATTTTCACTACACTACCAAAATCTATGATTCTTCCAGGGACCTGTTCTGCTGTTAACTCATATCATTAATTATCTTTACTGTTGAGGGAATTGCACCTGCATGCAACAGGCAAGGAAACATCATCCTTAAAATTTTAGCACTCTAACTTGAATATTCTTTCATGAGGCTGTTGAAAGGGTTTGTATTTTGTACACTATTTTTTCCCATCTCTCTTTAATAAAAACCATTCTATTAAATAGATCCCAGAGAGAATACTGCTACTATCTCTTCAGCTTTCTGGCAGGTGTTAGTCCTTTGTTTACCCATGTGCTGTGAGTACCCAAGACATACCTTCAATGATGTTGACTTTTGAATGCTTTTTGAAACACAGCACTTTTTTTTCTCCTCATATCTTACTTTTTTTGGGTCTGCACACGGTAGACTCATGCCAATCCCAGAGACAACTGTTCAATAGGTCTTTTTAACAACTTTTAAAAATATCTTTTTCCAAGTAATCCTGTGCTCCAAACTGCTGTGCTACCAGAGACGTGCTGAGACATGGATTGGTAACAGAGGCATACTCTTTAAGAAATGAATAGCATTTTAGCCACAAGATTTAGAAGTTTATTTTTCCTATCAATGGGGAGAACAAGGGTCACTTTGTGTAAGTGCTGTTTTATTTTTTTTTCTGAAAGACATAATTTTCAGATTTCACGCTAAAAAGCAAATGCTTAATTATACTTCATAATATCACTTCAGGACATTTCAATATTCCTTTTGTGAGAAGAGACTTAGAGATCTTCAAAATGCTCCTTGGTTATTTTTAAATGTTATTTTATTTTACTATAAAATGACAAGAAAAGAAATAGAATAGGAATATGTAATGATAAATATGAGAATAAAAAAGCCTTGATTCCATTTTTTGTATCCCTTGATGTAAGGCTGCAGGCTTGAAATACTCTGCCAATACACAGTTAAGTCTACATTTGCAGTTAGTGATTTCTAACATGAAAGCTGTTGGCTTCTTCAGTCACATACAAGACATAAAGACAATACTATATTAGACATCATACAAGTAATAAAGTAGACCACCCCTGGTTTTAAAGAATTAACAGTTTAGGCATACTTACTCGCAATTTTCTGTCTGCAAAAAAAACCCAATGTTATTACTGATGCAATACCATATTTGTACCTATTCAAAAAGATACATGAAGCTTAGAATTTTTTGAGCTCTTGGAAAAAGTCTGTTCAACGCTGCGTGTGTATCCATAGGAAAGCCATGTATATAATGTAAACCACCTTCATGAATCAAGCCCCTAAGAGCAAATATGCTTCTCTGACACTGAAAAGCAGTGTTCCCTTGCAAGTTATGGAAAAATAGTGAGATAACAAAAAGTGTTTTATCAGCAGCCTGATGGCACCCTTTGACTAGAGGCCAAAGAAAAGCACTTGGTGTATTCAAGGTGTATGGGGAAAATAAAGGCAGGAAGACAGCTGAAGAAACACACCCCTGGCTCCCCAAAACACAAACCCAGTGCCAGGAAGAGGCTTAAACTAGACAAAAATCCATGAGTAGAATAAATGAATTGGGCACTAACAGTAACATGGCCTTATTATCATCTCTTTGTATATTAGTTTTATAACATTCTCACTGTGAAATGAATTTCTGATCTATTTTGTATAGCACAAACCAGACACAGATTATTAAGGTTTTATTTTTGGTTTTAAAGGTAGTCAAGAATCTGCTTAGTTTGTTTCAGCCACATGAATTTTCATGGCTGAAGAGTCAATGTACAGCATGAAAAAAATATATTTGTGACAGAGAATATTTCAGTTGGTAACTATAGGCCTTGGAGCAAGCCCAGAGGTATGTAATAATGATAAAACCTTTAATAATTTCAAAGAGGAAGAATAAAAGTAGCAGTACACAAGATTCAGCTGCATAAAATATTAAGCTGTTCCAGTAAAGCTGAAAAAGATATGAAGCATTGTCAATCAACAAGTAGAAGATACCCTAGACATAAATTTTAGAGAAGAAAAGAAACACCTCCCTTATAATTTTCTCCAGGAATCAAAACTAACAATAAAGGTTAATGTTCATTTAACTCTTCTTTTGGAGAGAAAAAAAGTTACAAATAATAAAAGAAAAAGTAGGAAATCTGTTGTTTCACATAAATATAAAAACATCACTAGCAAAAATGCAATTAGGAAATATTTTTCTTGATCTGTTAGTGAGATGTTCCTTTTATGCCCACTGTATGTCCACATTTTCTGCAGTTATATGAAGTGTCTTGTGTTAATAAATTATTTTCCTTTGGCTTTTTAAAAAAAATTAGTTAACATGCAATTAAGGACTAAAAGGACTATTTAAGTTTCTATTTAAAAGGACTATTTCTATTTAATAATGGGATGGATAAAATCAGTTCATAAACATTTGGATTCATTCACCATCTAAATTCCCTGTGACATGCCGTAGAGAGTTAAACCTCAATATTTGGTACCACTAAATACATGGCAGGTTATATACAGAGAGATCTGAAACAGAAACTGAGGTAACCATGTGTGTGAAAATGCAGGATTGCCTTTTAGGAAAGCAGAAAACATTTAAGACAAAAAATAAACCAATGGAAATAGGAATGTATCATGTTACATGCAGAAGCAGGGGCCCAGCATTGGAAAGAGCAATATATTTGCTCTGCAAATGCTGTATTTACTAACACTAGTAAGAAAAGAAATTCCTATTAAAATGTTGCCTAAGGAAATTCAGGATAATGCTCAAAGAAATTTTAGACTTTAGGTTCATTTTAGAGCTCCTTCAAAAAAGAAGTTGAAAATATTTTTTTAATAACAAAAAAGTCTATCAAATAGTTTTTATTGAAAAAAGTTCAATTAACATATTCTATGGGAATCTGTAAAGAAGTTAAATTTTTATAGGCTGTTAATTGTGTATTTTTGCACACTTCTCATGACACAGCTGACAGAAGGTAACTTGTTAGTGTACCTAAACTCTTGTACCTAAACCTTACTCCACGATTCATTAGTTTTATTACAGTGTGAAAGTATTTTATTAATTCCAGTTAGTGCTCATACATGAATAATATAAGAACTTCAAGTGAACTATATGGGGGTAACAAAATTTTGATTTTATGCACTATGAGACAAACAGAATGTTTGACATAGGATGGTGAGATGTTCCTATCACACAGACATACATCATTATTATTGGTGGTCCAGAGTACATGAGATCTTTATTGCACTGCTAGCATCTGTTTTATCATCATATCATTATTTTTTAATCTTCTTACCACAGCAGGTCTTTGTTCCACAACATTTGTCAAGGGAAGGGGAAAACCTCCATGTGCTGTATCATTCCAAGAGAGCTCTGTTTAACTGAAACAGGAACAGACAGAATGTTGAGTCAGTGGAGGATCAGAGGAGACCCTTCACCTGTGAAACTGTTTGTTAGGTGACAGGCTTCTTCATAATTAAAAAGCAAACTGTTTGCCTTGAGAGATTATACCAATTTTTTACTTGATAATTAGGTTAAAAGACGAAGCCTAAACAGTTATACGGAAACAGCTGTACAGGATTTTGAAGGCACAATTACTTTGGTCAGCAACTAAACGGAATGAAAAAAAAAAAGGGAGATTTTTAAGATGCTCAAGGCAGGATCAGGGTAGGAGCACCTTTTCTTTTAGCCAAGAACAAAACTTGGACTATGGAGCTGTTTTTTCACACCTTTGAAGAAGGGAACATTCTGAATTTAAGACTATTAATGATTGTAATTATGTAGCTAAAACATAAACAGCTAAGCTGTGGTATGCACTGGATATACATATTTGATTTATTGAATGCTTATGTTGCAAGAAAAATCTCGAACATTCCTACTTATTTCAGAATTTCTGAAGCAAATTTAAATCAGTAGTGGTTTTCATTTATTTTACAAACAAATTTATTCATTCCTTGTAACAGTGGCAGAGAAATTCTGCTCACAAAGTTCCAGGATTTAGCTTAGGACTCTGGAGTCTGGTATTTGCTGTAAGCTTCCTTCCAGGTCAGGTTCTCACTGGGTTTAGAGTGGTAAGGGGAGAGACATACTATCTATTGAGGTGACAAATGATGGCAGAAGTTCTTTTCTAGGGATAAAAGCAATCCTAGACCTTACCAAAGCTTCAGGAAGAGTTCTTAAAAAAAAAAACCAAAACCAACAAATTAGTTTATTTCATACAGTTCCTGCAGTTCTGTTTCAGGTATATTTTTATATATTAAACTTTCTACAAAGTATTAAACTTTCTACAAAAAATTTTTAATATAGTCTCTCCTGTAGATGCTACCACTCTGATTTTTTCTAATATATATTACAATATATATTTACCACTTTTTCTAATATATATTACAAAGTTCTTCATTTATCTTTTCCAGGCTCTATCTTAAATTGCTTTGTAGGTCAGCAATTTAAAACTGAATATATGCACTTGGATTCACGTGTGTTTGAGGCTGAGGTCAGCAAAGGTGGTTGCTGACATCTCTATACTACACACAATCTGTGGGGGATGTGAGTTACATCTGAGCACCCAATGGGATGATGAAAATAGCTACCTGAAGCATCATCACTGAGAAACATTGCAGAGCAGGGTGGTACAGTACTGATGATACCCTCTTTTCCTATTTGTTCTATAATTTTTAAAATGAAACTCTGGGTCTCAGGAATTGGTGTAAGAGCTACAGCCTACTTCTTGCATAACCTCTCCTTCCATCTAGTAATTAACTTCTCAGAAACATAAGCCTGAATCATCCTCATTCTTAGCACAGAGTAGATTCAGCAAAATATGGTCCCTGGTGTTATCCCAGACTGCACTGCAGGACCCTGGGAGCACATTCCAGCTCTCTGAAGGACAGATCATCTCCTAAGCTTCTCTGCATCTAAGTCTTGACTATCTGTCCTCACATCTTCAAATGCCACTTTGAAGTAAACCCTGGCCCAGGGGCAGAGAAGAAATCTTAAGTCCTCTGCAGGACTGAAAACACCTTGAGCCAAAACAAGAGAAAGAGGATAATTTTCTGTTCTTACACCATGGACACAGACAGCTTTGGTCCTCTCCGTGGTGTCTGGGCCATGCATGTGTTATTCCTGGATATGTGTTCTCTTCAAAACTGAGTGTGCTTGCAAAGGATACTCATGGATTTCACCACAGCTGGCAGTAGGGCCACCATAAGCAACCTGTTCTATTTTGTGCAAGAGCACCCAACATTTATGCTCTCACTGGAATTACAGCCTAAGAAATAGTTGGGTGTTATATGTCTGTCACTGCTTTTCTTTCCAGTAGGCCTGCATGCTGAAAAAAAAAAAAAAAGTTAATTGATTCTTCAGTGTCTTCAGTGACAGTTTGATGATATTTTTGCAAATTTTGCAAAACTTTAAATAAACTTCACCTAAGTCTAAGTTATTTTGTCACAGATAATTGCTGTAGTTATAAGCCTTAGCAGCTGCCAAATGTGGCCAAAACAACCACCAATCTCATCAGAGCACAATTCACTGCTCGTGTGTGACGTCCTATCTTTAGAGATTATAGCCACACTCCTTGGAAAATTGCAGTCAAATTAAAGAAGAAAAAGCAATTGAATATGCTATGTTTTTCAAGCACCAGAACTGAAGACAGCTCTGGGCTAGCATCTTCCCCCCAACAAGAACTTCCACTCTTGAAAGTCTCTCTTGCCTTTTTTTTCTTGTTTGATGTCGTAAATCAGACACCCAAGAGACAGAGGGGAACTAGGACAGACTTTTCAAATGCAACAAACAGAGCAAATGTAGCTGGGTGGCTCAATGGCAATTCTCAGTGCCCCAAAGATTAGAGAGCAACACTTTTTCTGAACTGGCACAGAGAGGAGGGGAAGGGGGGAGCAAGAGGGGAAAAATAAATAAATATCTATCTGTAATTCCTTTCACTTCAGCTGAAGATGTTGCCATGGGAACTCCCGGCGGAGGAGATAGAGCACTGGACCTGACAGTTTCTGGGAGCTGGTTCAGGAACAGCTGAATTGTTTCCTGTGATATTCAAAAAGGGGAGAAAAATAGAAAAAATGTTTTATTTACTTTTATTTCCAAAGTAAAACTTAAAGCTGTAAGTTATCAGCATTGCCTGCCATAATGTCTATTATCTTCACTCATTATTACTAGGTCACTGTCTCTGGAAGAAAAATGGAGTGGAAAAATCAGTGGACAGACAGCAATTGGTAGCTTTTATGCTGCTGCTCATTCTCTACACACCAAGAGTGATTTTTGAACAGACGGTAAATACTGGTATTCCTGAAAACTGGAACATGGTCCTGCTATGGTTGTTGTTAGATTGCCTGTCAGATGATTTGAAGCTGTATGGTTTATATAGTACAACCTGTCAGAAATGAACATGTACATATTTTCTGAATAATGAGGGGAAAAAGCTTACCATTGTTCCTAGGGATATTCTGTAGTGGTACACCAGCTCTGAACACAATCCAATTAAAAAGGCAAGCAGCAGTACACTTATTTATGGTTCAAAAAGTATTCTTACCTTTCTATGTGAATTGAAGTAAGAGCAGAAGACTTGAAATTATTAATTCATAAGATCAACGGGAGATGGAGCCCCTAACCATTAATACCAAACATTGTAGTAGCCCAGCCAGGCTTCAAAGTAAATTAAATATGTAATGTGAAAATTGGTTTGGTGAAAACTAGTAAGAAAGCATGACATTGAATGTGATAACTGAAATCAGGTGAAGTCTGGTGAACAGGCTACCTAAGCATATTCTAGGCAGAAAAGTTCTGGCAATTTTATAGAAGACCCAATGATATCCTTATTACAAAGAAAGAGAGACTGTTCATTTACAAGTTTAACCTGATTTTTCTTATGCTTCTTCAGATTAATTTTAAAATATAGAAGAATTGCTTCAGAAAAATACAAAAGATTTTGTCAGAGACTGTTTCACCTGGTGGCTTCTCAATGCTAATTGTTAATATGGCCTAATAAAAGGATATTTAATTGTTATATCTCTGTTTAGTCTGTTGCTATTAATAATCTGGTGGTAGATTATGAAATTTTATCCTTTTGCAGAGGATAGTCCCTGATATTCGAGTTCTAAAAGTTCAAAAGCTTTTATAAGGATCTGAGCAAATTATAAATAAAACTCTCACTTTTTCCTATTAACTGCTATAAGAAGTGGGCAGGAATCCTCGATATATACCAGTATATCCTGGGATAGCTACTTATATTCCAGAAAAAAAAAATTGTAAGAAAAACATGTAAGAAATTTCAGTATCTATATTTTCCATTTTTACTTCTGCGATGGTCACGGATCAGACAGGAGGTATAAATAATTCCCTAGTGAAAAGAAATTACTCTGCCATGGTATTTATCAGGTTTCTTTAGCTCAAGGTTTGTTTGCAGCAATTGTCCTAGGAATGACTGCCATGGAAGTAGTCAACCTACCCCCTGTCTTTAAGGGATGTATTATGCTGCTGCTTAATTAATATGGTACCTTTTTCTAAACCCAAATTAAAACAGGAGCTCAAGCATGAAAAAACCTGCATGTGAGGAGCAATAATGTAGATAGTTTGCTCTGGATTCTCAAACTCGTCTTTCTATATCACACAAATAAATGCAGAGTGTTTATTTCTCATATAACAAGTTAGAAGGTTTAAATGGAAATCTCTACACCTCAGCTGCAGTACAGACTTTGAACTTAATATTTCTCCTCCATTTTTGGGCAGTTTCAGGTTTATATTTTTTAATTTATTGCTTTTGTAACATGAACTACACGTATTGAACAGCAAAAATAACAAAGAGAAACTGTATTTTACATTGACACATCTTTTTAAATGTCACGTGACTGCCAAATCATAAAGTCATAGAATGGTTTGGCTTGAAAGGCAATATTGAAGATCATCTAGTTCCAATCCCCCTGCCATGGGCAGGAACACTTTCGACTATACTGGGTTGCTCAGAGCCCCATCCAACCTAGCCTTGAACGCTTCCAGTGATAGGGCTTCCACAACTTCTCTGGGCAACAAGTCCCAATGCCTCACAGTGAAGAAATCTAATCTAAATCTACCCTCTTTCAGTCTGACACCATTCTCCTTGTCCTGTCACTACATGCTCTTGTAAATTGTCTCACCCCCTCTTTCCTGTAAGTTTTCCCTTCAGGTACTGGAAAGTCACAACTACGTCACCCCTAAGCCTTCTCTTTTCCAGGCTGAACAATCCCAGTTCTCTCAGCTTTTCCTCATAAGAGAGGTGCTCCATCCCTCTAATCAACTTGGCCCTCCTCCAACAGGTCCATGTCCTTCCTGTGCTGGGACCCCAGAGCTGATGCAGCACTGCAGGTGGGGTCTCAGCAGAGCAGAACAGAGCAGCAGAATCCCCTCCCTCCCCTGCTGCCCACGGGGCTCTGGATGCAGCCCAGGACACGTTTGGATTTCTGAGTGCCCATGGCTGGGCCATGTCCAGCCTCTCACCCAGCAGCATCACCAAGTCATCTTTGGCAGAGCTGCTCTGGATCTGTTCAACCCCAGACTGTGCTGATACTGGGCTTGTCCAAGCTCAGGTGCAGCACCCTGTACTTGGTCTTGTTAAACCACATTAAATCCCTGAAGGTCCACTTGTCAAGCCTGTCCAGGTCCCTTTGGATGGCATCTCATCCTTCAGGAGTGTCATCTGCACCGCTCAGCTTGGTACTATCAGCAAATTTTTTGAGAGTGCACTCAATCTCTCTGTGTCATTAATGAAGATATTAAATAGCACTGGCCAGACCCCTGAGGGACACATATCATGGTGTCAAGAACAGCAGCTGGGGTGATTTTTAATTGTAAGATAGATGCTTGCTATTTGGTAGCCTCAAACAAAACCTTTCTACCTAGTATTATTACTACAGAAAAAAAAAAGGTAATAAATGAAAATGAGAAAAGATAAAGGTGAAAAAAGGAGTATCTACCACATTCAGAATTTACAGATTGATATTTTGATACTTAAACTGGTGTACTGATATCAGAGTTGTGTAATGGTCACAACTCCACAAACACAGAGGCCACCATGTAAAGATCAGTGTTTGACAATGAACCAAATCTTAAAATTTTTCACAGAGGTGGTAAATTATATTAATAAAATATCAACAGCCTGTCATATCCTACTTGAATGAAACTGTAGGCTTATGACTGTATGTAATTACTATCATCAACAATCTATCCATATTATTTCCAATTAAATATGAATTTGGTTATTTGAGAGCTTGATAGATCTAAACAAAAAGATATAGATACCAAATCTCACATGTTTATTTTTATTCCATAAGCAGACAAATTTCACTCTACGAGCAATGATCTCATGCTCCCACACACGGTTTCATTTTTCTCCCTTCCACTGTGTCAGACCTTCCAGACAGAGGTATTTATTGGACCTACATTAAGGAATTGATGCAGACTACAATCAAAACAGAATAAATCAAATCCACCTGTAATAGTGTAAATAAGTACCATTTTGAATCCCTCTTAAATAAATAAATGTATATGGGAAACACGGTGTTTCATTCTACATGTAGCAATGGTTGTTTATGAGTATTTCACAGAGGTAACAGGAAAAGAGTTAAATAACCTTCCATAGAAAGCTGCAATATTTAGAGAAACAGCCTTAACATTACCTGTAAAATGGATTATAAAAGAGAGAAAAGAGCTGTTTCTAAATAAAAGAGAACACCTTTGAATTATTAAAGGGAGAGGTTTGACTCAAGTGTCTTTTGTCTTTGTACTGAGTCAGAGGAGCATTTACTTCACCCAAATATCCAGCATCAGTGAGAGCTTTTAACAGTGGAAGTTATTTATTGTGAGGAAGTTTCTTTAAGAGTTTTTAGCTAAAAACAGTGCTACACTGAGCAGAAACTGAAAAATTTTCTCTTCACTTGAGGAATCTAATATCTTGCTTTAATTTCTAATGCTTCCCTGCACTGTTATTCTTACATTACCTCATAAATAATTGACAACAACCTTATGAATTACTGGCTGCACAATTGTTGCCTCTTTGGTGCTGATATTTTTCATCTAATGAAGTTCTGACTTTTACAATTTGCCACTGGTTGTAAGAAATATTTTTAGTTCATGGCTAATTTTAGAGATAAAAGTTTAACTTCATTCTTTATAAGAATCAGAGAAAGGAAAGCAAGCTGTAGAAAATGATTTGAATTTATGTGGTTTTGAAAAGATTAAGACATTTCGAATTAAACATACCCACAAAATACATAAATGAGAGAAAACAAAAGAAATGTACAAATGTCAATTATATGTTGTAGCTTCCCTGATTTAGTAGTTTTGGATGTACGACAGTCCCCAAAGTGATCATTATTGTAGCCATAAATTTGGTGCTGTTATAGACCACTAAAAGGTATGGAAAAATAAAATATTTTACACTAAAATATGCAAATTACATATAAATGAGTTTTGAAAATACAGTTATTAAAATATAGGAACTCCAAAATTTAAATCAATATATTTTGGCCCCTTTGTCTGTTCTATGGTATACCTTTCACTTACAGGATCACTGATTTTTTTTCATTATCACATATAACAGTGAATATGTGAATAACTCTTTCACAAAATGCAAGCTTTTATATTTGTAACGGTGTCATATTTATGTCCTTAAAACTGATAGTTAATTTTATTCAACCTAATTTTCTTTCATCAATCATAGCACAGAAATTCATATTTGACATTTCTCTGTTCAGGTTTCCTGAATTAAGAATTCCATAATCTACAAGCCAGGCTTTTCTGGTGTGGAAAATAAATCTGTCACAAATGAGATGATACACAGCTCATAACAGCTCATTCCACCAATTCTGTCACTCTGTAAAATATTTCATTTAATGACCAAGCACCAGATTTTAGTATAGAAATGCTGCAATTGGTTCTAAATTTCTGAATCACACATTGATGCAGTTTAGTTTAAAGACCTATCTTAATGCTGAATCATTCTTACATAAATTGTGATATTAAACCAGCTATTCATTGTAAAGTGCAATCAGAAACGCACTTTTTAGGTAAGAATCACAAGTGCACTTCCTCGGAGTGCCATGTCACAGTACTCTGTAAAAGAAACACTTTGAGCTTAGAAGAAAGGTCTTCAGAAGAATAAAAATGGAGAAAAAAAAAGGCAGAAGGAAATGCAGTGGCATCAGTATGGGGTTGATGATTCAGTCTGTATCTGTTTCTTGATGAGACTTAGATGGGCTTGCCCTTAGCCATCAGAATTTGGGTGAAAAAGAAAAAACTGGCTGTTCAGTTTGCAAAATTTCACTATGATTGCTACTGAAATGACTAATTCTAGAGGCTGTGTTTTGTGTCAGGAACTTTTAGGCTCCCCGCAACAATAGGTAAACATGAACCTAGATTTTTTATTTGTGAGCTTACCCAGTCATATCTAATCAAGCATAAGTACCAGGAGAATAGTCTTGTGTAGGCAAGCACTTTAATAAGCTCGTTTGATTTTGAGATCAGATAGGTAAGTGAAGGTCAGAATGAAAAGCAGGACTTCGGAGGAAGGTTTTGTTTTTTTTTTTTTTGTAAGTTTTCTCAAGATCTACTAGATCCTTTGTGGATGTTTATGTCTTTTTTCACGCTGCAATCAGGTCTGATTCCAGAATGTTCTAGATCCCACAGAATTCAGATTTATATTAAGGAAAAATGCACATTCATTTATGTTAAAAACATGCTATATTCCCACCTTCTCTTGTTTATCTTCACCCATTTCATGCTTTGGTTTCAAGAATGTTAATGTAAAAAGTCTCTCCATTTATAACTGATCCTGGGTCTGGCTGAGTAGCATTCATGTCCTTCAGAGAAGCCCATAGGCTGCTGTGTTTTGGCTTTGTGGCTAAGACAGTGCTGAAAATACACCAGTTAAGAGCTTTGGCTGTTAGTGAGCTGTGCTCATGCAGCATCGAGGTCTTCTCTTTCTCCCACTCTGCACTCCACATGAGTGGGCTGGGAGTCGGAAAGGCTAGAAGGGACAAAACTGGGACCCACAGAGACCAAAGGGCCATCCTACACTATCACATCCCATCCCATCCTAGCCCATCCTAGCCCATCCCAGCCCATCCCAGCCAATCCCATTTCATATGATGTCATCCCTCACGATAAAAGCTCTAGGAAAGGTCAGGGTGGGGGATACCTGTGTGGTTTCAATTCCTTTCCAGCTAACCATTGTGAATAATGAGGTCTTTCTTTCCCCGATGTGGCTGGACAACTGCCTGTTAATAAGAAGTAGAGAAAAGTGCCCTTTCTTCATTCTTTGCTCAAGTGTACATCTTTTGCTTCACTTTATCTTGAGCCATGCGTTTTCTTGCCTTCTTTCTCTTTTCTCTCCATTCCAGAGCAAATGAGAATAAGTGTGCTCTCAGTCAGTTTTGGGCTACCCAGTGTTCAGAGACCTGGTGATACTGTAGATAGTCCAGCAAATGTGGCCACTGAGATGGCTAAGAGATTGGAGCATCACTCATACAAGGAACAGCTGAGACAGCAGGGACTATTCAGCCTGGAGAAGACAAGGTTCAGTGAGGAACCTTATCAATGTATGTAAGTACCTGAATGAAAGGTGTGAAGAAGAGGGAGCCAGGCTCTTTTCATCAGTGCCCAAGCACTGTGAACAATAAGCTGCAATAGACACAAATTAAAACACAGGAGGTTCTCTGTAAAAGTCAGTAAACACTTTATTTGTGAGGGTGACTGAGCACTAGCACAGTTTGCCCAGAGAGGTTCTAGGATCTCCCTTCTTAGAGATATTCAATAGCCATCCTGGGAAACAGGGAAACTGCAGGGCTGTAGGTGGTCCTGCTTGAGCAGAGTTTCTGTACCAGGTTTCCTCACAGGTCTTCTCTATCCTCAGCCAGTCTGTGATTTTGTGAGTGGCTGTGTTGGTGTCTGGCTGATAGCTGGGTCAACCCGTTACACCCTCTTTAAATTCTTAAATGTACACAAAACTTACAGGAATCAATGGGGGCTGAAAGAAGCTATACATCATCAGGAGTTTCAGAGAAAATTCTGATGTTGTAGAATATGAGTCTCTGAAATAAGGCAGGAGAAAGGACCCTTTTCTTACCTCCTCAACTAAATACGTACATACTTGGATTCCTATTAATCACCGTATTTTTATTACCATTAAATATCCTGTTTCAGTGTGGGATATGATTTTCTTTTTCTGTTCAGTTGTGTGCATCTTGCCTAATCAGTTCCCTGCTGGGAGCAGATCTTCAAGTTGCATACCCTGGTTCTGATTCACAGCTCAGGTTTGGGAACTTAGTCTAAAATATTTTGGCTTCCTACTGGCTATATGGATGAAATTTAATATCTTGTGGCAAATGAGATCTAACCAGATCTCTGTCCCCTTTGAGCCCTAAGCTCTAAGAAATAATTTTCTGGCCTTAAATCTCAGAGGAAGATTGGAGAATTATCTGCAATTTTAAGAAAATGTATTATAAAGATTTAGAATCAATTACAATCAGCTGTTTTGTGGCTGTGTATTGCTAATAACAGGTATTGGCACAGATATGAGACTTCACTGACATACAGTTATTGCTCTTATCCTTTGGAAATGGGATAGAAATAGACTGAGGAGATGGAAGTGTCTGTGCTTTCTTAGCAGAACATTTTTGAGTCTACGTCAAAAATATCTATTTCTTCACTTTACCCCATTTAGTTTGCTTTGTTGAATTGCCCACTTTCCTGATTTTCCTGCCCTCTTGCTTTTACATGCATAAAGTTACCTTGGGAAAACCTGTCTCTTCCACTGGGAAATCAGTTGTGGCAAATTAACCACTATTTGGCAGCCTTCCACAGATGGTGCCAGCAGAATTTCAGCCTAAGTCAGTAAGAACAAGGCAATTTAAAAACATTAAAAATGCATTGACAGCAAAGAAATAAAAGCAGCCTCTCAGGTATAAGCCAGAATAGTTAAAAAGCTTTTTGACAAAAAAAAGGCTTTTTGTTTTCTATTAAATACCTTATTTTGCACAGAGAACTCTTTAAGTAAAGAAAGGGATAGTAGTGTATTCTCTACACAGGATATTTTTTTGGGAAAGAGGGTTGTGATATTTTTGTCTGATATAAACTGGTGTCAAAATAAATATTCAAACCTAATGAATACATTACTAATTTTTATTTTATTCATGACGATTTCAGGTCTCGTCTATCATTTAACAGTCTTCTGAAAGCTATTGTCTCTCACATGCAGACATAAGAATTTCATCTGCATTTGCAAAGCCATCCATTATGCATGAAGAGCAGTGCTGTGACTACTGTGGGGGAAGGGATTAGCGAGTGTGTAAGGCAGTTCTATAAATATTTGTCCTGAACTGGGACCTCATTATGGTGTTTACTACAGGAATGTGAAATACTAGGCTTTCTGCCCACTGGTTCCTTTTAGGAATGCATTTACTGCTGGTCTTAAAAAGTCCTATTTTTTTTCTACATTAGTACTACTCTAATGTGGGTTTTTGGTAATTTCCATCTTTTTGAAATGATGGAATTCCATCAGCTAAAGTGTGTATAATATATGAATATGTAAAAGCCAGAAAAATTATTTAGTATCTATAATAGATGTGATAGATTAAGATTTGATAAATAATTTATAAATGAATTTTGCTTTCTTGACAACGTAGGTGATTTCAGTGTTTCCAAGTGCAATAATTTTTTAAATGGTTGCTGGCAGGCAATTTATTAGGATGTTTACTCGGTATTTAAATTTTCCATATTTAGCTGGGTCATCTGCTCTCTTTGATTTGAAACATAGAGAGAATAGGTAACAGGATAAAATTGCTTATCTCTGATCTTTTAAGAGTTGTGCCAATTCCTGGTGAGATACATGAATTTTCTAATCCATAATTGTATGTTACCATAGAACAACCTGGTCATAGCATTGCAAGTTAGAATTTTCTGTGTGAATAAATCAGAAAAAAGGCACAAATCTTAGTTGTGGGAGGAAACATTATAACTTACAGAGGCTATGTCCTACAGTCCTCTTTTGTTCGTGTTTTCTGTTGCCGATACTTTTTTTGTTTAACCTATCTGATATATTGATTAAAGAGAATGTTCATACACTTACTCAGCCTTAATTTTACCAAGATAAGCCACCTGGGCCTTTTTAGTTTTGTCCCTCCATGCCACGGAGCACCATTCTAGGTCTTTTTAACAGCAGTTCCTTAAGAATTCAGTCTTTCTTTAAGTGCCATCAAAGTCAGCTTTTCATAGGGTTTTCTCAATAAGCTCCTTCCACCACTTTTTAGGTTAGTTCCCATTATGTGGTTTGCCTAGAACAGCTACATAGGCAGAATGAGGGGAAATATCCCTATCTACCTTTTCCACAGCCTGTGCATAGCAATAGGTCATAGCCTCACGGACAAATCAGTTACAGTCATCTTTTAATATGCCTTTGACATTTCCTGCTGGCTAGCCACGAGTTTATTGCAGAAATTCATATCAGTCACTGAATATATGACCTTTTAGTTGTGATACTCCATTTGTATAATTCTCGTCTACAAGACACCAAATTTTTCCTGTAGGATATTGTCACCTTCTTTTATACCAGTTGTACTGCTCTTATTCTATTTTAAGAACATTTTACAGCCCTTTTACACAATTTTTTCTTTTATCTCTTTGTCCTGTTCCAGCAGTACTGACCTGGATCACTTCAAGCCCCTCTTTAATAAGCATTCTGTGTTTCATGGATATGTGGAATTAACTATGGAAAAGCTATATCAAATAGTCAAGCCTAGCACCACCAAATAATGTAAAATTAATTAAACTTCTTCTGGTGTTGAACTTAGTTTAAACAACTTCATCTTTTAGTAAAAACTAACTGCAGATCTCAAGAAAAATCCCTTTTTTTCTAGAACTCTCTTCCTTTGCACATCTAAATTAAATCTGTAGCTTCATGTTTGAGACTTTGTAAGTTACAAAAGTTACCAGAGGCATTTTTTCTGACACTCCTAACTCAGGTTAAAAAAAAACAAACCAGCATGCAGAAATCAGTTATAGACAATTTGTCTAAATCATAATTCTATGATTCTAAGTATTACAGGAAGAGAAGGAAATTGTTTTTTCTCCCAGCTAATTAACCAGCCAGTTTAGGGTATATTATTGTAGGTTGATTGATAAGAATATGTAAATCCCATATCCTCATGGGAGCAGCACTTTATAGGGGAGATTTAATTTTGTTCATCCCAAACTCATAGAAACAGTAAGACATACCCTTAATGATCACTGTATTTTGAAGACTGTATATGTTTATAACCTGTAGATTATTTCCAAATGTCACAACTTGCAAGGTTCTTCTTTTCCAACACTTAAAAATTATTGTGTTGTTAGTTTAGGACTCCTCAGTGGCCAAGCCAATTCCCTTTCTGCAAGAAGAAAAACTTTCCAGGGTGGCTAAAAGAAGCTACCCAGACCCAAGTACTGTTTATGTTCTTTTTAACAAGGTGCAAATATTGTTTATTATACAGTCTTACAGTTAGAACACGATCTGATTTTGTATAAACTAATTTTTTTTTGAGTTGTGAATTGTTTGAAAGGTAAATCAAAACACCAGTAGATTGTTTGCCCAGAAATGTAACTTTGACATAAAACCACGAAAACACTGGTGTGACTGCATCCAGAAATACACAAATTCTCAAACATTTATCATTACATTTTCATTCAGAAAGAAAAATATATTAATTTAGCCTAATTCATCCACCTTTTCCAGAAAAAGTGTTGAATTTACAGATAGCTGCATAGTTACAGAAGGATAGAAGCCTCAGAACAGAATTGATAACAGCTTTTTTTTTATTTTTCTTTTGTTTTGTGAGGAAAATCATATGAAAAGGATTTGGACAAGGCTATGGATGTGACAAGAATTCTGTAGTCCCTAGTTCAATTCTTAGTTTTATTAGGAGCTTTAAATTTTGTGAATCTACTATGTCCATCCCTATCTCAAAAGAAAGCTGTGATATTTTCTCTGTGTAAAAAAAAGGAGGATGTTGTAAAACTCTGTGAGATATTATATGTGCTATGCTTGAACCACAGGTTTATTTAATTTACATATATTCTTTTATTAATTGAAATATCAAGATTTATTGAAACATATAAGAACTGATTTACACTCTTAAATAATAAAACTTACCAAGATGAAACTGCACATTGGAAGGCAATATAAGCATGCCCCTAAGAGAAAAATTAGAATATTATAGGGAAAATTAAATTTCTTTGAGGCACCTTTTTATACTTGGAATCTCAAATTTTTGTGTGAATATGCCCTGTGTTTATCTAAGAAAGCTAGTTACCATATATCTTTGCCTCAAAGAAAATTAGGAGCAATTTTGCTGGTAGTTTTACAGGGGCTGAGCATTTCATCCTGATTGCCTGTACAGTCTGACTTCTGGTATTACATTTAAAACCAAATTCTAGCAAAGAGAAAATTATTTTCTTCACATGTTTGCTTAATTAAGGTGTTAAGTTTTTCGTTTCTGAAAATGTTTGTACATCTCTCTTATCAACTTCTGTAACCACATGCATTGACCTTGTCAAGGTCTAACCCCAGCTGGCAGCTGAGCCCCACTCAGATGGGGGAGGGAATCAGAAAGGCAAAAGTGAGAAAACTCATGGGTTTGGTTTAAGACAGTTTAATAGGGAAAACTGAAGCCACCCCTGCAAACAAAACCTCACGAGTGCCTGCAGCACTCCCCATGGGCAGGCAGGTGCCCAGCCATGTCCAGGAAAGCCGGGCTTCACCACGTGCCACGCTGACTTGGGGAGACGAACGCCACCACTCCAAACATCCCCCATTCCTTCTTCATCTCTCAGCATCATGTACTGAGAATGACTCCATATAGTCTGGAATGTCCCTTGGGCCAATTGGGGTCACCTGTCCTGGTTGTGTCCCCTCCCAAATTCTCATGCATGCCCAGCCTTCTTGCTGGTGAGGAGCAGAAATGGCCTTGATGCCATGTAAGCCCCGCTCAGCAGTAATGAAAATATCCCTGTATTTTTAACACTGGTTTAGCATTAATCTAAAACACAGACCCATACAAGTGACCATGAAGAAAACTAATTCTACCCCATCCCAAACCAGCACAGTCTCCATCTCAGGACATCAAAAAAACTCACAAAAGCAAGGTTAAGATGTAAACTGTCTGAAGAAACATTTCTTTTTGGGAGCTGCTTTTTAGGGGAAGCACTGGGCAATTCAAGTGGTTGATCATGGTTAATATCTATGTCTCCTCATCCCTTCTGAGTTTGTACAGGAACACAATAGGTATGATTAGAGATTAATAAGTAGACATAATAAACATTCACCTGGTATAAAAGAAATGTTCAGACCTTAAAATTGTATTGAGGAAGACCATCAAGAGTTATTTGAGGACTATTCGCTTGGTATGAAATCACCACAGTCCAAAAGTATTCCAATTTAACTCCAAAGTGCACTCTGACTTCTTTTACCTTTGATTAGTCTCAGACAAAAAGAAGTTCCACCATTTTTGGAAATGACATAATTAAGAGCTCCTCCAATATAATTAAGAGTCCTCATGCTTAGATTAAATGAAATTTATTTCATGGTGAAAGCATCAAGATCTAGAAAGTGAAAGGGCCAATGAAAAACAAAATTATATTAAAATAACACCCCAGCCCCCATGCAGATTGAATTTTTTTCCTTCACTGTGATTCGTAGTAAGGCTTTAGAAAGACGCTAAGATCTTCAAAAGGAACATTAAATTAGCTATTGACTATACTAAGGTGTTTTTCCCCCTGTTTGTAAGAAAATGTATAAAAGTCACAAAATTTCAAGGAAGACAATAAAAATAATTAAGAGAGTAATCCACATGATTGCATCACCAGCTACATCATTCATGTATTTTCCTTGAATAAGGTGTCTAATGGTTTTGTTCAGTGATTGCATTTGGGATCATATCAAAGTCTGATCTTGTGACCTCTGAGAATACAGAATTCCTTTAATTATTTCTCCTGCTAATCAGAATATGCCCTTATCCTCCTTTAATGAAAGCCAGTGTTGTAGGGCACCCTTTTCTCCTCCCTTTCTCTAGCAACTCTTCTGCTACTGAAGCTTAAAACCAAAACCATCAAAAATCTCAGTGCAATTTCTCTCCCTCAGGGTAGCCAATCCCTGTAGTTTTATGTCCCAATTCTTTGCCCAGAACATTTTGACTATTATCCTCAAATTTTGACATGAATATATTTTGTATTCTGCTAAAGATCAGTCAAGATCTTCATACAGTGTTTCAACCTGACAAGGGAAAGCAAGCTACTTTAGGCCAGAATGCTTTCTTTCAGAATTTCCTTTTTCTGTTCAAAGATGGCAAAAATACTTTAAATTTTTTTTTTATGTTTTTAAAATATTAAAAACTATATTTTTAAATACAGTTCTTTCAAGTTAAAACCTTCAAGAACACACTGTGAAATGTGAGATAATATTACAAAAATATAATGGATATGCACAGTAGTTAGATAATTTTTGTCCCCCTCTTTTCATCAGTTTTTACCTTCTAAATAGAGCAAAAATTACATGTTCTTTTTCCCTGATTAGGGAAAATTGCACTTCAAAAATATCTCTGCTTTTTATGAATGCTGCTCTCTTCAGGATTATTTGTTGAAATAAAAGAAAATTTTCATTCCTTCTCATGTATTATGAAGCAATCTAGAATACATTAAATTTCCATAATTAGTAGCTTTCCTTATTATTATCTTTTTCCTTCTAAGTCATATATGAAGACCAACAAGTTTTGTGAAGTGTTTTGTACAGTTATGAATGGGACATATTTACGTCAGCTATTATTGTTTTGGGTTTGATGCTTCTCATTTTATTATCTTCAATTAAATTTGTAATATTATTCATCCTTCTGTAAAATGTTATAATGAATTTCTATTGTACATGTCTCTCTCAATAGAGTTTCACAAAGGATCTCACCCTTTTTTGTGTATTGGTAAGCGTGGTTTTAAGTCATTCATGTCACTTTGATTCAGTCAGGGACTGAAATTCGAAAGAAAATACCAAATGTCTCACTGAGAGCTGGGGTGAGCCTGCACCTACACCATCACAGGGCCAGAGATGCACAGCACCCCTTTCCCGCCCTCTCGGCTCAGACTTTACCCTGGATGTAAAGGCACCTGTTTAAAGCATCCAAATTAAGTGCTGGACATGAGTGAGTGCGTGTTTTCCCCAGGGCAAGCAAGCTCTGATTCCCCAAAACCAAAGTAATTAATTTCTCATCATGGAGTCTGTAGATTGACAGAGTTTTGGTGGATTCTTGTACACACTTTAACTCAAAAAAGCAAAGCATTTTCATTCCCAATTCCAACATATGTCAAAAGCATTATATAGTCTCTTCAACTGCTTTTATGTTGGCAAAAATGCTTGCCTGCTGTTTTCTTCACTAGTGACAGAGACAGAGAATGGAAACTTTCAAACTACTTGTTTTTACCAAATAAAAATTATGCCTAACCAAAGTTTATTAAGCAATATTTTAATGCCATATTTATATATGACTTATATGAAGTCATATCTATTGGTTCATACAATTTTCTACAAATGAGTTTTCTTTTTTCTTCTTTTCTGTTTCACCAAAGCTTTGTAAACACAAAAGATAGTGGAAAATTATGGTATTTTTTTCTGTCTTCCATGGCAACATTTTGTCACAAACTAAGTAGGGAACAAAAATGAGACAAGCAGACAAAATAATTAGAGAGAAAACAGTTTGAGGTACCTCTGTTCCTAAGAACAGACTGTCTGTAGATAATTCATATTACTTAAATTTCAAAAAATTCATGCCATAAATTATCTATCATCTCCCAGAAGGAATATTAATTCACCTGGATTTACATTCCATTTTCTAAAAATTGTTTGCAGTATTATTTACAATAAAGCTAATAATTTTGTGTACCAAACAGAGAATACAGACAACAGCAGTGGTATTAATGTGCAATGTAAATACTTTTGAAAATAATTGAAAAATATTGAATTATTATTTCAATTATTTATTTTTGTCTGTAACTGTAAAAGGATGTCATATATGTGCCTAGTATAATGACAATATAGTAGAATATTAAAAACTTTAAAGTTATTATTAAAAAATAAAAATACTTTTATGTTTAAATATCGAATGTTCCATTTTTACCAGTAGAAGACTATTATCAAAAGTTATCTTTAAATTTAGGTTGGCTCAATCAGGCTATTTCCCCTTCTGGAATGGAAAATCAGTTAGTACAAGATTTGTTCTAAATGAAAGTATATATCAGACGTAGCAGTCCCATGGGGATTCCATGAGATTTAACAAAACCAAGCATGATGTGCTGCACCTCCATCAGGACAGCTCCTGGTATCAGCACAGTCTGGGGTTGAACAGATCCAGTGCAGCTCTGCCAAGGAGGACTTGGTGATACTGGTGGGTGAGAGGCTGGACATGACCCAGCCATGGGCACTCACAGCCCAGAAAGCCAAACGTGTCCTGGGCTGCATCCAGAGCCCCGTGGGCAGCAGGGGAGGGAGGGGATTCTGCCCCTCTGCTCTGCTCTGGTGAGAGCCCACCTGCAGTGCTGCATCAGCTCTGGGGTCCCTGCACAGGAAGGACACAGACATGTTAGAGGCGGGCCACAGAGATGAGTGGAGAGATGGAGCACCTCTCTTACGAGGAAAGGCTGGGATTGTTCAGCCTGGAAAAGAGAAGGCTCCATGGTGATCCACTTGCAGCCTTCTGGTTACTGCAGGAAGCCTACAAGAAAGATGGAGAGGGACTTTACAAGAGCATGTAGTGACAGAGCAAAGGGGGAGTGGTTTCAACTGAAAGACAGTAGACTTAGATTAGATATTAGGAAAGAATTCTTTACTGTGCATGTGGTGAGGTGCTGAAACAGGTTACCCAGAGAAGTTGTGGATGTCCCATCCTGGGAAGCATTTTAAAGCCAGGCTTAACTGAGCTCTAAGCAATCTGATCTAGTGGAAGGTGTGCCTGTCCATGGCAGGTGGGCAATAACCCAGCCAAAGGTCATCTTCCACTAATTATTTTCACATGAATTAGGGTTCTGTCAATATGCAACTGTTTCTTTAGTTGGTTCCCATTTCTCTGCAGGTACTCTGTTTGTCTCTTCTCTAAAATACTCCTTATATGAGTGAAATGAGAGGATCCGGATTTTTTTAGGTTTTCTAAAGTGTATAAAGATATATTTTCCTTTCTTCACATAGATGAGCTGCTTTCTTCACAGGAGCAAGATGCTTGTACCCTATACTCCCTTTCTTCCTAACTTAAACCTGATTTGAAGGGGAAAAAAAAGCTGTCTAAAACTCACATCCCTCCTTCTTCTCTCCCCAACCTGTATTACTACACCAGATGGGTAAGAAAGTAAGAATTATTTTTTAGTCTAAACAGGAAACCATGAACTATTCCCAAATGACTTCCAAAAGGGATTGCTATGCTTTACCTACCACTTGGAGGATAGAAGCTGATGAGGAGAGCAATATTTACCTAGATGAGCAACCATGTAAAGTTGTACCTGGAACTATTTTACCTGAATTCTAGCAGGATACTTGGGATCTCAGGAGATGTCATGTGCCATGGAAAGGCCACCTACCTTTTACACCACTTGTCCAAAACAAGGAATCTAGCTTCCACTGGTTTTTCCTTGTTGCATCCTGATATAAAAATGAAAAACCTCTGATAATAATCTGTATTTCAATTATTTTTTTCAAAATTACTGTAATGACATTTTCCATTGACTGGCGATTTTTAGGACTTTCAGGATTTTCTGTTTCCCCTGTATTGTCTTCGTCTTGTATGAATTCGATTTTTCACCTTTTCCTTAATGCTAAACTTCCCTGTGTTTGAGGCCGAAATATTTATTTAAGCAATGAGAGCTATTGAGGCTACACTTGTTTTTTCAAGGACCAAATTTGAAGGCAAGCATTTTAAATCCACCAGACCTACCTCAGCTGTTCTACAGGATCAGTCCTGCAAAGCTTCCCATCCCCTCCCACTGTGGTCCAAGGAAACTGTGACTTGTGCTGACCTCTGTAGGTGTCACAAATTAAGCTCAAGGCTCTTCACACATGCACTTCACAAGACTGTTGTAAAGATTAATTAGATAATGTTTAGAAAGAGCTTCATAAAAGTAAAGTACTAACCATTATTGTCACATTAAAGACAAGCTGGAGCCCCTTGGACAGAGTTATTGTATTATATGGGCTCTTTGTGCAGATAATTATACATCATAAGATAGTCATAATTATATCAGTAATCCGAGTTACTCCATCCACATTATGCATGTCTTCTATAAAGCTCCAGCTGTTATGTGATCCATTAAAGGTAGGATCTCCATGTGTTCAGAGCATGGTTTCAAACCAGTCTAATGCTTGAAAAATGTCTGACCAGAGAATTGGGATGTCTTTATAAAATGTTAGGTGTGGCTCTGTGAATATCTGTGAGCATCTGTATCACCACCCATAATATGTCACACTAATTAGTAAGGAAAGGGTGTTACTTTCATGCAGACTGCTATTTTGACAGATTTTCAGAGACACAAATAGATTAAGTTGAAAAGTATAAAAATATTGGCAGGACATGCTGAAGAAAAACTTTTTCTTTGTTTGTTTTTAATTTTTGAGTGTCTCTTTTCTTTCTCTTTTCCATTTCTAGTTACCAGAGTATTTATTCTTTAGTCTTTAAATAGTCAACTTTTCATTGCAACAGTGCAGTTTTTTTAAGGAGTCTGCAGATGAAACAGAGTGAAAGGACTTGAACAAGTTCTTAGACAGAATAATTTTTTTTCTACTTTTTTTTTCTATATGTATTTACAGGTTTTGAAATTTGTCTTGAAATCCGCATCTTTTTCTAACCAATTTAACAATTTTGAATCATGTTTACAAAGGATCAGGCTAGTGAGATTTTTAAAAACATCTGCTGTAGAAAAGAATAATATCATAAGCTATTATGATACCAGCAGGTAAATACTTCAGTCCTTACTAAAGAGTTAAAACTATCATAGGGAATACAATTCTCAACACAGAAATCTTATTTTCTCCCTGTAATAATACACATATATTTATAATTACAGTACTACTTTGGTACACTGCAGATCTGGGATGCATTAGGAAGAGCATTGCCAGCAGGTCGAGTGAGATGATCCTGCTCCTCTCCCCAGCCCTGGTGAGGCACATCTGGAGTGCAGTGTCCAGCCCTGGGCTCCTCAGGACAAGGGAGACATGGAGCTCCCAGAGCAGGCTGAGCAGAGGGCAACAAAGATGGTCTAGGGACAGGAACATTTTTTAAAACAAAGGCTGAGTGATCTGTTCAGCCTCAAGAAGAAAAGACAAGAGAATATGTGTACTTCCATAGTACTCCTCTGAGTATGCAGTATGAGCTAAAAGGAGGTAGAAGGAGTCTGATATTCCCATCATTACTTTACCATAACTACATCAAGGCTTGCAGTAACACAAGCACTGAATTAATTCCAAAAGAAAGCACTAGCCAAACAAGTGTAAATACATCTCTCTGCTACCAAGAAGAAACATCCTTATTTTCAGTTTACTGTTGTTTTAACTGTAGGCAGACAGTAGTGAGCCGACAGCAGAACAAGTTTTGGAAAAGGGCTTTGCTTGTCCTTCATGAATAACAGCTTTCTGAACTGCAACGAATAGGCAAAAGTTTCCAAAATTCTGTCCCTGAGTTTTTCCTTGAAAGATATAGAAAGAAGAGGGTTTTCTTCTTTTAGCAACTGTAATACTGACTCAAAAATATTTTAAAAATAAGAATTATGTTTACATCCATTTTAGTCTCCATTCTTTTAGATGTTGGTCAGTCTTCCTTTCTGCAAGGAAGATTGAGTACATCATAGGCAAGTGAGTTTGAGACTCATATGAGCTTGAAGAAAAAGATACCTAAAGAACAGAAGTAGAGAAGATCTTTTGGGGAAAAAAATAAATTCAGAACCAGAAAATAATAATAATATATACTGATATAAAGATATACTAACTTAAGTTCTCATCCCACATCCTGGGAACTGCAGGGAAAATGACATTACAGCTGCTCTTCTTGACACCTCAGGATTCTTCCAAATAATGTGATGTTGACAAAATTGATTTCAGCTTTTTATTTCAGAAGACAAGAAAGATGTCCTATTAAAATGTTTACAGGTACCTATGATTAATTTCCCTTCCCCCAGCTTCTGTTCTTTTGAACTATAATTCCCAAATATGACTGTTAAGAAGATTTATTTTTCTCACCAGATCATTAACAGTAATGTAGAATAGCTCCTTTTTATTATTCCCAAAGATATATATGCTGAACTATTCAGACTGTTAATTTGTATTTCACAAAAAATTGCTGTAAAAGGAATCAATGGTTTGTTTGATCAACACTTCACCAAACCCTAAAACTATTCACTCCTTCTCTTTGGTCACTTTATCAAGAAGATATCTTAAAAGTTCCTACGAAAAGCATGAATTAACATCTAGTATCAGTGCACTCTTAAAACCATGAATGTAATTTATTTGGTAACTGCTGTGAAAAGGAGTAATAAAATCTACTGAACAAAAGTTCAAGTAATATCAGAAGATGCTTCATCAGCATTTTTCTGATTATCTACCATAATTCTGGATGAATAGCCATGATTAGCATCTCTAACACTACTTGCTATAGAAACAGTCCAGATCCATATTAATATTAAAGTAAAACAGAGAAAGATAAAATCTACCAAGAAAATGTTACTTTTTATAATTTGCACAGGAATGATTAATGAAAGCCTGACAAAGGTTTTGCAGGGTGGTACTAGGCTACTAGCAAGGACTGATACGTCCTCCTACAGTTCTGCCCCTATAAGACTTCATGGATTATAGTGATAAATCACTGAACATTATAGTGTGCCTTTTGTGCATATAGGTATTGAAAAGCTATTGCTAGGCAGTTGCACCGTTACAAGAAGAACCTATGAAGAACAAGTGAAATTCAAGAATAACTTCCCTCTTTCAGGGAACACTACTGGGTTTTGTGGTTTCCGTGTGTGTCAAAGACTTCCCAGATTATTGCAGATTTTTTTTCAGGTACCAAGTATCGGAGATATCTCCTCAGACAATAGTCATTTACCACAGCTTTAGTGTGGCAAGCCTGAAGCAAGACCCAAGCTCTCTTCCTGACATTCATTTTGAGGGCAGGTTTAAAAAGGGATCCAAATATTCTGAGATGTAGAACATTTTCCAGAAAATGAAGAAACCTTGTCCCATTTTCCCTGAAGAGAGAATTGACAGGGATTGTTGAGAAGTAGCACTGAGCAGTGCAACAGCTATTTAATGAGAAAGTTCTGCAAAACTGTTTTTAGAGATGAGCAGCACTCTTGGGCTAGCTAGTAAAGATTAAAATCCTTAGCACAAATACAGCTGTAGAACAATTTTTCTTTCCTGCAGTATGGCATAAAATGAAGCAATCAAGACTGTAAGAGGTGAAGACAGGAGGTCTGTATAAGATGGTGCTTAGTCTTTTGGTATGGAAGAATGGGAGAAAGTAGCCTCTAGGCAGCTTTTCCTTACACCTTTAAACTTCTTAGTTGAAATAAAAATGAGATAGTGAAAGAGAATAGAGCAGGATACAAACAAAAACGTACAAGAAAAGAAAAAAGGTACAAGAAAAAAGGTGTGTTTCAGGTAGACAATTTGCATGAGGCAAAGTGACAGGTAATAAACTAGAAGAGGAACTAAAATTCCTGAAAACCGAAGGAGGTCAACGAATGATGGCACAAAGCCTTCACACTTTGTAGTATAGATCTGTCACTGAGAGGAAATTCAATGTGGGTAAGTGCTATAAAAAGGGATCAGAAGAAGCATGGTCACATTCTCTTGCTTCTTGTATCACTTATGAAAAATAATAATTCGTATGTACACCAATCTTCATGTGAACAATAACCAGTCTTTTTTTTTAAATAAGGCTAGATTTTCAACACGATGGAAATAAGGAGAACAGATCTAATAGACACCAAAATATGGTCTAGATATACTTTCCAAGGACTAAGCCCCTGTATTCAAAGTTTAAAACAATTTCTCAAGTGAAAAAGTTGACATGGTAAATAATTTTTTTTAACAGGACTGTGAGGAAAGAGAGAATAAGAGGAAGGAAATATGGTCTGGCCAGTCTTTTTTTTTCCTCTCATTTCTTTCTAAAATTGATACAGCTTAAGCTGCTGTTTTGCAACCATTAAAGTGGAAGTCATTGCTTTTAATGGATTTAATCCCAAATTTTTTCTGGAGAGTTACAGGTGGGGTATTGTAATCCAGCTTTCAGGACAGTGAGCTTTTTAGCTGGAGCCTAGGAAGACAGAAATAAGACAAAAGTGTGGAAAATAATGTCCAATTATGAGGATCCTAATGCAGGAACCAATGGTTGTAGGAAGTCCTGTTATAAAACTCTGTCAGGTAATAACTTCCTCCACAGAACCTGACCTTGATAATAGCAACCAGTCAGGCAATAGCCATGTTCTCATTGTGATAAATACTGCTGTGGTTACAACATAGACAACTTTTTATGGGAGTCAGTGTCTTCAAACAAATAGATAATGTGCTCCAGAGGCAGTGTGCTATAATCCACTGTGATTTTGAGAAAGCAATAATTATATACTTGACCAAGATACTTTAGAGTAATGTTTAGAGGTACTACCTACAAAACAAGGACTGAATGTTCTCTAAAATCAGTGAAGAGATTTAGTTTAGATGCAAAATGCTTTGAGTTAGATAAAGCAAAAAGAAGCTTGCCCTGGGAAGATAAGAATTGCAACTGATCCCAGTGGTGAAAAACCTTAGCTGTATGCTTGAACCCTGAATTTAGTGTCAATCATTATTTTCAGCATCCTTTGGAGTTTAGAAAGATTGCTTCAGAATTGCAGCCCTGACTATTGTCTTCAAAACAGAATGACAAAATCCCTCAGAGAGGCAATTATGAATTTCTTCTAAATCGTGTAAGAATCTAGAGAGCATGACAATGCTTCTTCCCATCCTCTTTTATAGCACTTACCTATGTTCAGTTCCTTCACAGATATTTATTTCCAGCAGCTTGAGCAATACCCTGACCTACAAGTTTCTGTGGAAATAATTTAGGACTTATGTGATCAAGAAGTGCTTGAAAGAATGAGGTCTGGTGACCCCTCAGTGAGGACACTTACTGGAAACAAGATATTAATTTCTGCTCCCTGCTTCTTGGGTGGTTTATGCACTTAGCCTGAAATATTAATTACATACAATGCATGATATTGTTTTGTGGTTTTGCACAAACTAATTTTAAAACTCACTCAAATAAAGCTATGTAGATTCCCACTGTATATATAAAGATGAATTTATTGGGTTTGTGAGGCCAACAAGCTTTTTAATGGTAATCACAGCTGAGAGTTTCGCCTAAAAAAACCCCTTCCTTCAGATAACAGTAGTGCATCTTGATATAAAAACAACCCATAAATCTGCTCAAAGAAGCAGGGAAGTGTGAAAATTTATCCTCAACAATTTTCTAAAAACTATTTTTGTTAAAAGTATTTTGAATTCCAAATTTCAGACAGCTTTTAGTGTGCAGAATAGTAAGGCTGGTGAGGCTCACAGGGACCATTTACACAAGACATTGCAAATTCCCATCCCTGGATCTGAGCTCGAAAAACACATCAAAACCGAGTAGCTAGGGCATGAATTTAATTTTAAAATGCTTCCTATTCAAACCTCCTGCTTTATTTGAATGCATAGTATAGGTGAGCTTTTCAGAAGAGTAGGATTCTTGTAAGGCAATGTTTTTATCAGGAAACAGTTAGCTTTTGGGAGAGACTGGAATAAATACTATATCATATTATCACTCAGCATTCTCAGGCTCCACAGAGGGAGTTTGGCAGTAACTAAGAAGCCTTTAGGAGACTTATTTCTTTGTCAGGTAAAGTAGAAATATAATTTTCAAAGCATAATTGTATGCATTAAAATTGGCAATATAATTTAAGATGCCTAAGATGTATCAAAATTTTAAGTTAGACACTAGCCAACAAAATGCATACTCTCTCCAAAGCCACAGTAAAGTGAGAGAAGATGCTTTTTGCTGTGTTCTGTCAAGAAACTGACCTGACAAAAAATATATACATTGTTCTGTGTTAAGTACAAATCCAGATGCTTCCCTCAGGAGCCTTGTGCCCCTTCAAGCTCCTGTGTCATGAAGAAAGACATAAATCTTTCTGCTGATAGTCTAAATTCATTGTTGGAAACACAAGTAACTCTTTATCTTCCTTCATCAAGTGAAGGACATGGTCACCAGAAAATGCACAAGCACACACACAAATAAGTCTTTGCTTGTGGAGCACGTTCCTGGCACTAGGTTGGATGTGGAGATAAATGACAGATTTGCAAGTTCCCAAATCAGACATAATCTCAGTACAGCTGAAGGCAGATATGCAGCTTTGCTTAAGGCAAATGGCAGGAAGTGAGGTCTCTTCATTTTCTTTAAAGAGGTAAGAATTACAATTGTATGGGCAACCTGTGTTGAACTTCAGAAAGAAGAGGCTGTGGGATAATTAAGGACAGATGGATCAATTTAAAGTACTCTATTCTATGAATGTACAATCAAAATGTACTATCAAAATACAGAATGAGACGTAGCTACCAGGGCCTTCTGAAGGTGACCCCAATTTTCAGGAAAATCAAGTAATCCCTTAAATACACCATAAAATGACTCTATTTTAGTCTAAAGAATACAGTCAGTCTAAAGAAGACAGTCAGTGAAAAAGTTACACATGTATAAGGATGTACCTCTTCTAACCTATAAAGACTTAGAGAAATCCAATTAAGATATATTAAAGTGAGAATAGGTTGTTCTACAGGTGGTTTTGTGCACAAGATAGCACCCTGTATGTTAAAAATAATCGATTTATTGATATTCTGATTTACTCCAAAATTCCTAAACATTTTATTAAAAATCTTTTTATGCATAGTGCACATTTGCTTCAATGATTTGCCATAGCAATAGGGGAACACTCAAAACTCCATTTTTTTCAGAGCTAGTAACATCAGTTGTTCATCTTGTCGTAATGCAAGACAGAAGCAGACAGGCAACTTATGCCTATTTGGTGACCATGGTTGCATCCTCAAACCCTATCTTACAGTTGAAACATTCATTTTTGACATTAAGACCTGAAAGGATTGGATTACAATACTTTATTTTCAAAATCTGTCTTCTGACATCATCACTGCAGGAATACTGGTGCAGGATCTGACTACTTTTTTCCTAAGTACTGTCTTTTCCACAAAAACTAGAATAACCACACTTAATTTGTTATTAGTTAAGCTACAAAGATCTTACTTTGACAGTGGATGCCACTTTCCCCATTACTACAATAGTATTGTCACATGCCCTTGACCTCTGCTTTGGAAGAGATGATTACTTCAGGAGTTCCCTTGCGCGTAGTGTGATTTATCGCCTCAGTACCAATGCAGAAAGCCAAGTCAATGAAGAAGAGAACATGATCTCCTTTCATCTGCACAAAGATATCCTCTCTAATCAGGCTTTGCCACAGACCCCTAGCCTATCAAATAATTGCTTTGTCAGAGTTTATTATCTTGTCCTGTAAAAAAAATGTAGGGTTTTTTAATAACTCCATCTGTGTGAAAAGAATACCTTCATTTTTGTTCTGTTCTCAAAAGTGAGGCACATTTTCACCTCTTTTTCTACTTGGTGTCTGGGATTAACTCTTTCCTTGAAGGCTGTATCATGTTATATTGAGTCATGTGCTGTGCAGAAATCACCATTTTCCCCTGCACCCTGTATTTGGCAGAGATGAAAAAAACCTTTTGAAGCTTATTCTTCTGAAAGCAATAGGATGACACTAAGTAACATGAAATTATTCAGTTTGAAAGTATTATAATAGGGAAACCTGCAGTGATGGTATGTTCAGAGTTGCTTCTACAATAAATGGTGATATCAAATGTACAGAAACAGTTATTATAAAACCCATCTAAAATAACTTGGGTGAGTGATTGCATGCTTCAGAACATAACACTCACTGTGACATAACAGATATTGAATCTATAAAGAGACAAGTATAAAGTTTTAATGTATACAAATGTGTGTGTATAAAATCATTCTGTACGGAGAATACACTACTTATGTAAATTCAGAGCCTTTTTGCAACCTACTTACATGATAGAACAAAGAAAGGTTATTCACTATAACAGGGAATTTAGGGCAGAAGGGAAAAAGAAACCGTGAATAGATGGAACTGTACAATAAATGAGCTAAAATCTTTACAAAGGTTCTTAATTTTGTGCTCAAGTGACTAACATGACAGAGAAAAAAAAATTGCAAATAAATCCAAATGCACTAAAGATTGTTTCAAATGCACAAGTAATGCAAAGGCATTTTCATGGCACAGAAATGACCGGTTTTATTGGTGAAAGAAAGCTTTCCCTCTGAGTAAGGTTCTGTGCCAGACTCCTGAAAAAAAACCAAAACCAAATTATATCTGCTTTTTTATTGTTATTATTCTCTTTCATATTGTTCATAGCATTCTTTTGTGAGGGTACCTCATTGCTGTGTTCCCTCATCTGAGCAAGCTTTTGTTTCTGTTTAACATTTTTCAGAGACATGCAAAATTAGACTCAGACTTGTTAGCTGCAAGCATGCCACTCCAAGACAGGTGTTTTAATAAACAGCTACCACATTCATGTGAGACTACAACCACCACTTGTGTCTGAGATTAAAATTGTGAATATTTGGGGCAGCCTCTCCTCCAAAACAGCCACAGTATACTGTAGAGGTAACTAGCACATTGCAATATGTGGCTCTGATCAAAGGCTTGGAATATTTATATGAACTATTGTTCTCCCTACAATTATCTCTAATAACACACTTCATTTTTTTGAGGCAAGGTCATGTCTACCTCAGAAATCTTTGTTACAGTGTGTATAGAACTTGCACTCCCTCCCTCCACCGTGGAAATCAGAGAGCCAATGATTATCTCATCATTTCTAATACAGTGTTCAGTAAGAGGTATGGTGTCTTATGGCACTTACAAGTACTCTATTCATTCCTTTCTGCTGTTCCTGAAAGCATCCAATGAAGTTAGGCATTCATCTCAGCCTGAAAAAATAAGACCTGGTCTCTTTTCATCTTCACAGGTCATTTCTTTTAGTGTTTGGAATAAGAGGGGTCGTTCTTGATGACCTCAGAATCAATCCTCAGTTGACACCTTCCCTGGGTTGCTTGCTGTTGCTTGCTGTTCTTGAGTCACCCACAGGATCCAGACACTAGTGAGAGCCTATGAAGCCGATGGAAAGAAAAGGAAATACAGCCCAGTGATGGTGGATTGATAGTCTTTAGTGTAAGGTATTGGCAGTTCAGTTGCCATTTCTGTAGCGGTAGAGAAATCCACTGTATACTATCACGCTATCTTTGCGGTGTTATGTAGATACAAAGTTGTGTTGCAAGGCTGTACCCTAGCAAAGGGACAAGGACGTTGAACCATACCTTTCAGCAATAAATTGGTGTCATTTCCTGAAGTGAATGTAGGGTCTGAGCAGCAAAATCAAGCTGGCCTCTATGTTTGCCTTGCATTGACCTCTTGTATGGTAAAATAGTTCTGCCAGACTGAGGGGTTTTTTAAGTAGTGAGTGCTACATGGAAAGGACAGTGTTAATGTCATGAGCACCTGCATGTGACAAAGCTTCTCCCCTTTCAGTCATTACCTGATAGACTTGTCCAGAGCTCAGAGAACATCTCTGACATTGTGGGAAGGTAGACTAAAGAAAAGTGACATTCAAGTGAAAGTGAGTGATGAGGGAGAAGCTGATGGGTCTTAGGGGACTGCAGTCACAGGAAGAGGTTTTCTTGCTTTCCCCTTTGCAGTTCCATCAGCTCCTTGGCACAACTCATCTAAGTGAGGGACCAGGACATATTCCTAATATCTGCAGTGGAAGATACTTTGATCTTAGTCCCACTTCTTCTACGGCTAATTCTTCCGTCCCTTTAAGGAAGGAAGGAGAAGGAGCGCCTTCTCCTGCTCTTCTCCTTGTCCCACATCCTTCCTCTCAGGACAGTGTCCTCTCTTATGTCCCCACTTAAAGCCCTTGCTCAGCCCCTGCCCTGCCCCTCTCCAGTGCTCCCTGCCTAGACCCTCACACCCAGCCTGGTTTCAGGCTCCAGGCAGCCTTTTTTAATAGATTTGTCACACAGCAAGTGAAAGCTCACTTCAGTAATGTCATTGGATATATATATTATGCTCCAAGAAACTCTTCCCATCTGTGCTAAAGACCTCCTGACTTCTCCCCAAGACTTAATAAAACTGGGTATGGGTATGATGCATGATATAACCACCCCCAGTCTCCTTTGCCATTAGCCAGGTATTTCCTTGAATATTGCATTAGGAAATGGTAGATAAAATTGTTGACAGAACCTTATAGAAGGGAAAACCCCATGGCCTAATCACTTCCATATAATATTCACATCAACATTTTCTTAAAATCTGGAACTTATCAAATTTTAGGAAATTATTTTACTTTTTAAATAATAACAAATAAATGTAAAAATATTAAATTTAGACCCCATCCACCCCCCAGTTGTCTGCTAACATGAATACAAAAAGATGTAACTCTTTAATTGTATAAAATTCCAAATGTAGGGGTTTAGAAAGGAAATTATTCAAAGGCACCAGTGTATGTCCTAAAAATATGTTCATTATTAAAAAGTAGGATATATTTTTAATTATTTTAACAAGTTTATTTAAAATACAAACAATGTGTTCAAAAATTTTTAATCAGTTTTATTTGACTTCATTCATCTAGTTATGATTTGTACCAAAAAATTGACTCACAACCTAAACACATATTGAGATTTAATGGAAAGAAATCTCACAAACAATACACTAAAACCAACTGACATTTATTTTCTATCAAATATACAACTACATTATATTATGCTTTGGGAATTTAAGTTGCTTTTAATTTGAAAAGAGATTGTTCTGCACTTTCAGTTCTGTTTATAATCTAATGAAAAACTAATTCTTACATAGCAGAACAAGTTCTGAATGTGGATACATGTGGATACATGTTCTGAATGTGGATAGAATTAGCATGAGGAAGGAAGTTAAGCATGAACAACCTTTGAGCAAATGAAAAAACAAATTCTACTTGTGGAGAAAAAAAATCTGCAAACTTACTTGAACTTCTCAAATCTTTTATATGTTATTTATTAATTTACCTTTTTTTTCCCCTCCATATGATGCTTGTAGACTCCCTACTCATAACAGCATTATAATTCTGTGCACATACACCTCTGAATATAAAATATGAAGTCATTTGTTTGTAAGCGCATCTTGAAAACACTGGTAATTTTGTCCCAGGACAATACCTATCATGGATTAATCTTTAGGATTTAGCCCTGCCATATACTTCATTATATCCAGAGTCCTGAATTGAATTTAGTAAGGAATAAATTGAAGTTAGACTGCCCCTGCTGGTTTTAATGTTAAATTACCTTTTCTGAGTAGTCTAAAGGAGTATCTAAGTACCTTTTCAAGCCTGGAGAAATTCTCTCATTGGAATAAAGAAAAATATAATGCATTTACATTTAGAAGGAGTTTTCCATGGAAGTGCTGTGCAAACATGTAATATTTTGCTAAAATTTACTTTTAAACAAGAATAAATTTCTGGAATTAGCAGGATACTCTATTTTTATATTTGAAAAAAAAAGATCTCTCTCAAGTTCAAATGTTTTTGTTTGAATAAGTAAAATGAAAAGGTGAAAGAATTAGACAATATAGTGCTGTTGAAGCAAAACTCTTCTCACCATTACTTTAAGAGATCCTTTCTTACTGAAGTGTTTCAAATTTCTCATTTGCAATTCAACTCAGATTAGCCCAGAAGTCAAAGTCTCTCATTTATATATGCAACAGAACTTTCCTACTTTTAACAACGGTAATCTCAGTGCAAAGGTTTTTTAAGGGTTTGTAAATGTGAAAGAAGATAAATACACCCCTGATGTCCACCAATAATTTTTCATAGTTAAGAGTCTCATATTTTCAGTCATGTTCAGTGAAAGAATAGAAGAAAGATCTTTGGTTGTGAGATTAGTAACACAGTTTCCAGATCAAGGTAGCTGATTTGGTTATTGGAGAGGTTGAGAGGAGATCTCATTAATGCATACAAATATCTCACAGGTGGGTGCCGAGAGGATGGTGACAGAAACTCTTCAGTGGTGCCCAGCAACAGGACAAGGAGTAATGGCCATAAACTAAAACACAAGATGGTTCACTTCAACATGGGGAAGAACTTATTTACTTTGAGGGTAGCAGAGCATTGGAACAGGCTGCCCAGGGAGGTCATGGGTTCTCCCTTTCTGGAGACATTCCAAACCCACCTGGACACATTCCTGTGTCGCCTGCTCCAGGTGACCCTGTCTTTGCAGGGGGGTTAGATCATGTCTGGAGGTGCCTTTCAACCCTAATGATTCTGTGATGATTCTGTAATTTGGACAATTTTTGAAATTTTTAGATAGCTTTCAAGTGTGATTGTGGTTACTTATTATTTTGCATTTTCTTTTGCAGGTCTTTGTTCATTATTGAAAAAGATGTAATAATATAAAACTAATACATTTTAAATCTGTTGGTTTTTAGTTGTGACTGACAGAGATATTGACGTTTTAGAGAAATAAGTCAAATACTGTATGTATTCCACAGACATACTGTAAACACATAAACCTCCAAGATACTCTTTTCGTGAAGCAGAGCTGAAAACACTTGCTTAAGTAAGTTATAGCATTTCTTCAGCAAAACTTCTCAGGCTATTTCTGATCAAGGATCATCACAGGTTTTATTCTAGATTTTAGTTGTTTCATAAAAGTTTAAAGGAACATACTCTATGAATCCCCAGAGATACATAAAATGTTTGTTCACGCTGAGTTAGTTTGAAGGAAACAATACCTCTGCCTCAGAGACAAGTCTTGAAATAAGCATCTGTTTTCTGGTGTGATCTCGACATTATTTACATGTTGATCTGTATTATTTTCTATTATTGAAAAATCTGGCACAAATTTTAAAAAATTATCTTCTATTCTTTAGCAAGCTACAGGGGTCATTAAGTAATAGTTACTATGACCTTTTCATAAACTTTTGACCAATTTATATCAGTGAAACTGTGGTTATGTGCCCTTGAAACTGGCAGGTTGAACAGTCAGGGTGTTGGGATGTGGGCATCAGTTGAATCAGTCAGTGGAAGACAAGAGAAATATTCTCAGGATAAAATCAGTGTACAGGGAGAAGAAAAGCATCCAGGTGTTTGGGAAAGAGATTGGCCCAACAGCAGGGCATGGAAGGTCATTGTTTGAACCTGTTCCTTCAAAAGACTTTGTGGGAGTGAGAACTGAGGCTGCTCTTTCAAGTGGGGAGCTGACCAGATAACAGAGATGAAAGAACTGTCTTCACTGAGAGCAAAAGAGATACTAGAGTGAAAAAAAAACTATCTCCTAGTGGAGGAGAGTTCCAAAAGTGACAGTTGAAAGGCAAAGACTTCACAGAGGTGACCAGTAAGAAAGGAAGACCCAATGACTGCAGCACAACAATAGAGGGATGGTGAAGGCAGAAACTGCATAAGTGATGTGAGGAATTATGGAAAATGAAATGTGGGAGTCTTAGCAGGAGACTAAAGAGCTGCAGTGTTTGAAACTGAGAAGTAAAGAGGAAAAAAAGGATCTGAGTACAAAGGGTTATCAAAGAGGTTGCTGTCTGTTAAAATCCTAAGGCAGCTCAGACCAGCTGGTTTAAAAACTTGGGATGTTCGAGTAATTTTGTATATATATTACTCATAAGTTAAAACTGTTTCATTGAAAGCTTGTACTGATGTTCATGAAAACAGTAATAAAGCTTTTAGACCTGTAACACACAGTTAAAGGTGCTTTCTTTGATCCTTGGGCATAAAAATGGCACAAAAGAATTGCGCAGTACCGTGCATGGAGAGCTATTTTCAATGCTGTAGAGTAATCCCAACTCCAAACAGAATCAGCAGAAAGGACAGAACACCCCCTTTCTGTAGTAAGCATCAAGCACCGAGCTTAATTCAGTGAGACATGGTTGCTTTGCCCAGTATAACCCCAGCAGTCTCTCTGGATGCCCGCAGGATTCTGGCAGTGTTGAACCAGTGGGTGCTTCCCGCAGCAGAAGCAGGGAGCCAGGACTGGCTGCAGCTCCCAGGGATTTCAACAGCCCCTTGGCCAAGCTCTCAGCCACAGGGAGCACCAGAGTGAAGAAAAAACCCAAAGTCAGAGGGGCAGTACAGATGAGGATTATGATGTCCCAAAGAGGGAGAAAGTTTGCATAGATGAAAAAAGAGGATGTGAAGAAACAAGACCTGCTCTCTAGTTTTTCTGCTCTTGGTTTTTCTTCCAATCTCAGAAAAAAAAAAAAAACAACAACAGGTTTTTTCCCCTCTCAGTGTTCTCTGTGTGTCAAATTTCTTCAATTTTTCAAGTTGTTTTAGATGGGTACATCAGTTCCTTGCATTAAGTGGATTCCTGGGTAGTCTGAAAAACATTTATAATTACAAGGTTTTTAATCTTAATGAATTCTATGTGACAAGGTTATAGCAAAGAATTACCATGCTTCTATAATATACTTACATTGAACACATAGATTTCATACAGAATTTAAAGGATGTAGATTAAAAAACTTTTATTCAATGTGTAATGTATTTTTTAGATGATGGAAAAATTTTCAGTTCATTCTATTTCTTCTGACAGCTTGTTCACAAGTGAGATGACTCAGAGAAATGACGTTTATGCTGAGCTGACTTTCTGAAGTTGATGCATTGCTCCAGGATGAGTGTTACTGTCTTCCTGTTATAATATAACTACAGTTAGACCTACCTAGGAAAACTACTATGTACATAATTTATGCAACTGCTTCCAACGAGATGACTCAGGGTTTCACTGATAAGTATATATGATAAGGAACTTCAGCAACTTTGAATATAAAACCAGATTCTCTCAAACTCATAAAAAGTATCTTAAAAAATCAAGCCCCAGGGAAATGATGACTGATTTTTCACCAAACCAGGAATTTTTCCTCATTTTGCTTTGCTGCTGGGGATGACAAGCGTGGTAATAGAATATGCCATGACAGACAAAGTCTTTTAGTGCTAATTTGCAGATGCTGTTAATGGCAGCTTCTTCCTCAGAACACTCCCTTCCCAGGATTTCAATATGTGAGCATATAAAAATACAGTTGTATTTTTAATTGTCTTAAAGGAAAGATTAAATAGATGCCCTCAAGCAGCATTTGCCACACACAAACATAGTCAAAGCCATAAGCCTTTTTGGTCATCATTTGTTCAAAAAGAACCTTAGACTATTCAAGAAATCAATGTCTATATCCAGTCCTACTGCATGTTAATAAAAATGGAATGTCATAGGAAATGCAGTTACCCCAATTTGATCCTCAAACATAGGTTAATTACATATTATCACAAATATAATACAATTCTTCACTTTGCCAGAGAGCCCAGTCCCACACCTAGTGACTATTCAGGGCTGGAGAGGAAAGAGGCAACAAATGCAAAGCTTTTCCTGAGTCCTCGTTGAAATCCAAGAGTGCTGAGGAGCTGGCACAGAATAAATGCTGAAGGAATAACCTGGCATGTGCATTTTTGGGGTATGACTTCAGAAAAGGACTTGGAATAGAAAACCTTTGGGTTAACTTCCATTTGGGATATCAGTTACATGATACAACTAAAATGCACTGTCAAAATACTGATGGATATGGCAGAAATCATGGAAATCAAGCTGTTCCATGAGAAGCATTTTAGAAGAATATCATGAGAAAAAATTAAACCAAAACATTTAATTCTGGTGATTATTAAGTCTACCAGCATAGGTAGCTTTAACGCTTCTTTTCTACTTACTTTTCTTCCATGAAGAAAATTCTACTTCTCTGCCAGTTGTTAAAAAATTTCAGAATTGTCTTCAGAAATTTCAGTCAGAATTTCAGTTTAAATTTCATATAAGTAAGGAAAACTAGGCTTTGGCACTGAACAATGTATATTAGGGAGTAGGACAGGATAAAGTTTAAAGGACAGTTTGTAATGTGTTGCTAATGCAGGCCTTCTTCTCCTTCAGAAAATTCCTGTTTTGGTCAGCAACACAGGTAAAACAAGTCAAATGAGCAATGCATATAATTTCCTTTTTACTGACAATTTTCCAAGAAATGCCAACAAAGTAACATTAGAATTGGGCAAACATCTCTATAAGAGCACTTGATAAACACAGAGCTCACCACAGTGCAAATAGAATGCCTTAACAGATATGTAGCTTCAGTGATAAATTATATCACTTAAAGCACTGCACCCATTTGTTAGAGATCTTCATGATCCTTACAATATTTTTTAAATTTATTGACACAACAACAAATAAATGGTATTTAATAATAAACTTGGAAAGCAAGTTTCCAATTCATGGTTCACACTGGAAATCTAAGAATTATGCTTAACCAATCATCAAGCAAAGAAACAAAAATATACTAGATTACATATTTTGATAATGAACAGCACAAATTTTGAATAATGAATTCTTGCAATGAACTTCTAACAGATAATCTTCAGAGTAAAAATTTCTCAGAGAGATAATACAGTGAATGATGAATACCTTGGAGAAAATAAAGGCCTGTATATGGACAAAGACAGAAAAAGAGATAAAATATAATAAACAAATAAAGAATTTGTTATTAATTATTGACTTGTATTCCTCCTTATAGAGAAGAGCATGCTTTCACTTCTCCTGCCATAAGTCTTTGGTTACCTCATTGATTATATCCATTCTATTTCACAAACATGCCCAGGCTGTGCTAACTTTTGTGTTACCTGGCCCCAGTGCTCCTGAGAGACCAGTGTCCTGAATTAGTCAACACCAGTTTACATGGAGTGAAATCCTGGATTGTATCTCCCATTCCCTGTCTATACTGGTGTTCTCATTTGGGCCTACTCATGTTAATGAACAGTACATTACCTTTTTATCTCAGTAAAGCACAAAATTATTCATATATTCATAGATGTGGAGGTTGGAAAAAAACTATTATATTGCCCTATCGTCTCTCCTCTAAGAAAAGAACCGTAAGATTTCCTAGTTTTGGANAATTTATTTATTTATATTTTTTTAATAGCACTTACAGAAAGAAAATGGGGGAAAGGAAAAAAACCTATTTTCAGAGTTTAAATAGTTACTCTAGGTCACAGAACTTACTATAAGGCACAACTGGGAATGCCTTCCATTTTATACTGCAGTTATTAAGCTAAAGCATTTTTCACTGGATTTCCAAAATCAGAGGCTGAAGGCAGCAAATTTAGTTGAGGTTCATGACCCAGAGACCATATAGATTCCAAAATACAATTTCATGCTTAACACTGCTGAAGCCTTTTTGTTTTGAGTCACTGCAACTGTTAACATCCCTACTTGACAACTATCTGAAAAATGGAATAACATGAAGGACTATTTCAAGACCGTGTTCAAAAAGGGATGGGGCCTAGGAAAAGGGGAAAATATAGTTAAAGTTAGAAAAGATGTGCGTATTTTATGAAAACTTTCTGAAAACTCTACTGAAGAATTTGAACTTCTTGCTGCATTGTAATATTGTTGTATAATTCCATAGCTGGGCATGTCAGACTCAAAGAATACTTGCATTGACAGGATATTTAAAGACCCAGTGTGCAGTGCTATAAAGGTTTGTGTTGTGAAAGCATTTATGTATTTATAACACTTTAATTGCAGGGTATCCACCATGTGAACAGTGCTGTTATAAAATGATGGATTTTCTAGAATTACTCTAAATGAGAAATTCAGTGCTGACCCAAGGGGACAGATGTACCAAATAGGTACAATATCTGTCCAACCAGAGATGACTTTCCAGTCACTGTTTTTGCATCAAAAGATGTGACTCTACACTCCTGGAGAAACTAGCATCATACACACATTCCAGTGATTCAGCTCTTAAATACCTCTATTTCTGGGCTCTTTTTTAATATATATATGTTGTTAGTGCTGAACCAGGTATGTTCCCAGAGAATTCTGGGTTTAGAGACCCATGCTATTTTTTGCATGTAAAATCTGCTTTGGAAAAATATTAACTATTTCATACCTTGTCAAGAATTAGTGATTGATATAGTGCTAATTTCAACAAACACATTTATCTTGTTCTACTCTTGCACATATTAGCCACTTATGTGTCATGCTGACTACTTGCTCCATATGAGAAGGATTAGCTCACATTAAAGCCTTGCAAGAAGAAAGCAGCTTGCAGTTCCAGAAACTGTACAGTCTAACTGATATCACATGTGTTAGATAAGAAAATATCAACACATATTTAGCATAGACTTACAGAGAAGTTTATGTTGTCTATTTTCAGTGTGGTCTTTGTGAAGGTCTCTAGTACATTTCTTCCTTTGAAAATGAGTGTACAGTGCTGCTGGCTAATCTTAACCAGCCTGGGGATTTCTTATTATCCAGGAAAGACATATTTTCTTAGAACTTACTAATGTTGGAAGAAGCTCATTCATTTTAAGAATTAATTTGGAGGCACTGCCTAGGCTCTTTCTGCTTTATTCGTATTGCGTAACACTTTTAATTTGAAATAGATCCCTTTATAACCAGAACATAGTAATATAAGTGGCAAAAGGAGAACCTTTATTAGGGAACTCTTGCATTTCTGGGATATCATATCTGACTTTACAGTAAGCAAGAACATAGGGACATGGATTCGTCAAGGAAATGCTGATGTGATACCAATCCACATTTAACATCGCTTATTCTGCATTGTTTTACTTGATGGATATTTAACAACCTGAGCCATCACCTAATCATTTTGCTATTTTATGGCAATGGTAAGTGGCAAAGCCATTACCCAAGAAACCCAGCACATTCATCTAAGATATTTGCATAATTTGTAGACCATTCAGCATTACTGTCTCCTGTAAATTATTAGAAGAGCAAATTCTTTTTCCTTCAGTTTGGCAAAACATTTTATCATCCTAATGATAACCCTACTCTAGATTGAATGTGAGATGACAAGTATGTAAAAGTAAAAGTTAATTGATTTGTTTCTTGCATATTTACAGTTTATTTAGGGAAGCATGATGTAGATGCTTATGAAGTTTGGCTACATAATTAGAAATTATTCTTGGAGAAAAAATTATATCCTTTTTATAAATGCAATGGTCAAGATATATTGTCTGATTTCCACTCCATTTCTTAAAATCCGTATTTGGGATGTAACAGAATATCTGTACAGTTCAGAGCCTGACATAGGCTTACCCACCTTATTTACAGACAGCACAGGTCTCTCCAGCATAATTATCTGTATTCCTGCAGCAATCTTTCATGATTACTGTCAGGTTGATGTAGAACAGTTAGCTATGTCCCTGTTTGCTATTATTGTCACAGAATCTCTGTAGGCTGATCATTTGCAAAGCCCACATAATGCCCTGATGATTTTCTTCCCCTGTCATGAAAGTACCCTCATGTGATAAATTGTTTCAATAGTTCTATTACTGTTATTCTATTTGCATAATGAAGATAAAAACTTTATACTTTTTTCTGTCATTAATATTCTTAGGATTAATTTTGCTGCTGTGGATGGTTTTCAGTTCCATATGTTCACAAATATTTAGTTTCCTTTTCAATACTAGGCTTCCTTCTCTCTGTTTTTATTTTTGGTACATATGGATAAAAACACAACTATGAAATAAAAATTAAGCAAATCATCATTGTAGGTAGGTCAATCATGATATTATGGGAAATTATTGCCAGACATCCAGCTATCTCAGGAAGGAAATCTGTTTTGAATAATTTTGGCCTTGTTACAAAAAATAACATATTTCATGTGGACAAATATGCAATCTTTCCAATGTTTCTGATAAATGGAATTAGAGGGGTTTTTTTGGTTGGTTTTTTTTCCCATATATAGATCAAATCCAACCAAATAATGAAGGATATTTTCAGTGCTACTTGCCCAAGGTTCCTGTTGCATCAATTTAAGTATTGCCAATGAATGTTTCTCAGTTAGGAATGTCATGTTTAAAAACTAGTAAGATTAGTAAACATCTTCCAGTATGTAGAACACTTTTTGCAATGCTTGTATATTTTTTGAGACTTCTTTTAGTATAAAATTACTCTGTTCTCTTAATATCACTTTTTAGAGTGCATTTTTTTCTATTCTTCCACCATTCTCAAGATGTGACATGTTTAGTACCTCCAACTTTATCTTCATACAAACACATTCTTAACTTTTAGAAGTGGACTGGATAAAACAAATACAAGAAGTGCTGAATATATTTTTTAACATTCTTGTGAGTTTGCCTGGATTTACCAGGACTGAGCGTCATTTGGAAAGTTCTGTGCCAAACTGTCCAAAAAGTGACTCTAACTGCTATTTTTATTCTAAGGACTTTGATTTCTTACTTGTGTTAGAATTCAGTGATAAACACCAAATTATTAGATATGTATGCAACCATGGCTTTCTAAAGACAGAATTAATCCTAAATGCAAGGGCAGACTTTAGATGTTGAAATGTTTTATCTCAAGTTGTGGAGGCCTCCCTAACATGCTCAGTGATATTTGACATTTTGGATGACTGAACAATGACCTCGTCTGGTGGGAAAATGTGCATGTATATATTGAATTACTGAAAATATTATTTCCCACTCTAAAAGAAAGCAGAAAGGTTCAGAGGTAGTAGATTGAATGTAGATTTGCATGTGAGTGAGCATGCAGGTGTGGTGAGCACAAATGTGGGTGGGTGGGTGGGTGGCTGTGGGTATGAAGGAGTCCTACAAAGAGAGCACAAGAGTTTGCAAGTAACCCCCAAGACTGGATCGCCACAAAAGAAATGTAAAGTACTTTATTTTTTTTTTACTTTCTAAAAGTACTCTAATGTATATGTTTTATCATTCTGGTTGTTTAGATCTCAAATGCAGCTTGTCTACTTTTTAATTAGCAGCATTATTTTTTAAATTTTTTTACCCTTAAACAGGGTGATACACTTAAGATCAGAGTTTCTTCTCTTTAAATGAATTTATAAAGGCAGAAGTTATTAGCAGGTATTAGTGTAAGGAACATTGTTTTTAAAGCTAGATTAACCAGATGATACAGATGACTGCTACACTCCCAAGGAAGGGAGGGGAAGGTACCACACTGTATAACAGAGGCTTTCCTTGCAGCTGCTGGTTCTCAGTGCAGGGAGGAAACATAACGGGAAAAAATTGTGCATATGAGGTCTTCCTTACCGTGGTTTAGAAAACAGGTCTTATCTGGACCTAGCAGGTAACAGATAATGTGTTCTGGGATGGTGACTGACCTCTGTAACCCCTCTTTCCCTTCTCAGGAACAGAGTGACAGCAGGAAGGAGTCAAACCAGTGGTGGCACCAAGACTATGGAGCAGAAAACTCTGGGGAATAAAATGAAAGAAGGCAAAGCTAAAGTTGAAGATGAGACAAAAAAGTAGAAAATGGATGAAAATATAGATTTCAGTCATTCAGTGGCTTTAAGATTTTACTATCATAGCTGCTGCTTAACACCCTTAAGCATCTTGTGACAACAGGCAACCCTTCCCCACCTCTCCTACCACAAACACGTTTTTCCTTTCTATTTCCCAATCTTTTTTTTGCCTTATCCATTTAATTCAAGAATTTCTTGAGGCAAATCTGTATGTCAATACAAATGGTTGTGGAAAGGTCATTGTGACAGCAGGATGACCTGGGTGGGGGATATTGCAGTATACATAATAACATAGGTATCAATATTCACAATTTTTTATATTTTATTGGGTAAAGGTCCCTCTAGTTCCAAAATTTCAGTGTTCTGTGCACAGCTTCATCACTTTTATTTCTTAACATTCTTTACATTAGAACTAAATAAAAGTCTAGAAGTGATGAAAATAGACCAGCAGTTGTTTAAATTAAACAAATTAATACCACAGCATCATAAACTTTATTCATCAATAATTTTATATCCTGTCACTAGATAATTTAGTAATGTAAGTAATTGTTAGCATAATTACTAACACCCATTTCACTAAAAATTAGTTTAAATTTCATCTTGGCTTAATGTTTTGAGCAAAGAAAATTTTGCATGTCAATGGACGCTCTTCTTGTTTGGAGCAGAATTTTTCTGATTTTATGTTAGACATGTAAACTTACAGAACTTCCAGAAAAATAAAATGTCAAAGTATGCTGCATAGCAGTATTTGCAGAATATTTAAAAGATGTATTATAAATCCAATAAAAATTGACAATTCAGATTAATTTCATTTGCATTTAGAGATAATCAGTTCCAAGAATGAAATGTTACTTGATCAGGTAATGGCTTCATTACCAGCCGTTAATCACATACTACCTTCACCTAATTTTCAGAACTTGGAATTAGTTATTCAAATTACAGCAATTAAAATATCTCAGTCAAGGACTTGATTCATTTGAGAAAAATACTTATGCAAACTCACCACAGATTTATTGATCATTTCTAAGAGCCTGAATGTGAGCTGAATATCTAATTCTAAAAGAAAAAAATGTTGTATTAACTAGATAAATATAGGATTCTGTAGAATCTAGAATAAATGAAGCCATGAAAAAATAGGGGTTGTTCTTTTATTTATAGGAAGCTTGTCTGCAATTTTACTCTCTCTTCATTAACATGAAACAATTAGAATTTCCTGGTTTTATGAACCCAAAAAACGTATTAGTTCTACTAGCAAATTTGTCTTAGTTACAGCTCTTAGAAATGCCATGTTCCCTGGAAACAGATTTCAAAAAATAATTAACAATCACAACAAAAAATCCCCTGCTCACAGCTTTCATTTTTCTGTGTCCTGGATGCAATCTAGTGAAAGAAGTCATCCATTCGCTGTTTAGATGCAGCACAAATAAGCAGAGAAAGGGAATAAAGAAAAGTTGCCATTTCCCTAAGCATTATATGATTTACGAATATTGTGATTTTGAATGCTTCATACAGTATTGTATTTTAATCACTGTATCTTCAAAAATAATATTCCAGTGTATTGGGTGCCAGGATGTAAATAATTGTTAGTTCTGTGCATTGAGGACTTTCAAGGGTGTAGCATGTGAGTTGAACCATGTGTCTTGTGTCCACCCAAAATAATTCCACTGGTTGTGAACAGTGCATAGTCTTCTGTTGAGCAAGGACCACCTGACATGCACTCATGTTATGTTCTAGCAGTTGAAATTTCTAAATGACGCTGGCTGACAACCTGCAATACACATCTAGATAGATAGATTTTATCTTTTTTTTCTCTTCTCTCTCAAGCACAAAACCATAAGGTAAAATAGAGTGCTCGCAGGTCTCAGGTACACCGTGAGGAATTCAGCACCAGAAATGCAGCAGTCTAGTTTAATTTCAAATTATTCATAGTATCCTGACAGCTGCTTAAAATATTTTTGCTATTCAATAAATATTTGTTATACAAATAGAAGAGTATATGTCTGAAAATTACCTGAAATCACTGGTATCTGCCTTTCCACATTTTACATAAATGGATCACATTTTTAAAATGCCCTGAATCTTCCCCAGTCTCCAGCATGGGATTGAAAAGCAGTAATGGAGGAATGTAATGGGAAGTTCATACCTAGTCTATGGTCAGCATTTCCATGCCTCCTACTTTGCACAGCCAAGGAAACCTGTGCAGATAGCACATGAAATGCAGTGTCTTTTTCTGATAAGGTAAGGACGTTAAACATGGATTCATTTCAACCTAATCATCCCAGGGAATACAACTGTGTTTCCCTGCTCCATTCATCCCACAGTTTACAGAAGAAGTTAGACCAAAGGGATGTCTGAGAGCTTTTCTAATGATTGATAGAAAGTATAAATAAACTGACATAGTTCCTCATATTAAAGAAAACCATGTAAAAACAAAACTGCTGCAGCATTCTAGCTGGCTGAAAGTGTTTTCTAAGTCTTGAACCCATGGTCAGTTTGCTAGGAATGAATCAAGTCAGGTCTTTTCACTGCTCCTTACCAGTGGCTTTTGTATCAAGAGAAGAAAATTTTGATTTTTAAAAAGGCGTCATGATTACTCTCCTAATTAGCATAATGAATAGCTGTTTAATAATTAATACACTACCTAAGTTCTATTTGTGAAAGCATGCAGTGCCCATGCTCAGTGAAGTTTGAAAGCACCATGAAATCAGGAAACATTCCCATTTGTTGTCCCTTCCATGGAATTTTACTTTTTCTAACATGTATTTGAGCTGAATATCTGTCTGAGATAAAAAATCACAATGTGCTTGGTCTCAAAAACCCCAGGTACATAAAGTGTTCACTGATTACTCCTCAATTAATCCCAGATTTCATAGAGTGGTGAATTAATAAATACTTTGGGTTATCTTAATGACTTACAGCAAATGCACCAAGATCTTACTGTAGTCTGGTTTTTAAATATTTGTAACTACAATATTATTCAGACATTTAAAAAACCTCATTTTAATGCATGCATGAAAAATTGCCACAAATTGCTATAATTGCTGTACTTTTGTATCAGAATATTCAAATTCAGAAGACCAAAATATGTAGAAGAGGAATATGTTTTGTTCATGTTTCTATAATGTATTATTAAGCTTTGAAAAACTACAATTAAGCTGGCTCAAGAAACATACATTTCCAGTTTACTTTCTGTCTGATGTAAATGTGAAAAAATTGGCATTCATCTGTTTCAGCCTATTTACCTCAGAGATAAAACCCTGTTTTTGTTGGTCTGTTCACAATTCTGTTCTTATCCAGAGCATAATTTAAATCCCTTGGGCTTGGGATACGCATCATGTATATTTTTATTTTCTTAAAAATAGTTGAAAAACATGGTTCCTACAATTCTGGAGTTCCATGCAACAGAGGTCTTAAGGTCACTATCATCTAGAAGAAAAAGAAAACCAAAAACAAAAGGAAATGGAGAAACATGCTATTTATCTTTCAGTATCACTCCTCGCGGTAAAGAGATTTCTTCAAACATACAAATTCTCTGCTGAATTACTGTGCTTCTTGTAGAGAAAGTATTCATTTTAATTGAGCTCCAGGTCAAAAGTTCTATGTGTTATACAGAGAAAACATGTCCTACTCATATCCTATTAAGTGCCAAATCCCCTGCAGCCTTCCTCTGCACCTTAGTGGTGTTGTTCTAGCTGTTACCAAAGGCTACAACTGTTGCATTTCTGAGGATGGCATTCATTTACACATCCTTTTCCTTTCGGTTCCCTGCATTTTGAACACTTTCCAGAGGTTTAAATGCTGCTTTTGTTATTCCAAATATCACACAACTGTCCTTTTTTGAAATGATTTCTCTGAAATTGTAGTATCGACTTTTACCTCTGTGTTCAATATTGGATACACCTTGATTGCTTTGTTAATCTTACCATTAAAAAATGAATACTCATATTGATGTTGCTAAGGTTCCAAGAGTTTTTAAGAAGATGCATATTTAGTGTATTTTGTACTTTACATCTTAGAGAAATCTTGCAAATCCAGCAGTGGTTTATGTTTAATTTCTTTCTTTCCTACTCATTTTTATGCTCTTTTTTTTTTTTAAGGGCTTTGTTTTTAAATTTACTAAAGGAGTTGCTGGATTCCCATAAACCAAGAAACAGGTGTAAATGAGTTCTTATATTATTTCAAAAATTTATAAACATAATAGAAGTGGAGATATAGGGAAAACTAAGAAGCATTTACAATTTCCAAAAAGTTTCCCCTTGTGAATTTTCCTGTGTCTTGATATTTTGGAGGTACTTAAAGTATTCTGTCTAACAAATGGAAAACATTTCCCCTCAACCTTTCCTCTAAGTAGTTTTTGGCACTTTAAATGTAAAATTATCACGTGTCCTACTGGTGTTGAACAATCACAATCTTAACTTCCTTGGAACCATGACAAGATACTAAACAAAGACAGTTTTGTTCCCAGCAATCAATTTTTCAGAAAGCTGAAAATAAAGAAAATCTATCTCCTAAAAAGCAAGTAAAATTGCTACTACAGCACCTATAATAAATGTCATAATTTCCAAATTCTAACTTTGCAAACTGTGTGTGCTTTATAAATGTATCATTAAATGACAAAAACTGCTACTTGTCTCACCATCCTGGGCAGGACAGATATTAGATGACAAAGAATATAAAGTTTTGCCTCAGAGCACATTTATTTATTAAAAATAGTTTTCTCTGGGGCTGGCCTCGTGCGAGCAGTCTCATTTCTGTTAACAACCTAGTGGAGCACTACTCATGCAGTGCTACTCAAATGTGCTCAGAGCACTTAGGAACAGTGAATCCTCAGTGTCTGGGAAGGCAGACATTTCTAGACACATTTTTTTAATTTATTTTGTCCTGACAAGTTAACATTCCTTAAATCCAAACAAGAAGTATATTACAGATCAGGAATTATTTTCCCATTTAACCAACGGCATCTGCAGTCTGTTTACCTTAGAGCCTGAAAAGCAGTGATTAATAGTGTGTGGAAAGAGTGTATTTACTTCACAAGGCTTGGAAGTCACTCCCTCCTCTGTGCTAGCACCCTGAGGTACAGCATCTGCTCTGCAAAAAAGACCCAAGAGCAGCTGAAGAGCTGTGCAGCCCACCTGTCCCACCACTGCTGCAAGTTCAGTGTCTAACCAGTGAGACAAAACAAGATTGAATGTGTTACTGGAACACCTTCCTTGGAAATGTGTTTTACCCAAGTTAGTCTTTAGCTAAGTCCACCTTACAGGTGTTCAACAGAGGAGTAGTAAAGTGTGAGTTGAGGGCCTGTGATATGCTCGTGGGATGTACCCTTGAGCAGCAGGAACCCGTGAAGTTAATTCTCCTCCTGCCAGGCTTCAAATACTTTTGAGTTGCTGAACAGGATTCTGTTCTTCAGAAAGTTATGATCTGTTTCATACAACTTTTTACTCCTTCAGTCTTTCCACTGTTTTAAGCAGTTAGTTTTATGGCTTACAATGTCTTTCTGAAGGTCACTAAGCCTCTGTTTTCCTTGGAGTCCATGCAACACGGGAGAGAGCCTCTCTTCTGAAGGTAGCTTGCTGCATCTGCAAACACTACCCAAACACAGTAATCAAGGAGGGATTTTGAATCTCTGTGAAGAGCATTCATGTTTGCCCAGCATACCCCTCACAATATTCTGCTCAGTTAAACTCAGGGAACATTTTGCTCTCTTGTAGTATTCACCATCAGTCCAAAAGCATATTTTAAAAATAAAAAAAAAAAAAAATAGTTTCCAAAGACACAAGGAGAAAAGAAATTAATATGCTTACTCTATGATTGTAAAATTTCACAGGTCTAGGAAATCTAGTCTTTTAAAAATTACATTTACAATTCTCTTTCAAAATAAATCCACTACAGATTTCTACTAATTAAAATTAGTACACAGAAACTAAAAACAGTCATCTGTTTATATGAATTAAGGATATTTAGACTCAGTTCAATGTTTCTACTACAGAGACTGAAGTCTCCTCTTCAATGCGAACACATAAAAAGACTAGATTTTATTAAGTCCTGCAACTTGAAACACACACCAACTATTCCAACCCACCACTGGAATTCAAACTCCTGGCACAATTACCTTGAAGGAGCAATTTTGGCCTGAAGCTTTTGATTGGAATTGAGGTTTAAATCAGGAGCTAATTATATGACTCTACGTATAGAGTAGGTTCTAGGAAGCAGAGTAGATTTTGCTTCAGGTTCATTTTGTAGGAGCTAATTTTTCAGGCTTAATACAGCTAGAAAAAATAAAGTTCAAACTGTCATGAATAAATGATTGCTTTTAGAAGTACGAAAGTCTTCAGAGAGAAATATCAAGAGCTCCATTGTAGCAGACAACTATGAAGTATGGGAAGCTGTTTCACTGGAGAAGCTTTGCATTGCAGAATCCGGTTTGACTTTGCAGTGAAGTCGCACCAGCTTTAGTTAAGCAACCCTGAAGTTTAGTATCAGTCCAGCTGCAGCAGCACAAGTCTACTGAAAAGTGATAAAATATATTATTCATCTTCCTGTCCCCTTTAGGATGAAGCTGAGTACTCCAGAGCTCCTCACCTTGGGAAAAGGCCAAAAGACAGGACAGAACGGGCCTATGAATCATCCCTTTCTTATGGTACAACTGCCTGGTGGTACCCTGTGAAATCAGCAAGCTCCAGACTGAAAAGTGACACAAGCTGTTCTCACAATTTACATTAAACTTTGAAATTCTCTGCTTCAAGATTTTTTCTGTTAGAATTCAGAAAACTGCTGAAAGGTTGACTCATCAGGGAACATTAAACACAAAAACAGAGCAGGTACAGCAGCACAGGGAGTCCTTAAACTTCTGCAGGAGTGTATCAGAGAAGGGATCAGCTTGTACAGGCACTGTTTCTTAAACCCCTTTCCTGGATTTTCACATCTGGCCATTGTAGGAGACAAGATACACAAAAACATCTGGGGTAAAAAGCTTTGATCCAGTAACATACTCATATGTGCTATTTATCCAGTTTTCCAAGCCCACATACTCGCTTCATAACTGTATATTCACGGCTCAGTATCTCTCTGAAAACATAGTTCTTAAAACAAAAATAGACTTTTTTTACTTCTTTAAATTCTGTTGGACCACACTAAATATGAGTTCATTCACCATGATCTCAGATTAATTTTTTTTATCGTTATGCAATAAAATACAGAAAAATCAATTTGACGACATACAGAAGAAACAATATCCATCTGAGGAAATAGTCTAGTGTGCATAGGTGTGTGAGATAAAAGCTATCTTGTGTGAAGCTTTGGTGAAAAATTAAAGGAGATAGCAGCTTTAGGCAGCTCAACATGTAAGAAAAAAGCTTCAAATTTAAAGTCAGTTCTTTCTGTCTCAGGCAATTCTTTATTAAAATTTAACTATGATTTCTCCTCCAAAATTATGTGTTTGTAACAGGGTGGAGAACACATCATTTGAGCAGGCTCCATCAAGGTGGTGAAATCAATATCATTAAGCCTAAAAGCTCTGACTAAAAGCCTGTACATCATAGGAGATGGGAAAGAACAGGGCTTCTAAAGAAAATAACTTAAACAAAGGAATTTGAACAGATTTCTCCAGAGATTAATGAAGGACTGATCTCAAATACACATATTTTTTAGAGACACGGTATATTCCTCTCCCTCTTTTTCTTTATTTAAGGGTAAAGATGACTGTAAAAAATATAAGGAATAAGTTTTTTAAAGGAGCATTTTAGAGAACTGCATGTTATTTTTTTTGATGTTGATTGTGTTTTTCTCTCAGTTAAACATTTCTACTGCTTTCAGTTGTCATAAACATCAAAATAGTTCAATGATAATAATGATTTCAATAAATCTGATACTTGTTTCCTTAAACCAATTCATAAACCAGTCCACAGTGACAAGTGGAATTTATTTGGAACTTTACCTTAACAGAATTGATACTTATCAGGTTTCTGAAATTCTCCCAAGCTTATTTACTCAAGAAAATATTTTTATACTGCTGCATTTAAATGCAAATAAAGAAAGAAAGTACACAAGCCTGGGTTTTGTTTTTTCTATTAAAATGGTATAGAATGAGAATGCCAAGAAATGTATTACTTTTTTGACACAGAATTCCTGAATAATAAACATACTACCAGATATCTTAAAGGACAGTATTTCTCCTAAAATTTGACTATGCTCCATCTTCTGTCAGATATAAGTTCATTAAAAATGCTCAGCAGACTTACAGAATTAAAGTTTTCAGAATGAGTGAATTAGGTTAATGTAATCTAGATTTCTGAAATCAAAATGAGGGCATTTCAAAGAATTAAATATAGTAGAATTCTTTTCCTTTGTGTAGGACTTGTTTTTAGAGTGACACATAATCAGATAATTTGCAATCAATTATTTATTATACTTTATCATACGAGGTACATATTTTTCATAACCACCAGTACCTATAGGTTCAAATGGTCCTAATTTTTAAATCTTTTAAAAATATAAAATTTAAAGGACTCAAGCATGTAATATACCTGTTGCTAATAAATTAAACCAATAATAGCAAAGGAGACTATTTCAGATCATTTTATTGACATAATAAAGTAATAATTATCTTGTGGAGAAATGCTTCAGTCTTGCATTGGCTTCAAGAATGTCAAACAAAATATAACCTGTAATTCTAAAATTCTTTCATAAATACAGAAACCACAACCCCCTTGTGCAATCTTTAAGAGAAAATGACAATTTAGTTATAGTCTGTCTTCTTGTACCATGCAGTATGTGATTTGAGAAAATAGTAATTTGTTTCTGCCCTCTGTTAAACTGTACAGACTGACATCTCCTCTAGTATCTCATCATCAGTCAAAAAAATAGTTTACTTCCAAAGTTTAAATCATTCCTGTTTCTGAACACTCTTAACAGTTCTTTAAACTTTGAATGCAATGATATTGGTTCAAAACCATTATTGAATGACTTAGGTAATAAGTGAGTAATATTATGGCACATTTTTGCTGTTTATCAGCCATATTTAGCAGTTATATTTGAATAGACTGCAAATAAAAAATTAGGAATTTTACTTGAAAAAGCTATTCTAAAAATATGTTTAAGAACAGTATTAATTACATCTTATATACAGGAGGTAAATAAGAAAAGTTATGTAAAAGCTATGGCAAGCTCTGTATTTCACTGATGCTTGCAAAAGCATCTCTCATTTCTGGAGAATGCAAGATCTGCTCTAAATCAGAAGGGACTTGACTTACTGTGATTGCCACCAGTCCAGTTATTCCCATCACCACAAGCCACATAGCTGTGTGAAAATAACTAGGTAATGATTACACTTACCCTTTCTGTGTCACTTTCTGTGTTCTTCATTGACTGTTCATATAATAATGATTATCTAGCTCTAAATCTATAAAAGCATATGACATTAAACGTTTGCATCCCAAGAGGATAAGTGCCTAAAGTATTCCTGCTATTTCTTTCTGGTGAGCTGGAGTTATTCTGAAAAATAGGTTTTAAATTTTCATTACTCACTGAGCTTTTTCAGTAGTACAGAACTCTTAATTACTTATGGATACTGATGGATCGTAATCTTTTTGCTTTCATGACATTTCCTTGAACAGCATCAAGAAGAAAAACTGTTTGATCAAATACACAAATGTTAAGCTGTGTGCATGATTTTATTTCACATTACAATTCAGTGCTGTTTTAGGACAATGATCCATGTGGATTTATTAGTTACTTCCAAGTTTTTAGAGTTACATATTTTAAAGGCATGTTTCCTCTGACTGAATCCAAAATCAAAACCAAGGTTTAGTCAATAGGTACATTGGAGAGTTTTCAAAAGTTAGCTGAAAAGGTTTTCTAATTATACTGGCACTTTTAGAATGGAAAAGATGAGTACAAATAACAAAGAGATGATAAAATGGTAGGTAAAATTCCATGAAAAGGGATGTAATATTCCTCAGAGAAAAAAATATATTTAAGAGATAAGACCTTGAGATACAGTAGACAGAACTGTTAAAACATAATTTCAGATCTTCGTAGTCCCTTAAAAAGAAAATGGAATTTAGCAACTACTTGAAAACTAAAAACAAACAAAGAAAAAAACAAACAAAAAACAAACCAAAAAAGTTATACCTTTGTATAAATCCAGGATGCCCTTTATCTTGAGTATTGCTTTATTTCCATAGCAGAGCAGGGAAAGTGCAGAAAAATAAATAGGTATGTCTAAAGGTATGGAATGGCTTTGTGTAAGAAGCCACTGAAATTATTAAGACCAGAACACTTCAGGCTGAAAAGAGCAGCTGAGGGGAAATGCAGCAGCGCTCACAGAATCATTGAGAAGATAAGTAGGGACCCACTCACTGTCTCTTCCAATACACAACTTAATGGCCATCAAATAAGCCAGCAAGGAGCAGCTTCAAAGCAAAGAAAGGATGCATTTTCTTCAAACAGTGTAATGCCTCACTATGAAACCTCCATGGGACATTTTCCATAGTAAATGGACGAAGGCTCATAAACAACAGAGCACATCCAGGGAAGAAAAGTGCGCTGAGGACTGCTAAATATGAAGTTATTACCTCTCATGTAAAAATTCCCTGAAACAAAAAGCACTGTATGTTGTGGGCATAACACTGTGCCCTGGTCATGTGCTTTTAGCTTTCCCCCTGGATCTGTGGTGGAGGCACTCCTGGATGAAACCTGGCAGGAATTCTCTCACCTCTCCGGGCTGCTGTATACAGAAGTACCACAGAGCAACTCAACAGTTCTTTATGGTGTCAGAAATTTGCTTTATATTCAAGACTGACAAATTAAATATCACCTGTAATTTTAATATTCTTTAGAAAGCATCCCAATGGTCTTTGTGAAGGTTTCACAAGGTCTCTGAAAAGACACCCAGCACAGTTACTGACAGCATGCCTCAAATCTGTCCACTTTCAATGAGGTACATGTTGGTCTTTGCTACATGCCCAAAGTTTCTATCCCACTTGCTAAGAGATTTACCTAAAAACTGTAGCTTCAATAGATTTATATCTGGATACCATGGACACAAAGCAAATACAAACACTAATCTGGGCTTAAATTTAAAATGCAATATAAACTATAGTCCCATGTTGAGTTACCTGTAAATTTAGCATGACAATAATAATAAAATTAAAAATGCAATATAAATTATTATAGTCCCATGTTTAGTTATATGTAAATTTAGCATGACAATAATAATAAAGTTGCTCAGTTTTCTCAGGGCTGAAGATTCAAACAGCAGCAAGGATTATAGGAAAGCAAAAATCAGATAAGTGTCAGTGAGGTGAGAAAGAGGCTCTAACCATCCAACATAACTTAAAAAAAGCACATGCGAAGAACAAAAGATAAAATTGCATTATTTTCTACTTTTCTGATTTGAACAAAGTAGAATGTAGAGGGGAGAAATGCAAGGTGAGATGAAAGAGTCAGTGTGAGGCGCAGAGTTAAGGACCTGTTGTGCAAAGAAGCCAAAGCAGTAGTCAATGGGGCCAGCAAGAGGCCCTGGGGAGTGGTGAAGTGCTGGGTATGGGCAAGTGAAGAAGGGTTGGAAGAAGGCAAAGAATAAATATAGGCTTCCAGTCTTATATTCTGAACAAACAGAAGAGCAGATGAGCAAATGATATCCAATTTTTTTGGTGATAGTAATGAAAGAGATTTTGCAGTTGAATCCCAAGTAAAAGAAAATAAAAAAGGAAACTGGAAGAAGAGAATACTGAAGATAGACAATCCCCAAGCCTCTTGTAGTATTGAATAAAAATGTGGCATTTTCTGACAGATATAACCTAAATGAAAACCTTTTGGGAGCCTCAGGGCTTATTTAATTTACTTATTTATATATTTATTTGGGGTTTTTTGGTATTGCTGGTGGTCATGATGCATTCCACAGCATTTCTTTTTTATGGCGTGCTTTTAACATCAGACACGTGATATTTCAGGATGGTGATTCTCTGCATAGTAACCCAGAGCAAAAGGAAAAACTTCCTATCGCCAGTTAAAAATATCAAAACAACCTTTAGAGTAACATCTTGTATGCCTTGTAAAACAGTAAGACTGGATTTTTAATCCTGAAAGGGGAGCAGGTTTATATTTAGTAAAGTATAGGGAATGGAACTAACAATGGGAAATAATTACAAATATATAGAGATCTCCCTCAATGCTGAAGACCAGTAATATTCAGAAGAAAAACTGTTGCAAAAATATAAACACTTGAGGAAAATATTGATTTTGGAAAACAGCTGCATCTTTTGTTCACTAATGCAGTATAAAAATTAGGTTAGTCAACTGTTGGAAACTTAGACACTGCAGACAATGCATACCGAATTAAAATTTACATGGTTAAATGTAGCTGTTAAGCAGTTCTTAAATGTTAATTTTTAGGAATACCACAGAGTTGTTTGACATTAAAATTACAGGGGGGTTTTATAAAATAACACTTATTTTGTATAAGACACATGACTTTGTGTTAATTTGATTTTCATGAAGTATCTCTTAAAGCTGTTGTGAAAATCTTAAAAAAAATATTAACAATGTTCTACCCAAAAATGGTTGCATGCAGCCTTTAAACTACTTCTTGACCTCTCTCTTGTACAGAATAAACCCATTTTGGAAATCTCTGGATCAGAGAAAGTAGGATTTTTCTTTTCCCTCATGACATAGTCTAGAATTAAACTGACGTTGCTTCCCTAAAGTGCAGAAAACTTGAGAAAATAATTTTGCTATCAGAGAAATGAATATAAAGGAAAGTTTGGGACGTGAAAGAAATAATCACTGACAGTAGGTAAAAAACTTAGGAGTAGGATGAGGAAAAGGGAGCAGCTCAGAGCTGGATGTTGAACAGAGACAGGCACCACAAAAAGGGTCACAGATTTGCCTTCAGAGATATTCTGCAGTAGATACATTGGTGTAATTTTTCTAAAGCAACACTTGGATTAAATCAGAGAGAAGCAGAGACAAAATAAGGGCAGAAAATATGAGGTGATGTTGAAAAGCTGGAGCTAGGGGAGAAGCCAATTTACATTGTTGAAACAATTCATGGCATTGGGAAAAAATCTGTCTGATGATGAGGGATTGGGTCTTCTTATTCTATCTAGAAAGTCTTTTTTCCATTCAAAAGATATTTGTAATTGCATCTTATGTAAACAGATACATTTCTGCCCTTTTTTTTTTTTTTCTCCTGTGGATCTTCTGCTAGGTAAAATTCTCAATAGACTCTAGTTGGATCTGACAGGACGTCAGAACTGGGTAGATTCTGTGATGAGCAGCACTTGGTGTCCAACAGAGGAACGAATGCCTGTAATTGCAGTTAGTGTTGAGCTCAGAATTGTGTTGGGAAAACAGGGGAGATGAGATGAAAAGTCCAAGTGGACTGATGTGGCTCAGTGGAAAGAGTGGATGGCTCCTGCTGCAGCTGTGCAGGAGTAAGTGGATCCTTACAGATTATTTCAGTATCAAGGAATGAACTACAATATGCTTCAGATTACATATATATATACACACCCCTGATGATATATATAGATTATATAGATATGACATAGATGATATAGATTATATAGATATATATATACCCCTCAGTACTTGCTGACTTCATCAAACATAAAGGTTTTGACGTACCTAATGATTTTTTCCATTAAAAGATGTGGGATCACAGATGACTCTGGTTTTTATCAATAAATATCTCAGAATTCATTTCAGAGAAAAAAAAGTAATTTTGAGAATTAGCTATGAAGCTAATACAGAACCTATTCATAATAAATAACATTGAATTCTAACTTGCCATTGCTTAGTAAAATGAAAATGTACTATTCTTCAGAAATAATGCATGTCTTTAGCTGTTTGGAATACCTTTATTCTCATTCTCCAGCTTGCAAAGTACCATTAAAAACAGTCACTCTGTTGTGGTATAGTCATGACACTTATGACCTAATTGTCAGCTTCATTAAGTTGTATGAAATTATCTTGGTGAAGGACAGGAGAGGGTATCTTCATATTTTACAAAAGAAGAGAACAATAAACATTTAATGACACAAGCACAACTTTGAAGTAACTACTGTATTTCTGTTCTTTCTTATCTCATAGTAAATGAGATGCACTGCCACTCCAAGGATAGCTTTATCCTTATAGACTAGAAAAAGAAAGAAAGCAAGCAGAAGATTACTAGATCATCAGAGCTATGGAACAGAATATTTTCAAAGAGAAGGAGCAAGGTTTCCCTTGTGCACCACTATTAGGCTGCACTGGTGCATCACTTATTTTGATATACTTCAACTTTGTAGCAACATGGATGATGAATCACTCATCCAGCACCTTAGAAAGCAAGTCTTCGTGCTGAACCAAATTATATCAGACAGGGACTTTAGCAACTCTGCTTAGCAGATTTAAGAGGCAGAGAGAGTGTGATGAAAAATGGTAATTCATCTGTAGACTGAAAGCTTCAGTGCTGTTTAATAAATCCCTCTTAGAACAAGACCTGAATTCTTAGGCTTGAGTTCTGGTTATATTTCAGAACAAAGCTTTAGAGGTACCTGGAAAAGGTAGGTGCCCATTTCTTACCTGAGCACAGAGGGAAAGCATGCAGACTTAGAGAGGCAGAATATTCTTTTTTCAGGACCTCTCTCTTCCAGTTCTCTTCGTGCTTCTGCCTTTCATAGTTTGTGTTTTCATAGAAGAGAAGCCTCACAATGCGCACACACTTTGAGGTTGTCAGGCATAATGACATAAAATAATTAACCAAAAGTTAGGCTATAGTATGTCTCTCACTGTTGAGAACAAATGTCTTGCAAATGTAAGTTAAAAAAAACCACCCCAAACAAATAATACTGAAGCATGGGAAAAAATGTCCCCCAGCATTAAAGAATGGCCAGAGCTGTTCTATCCTTTATTTCTTGAAAAGAAACAACAGTCACTGCAGGGTTAAGAATGAACATGAAAAATCTTTAGTCTTGTTATAATTCTTTTCATCATGGGTAAATATTTCAAGCAGAATCCCAATGTGATACCTAATCTTAACATGCTCTATGTAGAAAATGTAGATTCATTGCAGTGTAGCAACTGTGTTATAGTTAAAATTTATTTTACAATTAAATAAATGTATATTTCTTGATCAGGTTAATTTATATTTTTGATGATAAAGACTTTCACATCCATAACCCATGAAATCTCCATGGAGTCTAAGTTCAGTTGAGGTCATCCCACGAGACTTATCTAAAACTTAACAAACATAATCAAACATAAAAAGCAAGTAATTTTCATCAGAGCATCCTACTGGTGTCAGAGAACAGGACTTGACATAAAGTGCATCGCATGTATATGTATATTGCATGTTAAGGATACCGATACAGACAACAATTCACATTTTTTTCAGATTTAACTGTTTCTCCTGTAAGAAGCAGAACAGGTTTTTTGTTGCCCATGTAAGACACGGAGGTCCTTCAAGGATTGGAAGAACCACGTTTTTTCAGTTTTTCTGAATTTTCAAATGTTCCTTATTTATCAAGCTGATTGTGATAAAGCTGTTTTTAAGAGACTCACAACAACAGCAGGGGACTGCACATTCCATGATGAATCAGATATGCTCTTCTACTTGAGACATACCAGCTAAGTCTGTCTCAAGTAATGCCAAAAGGAAGCAGGCTGGGAAGAAGCACAAAGCATATTATTCTCTCTCATTGCTGCTGCCATCTGGGGCACTCCACACTTCTACGGCTTCCCAACCACCACAAGTGTTACTGCCCGTGTGAGATGGGATGTGGCTTCTTCTGCAGTGCTGGTCCCCTAGAGACTGTAAGGTCCACATGCTCTTTCCTTTTAGTTGTCTCTGCAGGTCTCCTGGCTCCTCTTGGGAACAGTTATCCAGATGTACTTCTTTTGCTTTCTCCTTCTTTTCTTTACTCAGGAAGGAATTGCACAGGTGCATTTCTTCTGCCTCCTGTAGTTTACTGTATTCTAACATTTTCCCAATTTTGAAAAGATCACAGATATCTGTAAGTCGTCCTTGGGTAAGGACCAGAACTTACGGGCTTAAAAATTTAAAAGTTGTTTGCAGCAATGGAAGTCGTGTTTCCCAGAGTCTTTTTTGCCCCTGTTTTTACTGTTGGACATAATTTTCCCCATGTTTTTTCCCTAGACCCTACTAGAAAAGTAAGGGCAGTAAAATACACTCTGTCCTGCTCCAGAGACCTCTTCAGCAGCATTCCTAGGTATTTTTCATTCTTGTATTACTTTACATTAAAATATTAAAGGCCTGCCACTGAGTTCCCTTGCATACTTTTACATTACCTTGTATAATTTTACCATGGGAATTGTTTTCTTTGCCTCTTAGTGTTTGGTTTACTCATCATGTGGCACAATTATTAGTCCTTTTCCACAGTGTCAAATCTTACTGAACTTGTGACTCATTAATTAACTACTTGTCTTCAGTGGTTAAAATTGCAAGGAACACAGCAAAACATCACCTGCTGTTTGGATGGAAGCTTTGGACTTGTCTGATGTAGTAATTTGTTTCTTGGAACCATCAATGTGGCTTCAAACATAGGACCATCAAATGTCAAGTGAGCTGTACATCTGTGCAAATTTCAATTGCAGTTGTCTGGTAATAAATGTAGTTTCCAGCAGAGAAGAGCAAAGTTCTGCCATACGTTTCAAGAGTAATATTTTAAACAATACATTTTTCAGTCAAATTTGTACTCTAATCTTTGCCATGAACAAATAGCTAACACTGCATCATAAATCTCGTGATATTAGCCTAGGAGGCTTTCTTCTTCTTTGTAGCAACTTCTATTATTAACTAGTTAAGTAGTTTATATATAGTAGAAAGAGGGGAATATTTCTCATACCCCCTTTTAAAAGGCTAATACATCATCCTATAGGAATGGCAGTCATATAAATCCTTTTAAAAGTACCTTTATAATTTTGGTCTGATATTTAAAGTTAACAAGTGTTTAAAGTCCTTCTGCCAACAGTAGAAGCTGTGGATGGATAACATCTCCATATGTACTCAGGCCAGGAGGCTACAGGCAGTGAAGGTGAAGTTTTGCCCTTTGTTTTTTCTGATGTAACTGAGTTATAGTCTGATATGGCAAAAATACATGAACTATCTAATCAATGCTTGGCATGATTACAGCTAGCAATGGGTCTCTGCTTAGTAAGCCTCATTTAAGGTCTCATTCTCGGCTGGGATCTAAATGCCAATTTCAAACCTCTCATGATCACAGGCTGGAGTTAAACGGCTGGCAAGCAGCCATGAGTGCTGGGAAGATGGCTCATGGCTCAGTGTAGAAATCCACCTTGAAATGGAAAGAGCTCCATCTCCAAGAGCAGAGAGGCAGAAAGTAACTTTGTCATAAATAAACCAGGATGAGCTGTCAGATGAAAACTTAGCTTGTCTTTCCATCAGTAGTGAAATAGCAGCAGTAAGGACCTCAGTGTGTTTGTGGATTTGCTACCAGTGTGTCCTCCCTCGGTGCTGCTTCCAGGTCATAGCTGGGGTTCCAGGCATCCTCCTGGTGCTCGGGAAGAGCTAAGCCTGGCATTGCTGCCTGCAGCACTTCACAGTATGGTCAGGCTGGCCTAAGCCCTCCAGACTACAGGGCTCAGTGCAATAGCTCACATTTTCTTCCCCAGGAGGGTGCGAGCCCTTGCTGAGGGCATGGTATTGCTGCATGTGCATGGTGGGTAGTGGGCCCTGCAATCTCTGCTTGTCCTGTGAAGTAGCTGAGATATACAGGTCTGACACAGAGAAATCCTGGTAAATTAATCCTTTAGTCTATTGAGGTGTTTGCAGTACATTGATGGAAAAGATTTTAATTCAGGAAAGACAGTTCTGGAGATCTCCAAAACCAAAGCAGTCTTCCAGTGCAGAGGGCTGTTTGGGAGGCTTAATTGGAGCCTGGTGTTCTGCTGACCCTCTTCAAATAAATTCACCAAGTGGCCTGGAGCAAGACAGTGCTTTTCATCCTGGTGGCTGCCATTCCAATGGATGAGATGTGCCTTATGCCAGATTTCCCTGTTCTGTGAAATTTAGAAAGGACCACAGGAATCTGGGTGTCCAATTCCACCCTGAGAGACCAGTGATCTCATGGATAATGTCTCCTGTAAGACCATTTTAAACAAGTCAACATATTGGATAACAATTATAAAAAAAAAAAAATTGGTCATTAGCAGGTTGACAGTTGTGCTTAATATAATGCAGCCTTAAGATGAGGCTCAGCTCTCTCAGTGATGTCAATGGTGCTAATCATTAGAAAAATTATTCAGCTGTGGCTTTTAGGTTGCTAGATAAATTAATATTCAGGGAGGAGAAAAAAGTTCACAGATTCGGAGCAAAGCTTGCAAATGTGGTTTGTAAGGCAGGTAAAATGGACTCTTGTGTTTCTAGTCCAACATAATTTTAATCAACGTAAAAATATCAGGGAGCAAGGTTGGTTTTATTCTTTTATTTTGAAATGGTTGGATCTAGCACTGATGATAGTGCTGTAACAATGTAATGTCAGAGAAGTCATATCACATGCTAGGTACAGAACACTCAAAGCAGCAAGTGGCCATCTAAAATTGCTAACATTCTAAATATCTTTATTTATATAGTTAATAAAGAGGAACATATAATCAACTTGTGCTCTAATTAGTCAATATTATAAACAGTTCTTCACACCTTAATTTCTCTCCTTTTAGCTCTTGTTTCTATTATTCCTACTGAGTTAAGTTTAAAATCCTGTCAAAGGCTTCTGACCATGAGTCTCTGAAGTGGCTCGGGTAATGAACTTCTGATCTGACTGCTTTTTTTTTGTAACATATGCTAACAGTGCTAACATATGAAGCAAGATTACGTCATTAGTGCCTGGAATGCTGTAAATACATATGATGATTTGCCATACACTTAAACACTGAGCTTTTTTTATATGATACGGAAATTTTTATGAATTATATATGGCTGTATAATGGAGGATGATGAAGGCTTTAATTTTGCATCAGGCTCCAATAACTGTTCTTCCAAAGTGAAGAACTAATAACTGAAATTTTGTTACTTTTGCTGACTTTAAAATACTACACCCTCAGCTGAAGTCCAAAGTGCAGAAATTGTTTCTCTGGTGTATTCCTTCACAGGCTATTTGCCATGTCTTGTCTTGTGATTTGTCATATCCTCATGCTATTTCTTGGGAAGATGAGTGATCAAATCCCTTGAGTCACCTTATCGATAAATAAGGATGTTCTTTATATTTATTTTGAAGGAGGAATGCCATTATCTTAGGTTCTAGTCACTGGAAATTTCAGTATACTATGGAATTTTTTTGGGTGAGACTTATATAGAATAAAAAAATCTTCTGATCTTAAGCAGAGCAAGTAATAAGATAGTATCTAGCTGAGATAATCTTTCAAATATGTTTAAAGATACTAATTTAATTACTTATTGCAAAGTTTTCACCTAGGGCAAATGGAAAAAATGCAGAGCCATTTCACTTTCAGAAGACTGAAGTTAGGACTCTGTCTTCAGATCCATGTGGTCCAGGATTTCCAGGAAAGTTCCTTCTATTCTATCTGGGGTCATCAGGAATAAAAAAATCTGTATTGCAATCTGTGTAATTTCATCCCTGATCAACAAAGGAGCACACCTCATCTGGCATCACAGATGTGCAGGGAAGCAGTGCCAGAGCAGCGGTGTGAGATCTGCTGTGTGGTTTTCAGTGATGCCTGGTGCTGACTCAACCAGCAAGGATAATGCTGTTCAGTCCATGCCACGGTGCACCCTGGAGGCAGCTGAAGCTGAGCTGAGCAAGAAAAAAGAGAGCATCAGTCCTGAGTTTCCTGGAGCAGGTACTCTAGGGAGGCTGATTGTGCTTTAAAGTTACCTCCAAAAACATTGTAAGAAAAGTTTTTGGACACAGACCTTAAGTTTCAGTCACAAGTTTTAGTCCCCTCTTGAGTGTTAACCACTGCAAGAGCTAATTACCTCAGTCTCTGAGGGGTCTGAAGCAGAACTTGTCAGTGCAGTCTAGCAGTACTTCTCATTCCCTGGCCATATTTTCTGTTTCTGTTCCCTCCCTAACCTACTCCATGGGGTCCCAACTCTACAAAATTTCTGAGCTGTCCCATTTAATACCATCTCAAAGTACCTTTTACTATTCTGGCAGTAGTCAGGGTGAGATCCAATAACAATAAATACTGCAGGTTGTGCACAGTAGGTATTCCTTTTCTAAAATACATTAACTGCCAATGTTTAATTCAAAATCGTTCAAATTCAGGTTATGTTGAATGAGATCGTTCATCATTTGATCCATTTTCTCCATTCTCAGCATACACAGCTTTATTACCAGTCTGAGCAAACCAAAGAACCTTTGCATCATCATAATCATAAAACACTTTCTTTTGTCATTAATTAGACACAACTGGGCAGGAAATAACACAGAGGCCATAAAACCCAGTGATGTATACTCAGCTCAAGGCAATAGATTTTTTCTTTGATTTCCAGAAACTTTGATAGAGCTGGAATAAGCTGTACTCTTTTTTTTTTTTTGCAACAAATACTTCTTTTTATACCTCTTTGCCTTACCTTTCTTTCAGCTAGCCCATGAAGTGAGCCACCCTGCCGTGACAAGGAAGACAAGCAGTTGCAAACAGTAATTTATTTTAAAGGCACTTCCCATACATACCAGAAGTCTCAGTGACAGTGTGAAGAGTATGTAGATTGTGTCCTATGTTTCAGACTTTTCTTTTTACAAGTCATATTTAAGGATGTTGTAGAGGTTCATCTATGGGAAAACCTGCATAATTTGATGAATTCAGCTTCATGCTGAATCTAACAGGACAGCTTAATGTCGTTTTTTGGTTGCAATGGTTAGATAACTACAGGACAAGAATTGGGACTCCAGTGCAGGGGCAAGAAGTAAAATCCTCTCTAAGGCTGTTCTTAGTTCTGAACTAAGACTGTTCAGAACTATACACTCTCATGCAAAAAGTGAGCCTGTCAGGTAAATTTGACTTCTCTCTGCATTTGGACAGCCCACAGCAATGGCAGAACTGCTACATTCTTGCTAAGGAAAGTGACAATGGGATTTCTTGTGATGAACTTCATGGCCAGGCTGCCAAATTTGGGGGCATGATTATTGATAATGTGTATGTGTGTGATACCAGGAGCTATACCAGAACACATAAAACATCAATTCAGCATTGCCATAGGTCTATGAAGTCTATGAATACAGTCAGGAAAAGTGGAAAGCCCTTCACGGTATAGGAGAGAATTCACATCACATTCAGCTATATCATGTGCATGCACACAAAAAAAAAAGATGACACCTGTGCTTATAGATGCTTCACAGATACAGAGCCACCACTACCTTCTCTAAAGAAAAAAAATTTTTATAACTCTTTTTAACCTGAACATTTCCCACATAAGGAAAACAATACAACTGAAAATCTTTAAAGTATATGGTACAAGCCTAGATCATAATTATGAGGAACTGCTTTAAATTATGAGCTTTAAAGAACTGGATGGGAGGTCAGAGAGTGGCTGCTGTACTGAACTTCTTTGCCCAGACCTCAGTGCTTGCTGGAAGCAAGGCAGTTAAGACAAGGGCAGGTGTAGGTATATTCCCAGGGTGTCTGTGAACATGGTAGAGATATTTTTTGACAGAATTGGAGAAAAACGTTTGCTCTCTGTCCTCTTGTCCAACGCATCAGTCCAGGGTTTTGATTTTTTTTTTCAGGCAGGTTCAGAGGCAATAGAATTGAGTGCAATGTTATTAACAGATATTTTGGATACTTTGAAATGGACACATGTAACAAGACCCTGTTGACAGATAAAATACGAATAGCAAAAAAAGCTAAATTTAGAAATCAACATTTCATAGTAATACATAATGGATCATTTTACACAGACTGTTACTGATAGTGATTCTTTGTCTACTGACTGTTTTTGTACATGATCGTTCCCAAGTGTCACAGAACATTGGTCCTGCTCAGACTGAATGAGTGGAAATGGTGTGCGTGCATGAAAGAGACTTTTGTGTTTTGGCCATTCTTATCATACTAGTTTCAAAATGGAAAACAGAAATAGATTGACATCTTTCTTTTTATTTTAAATATTTCAAAACAGTTTTTCAAACTTATTTTCAATATGAGATAATATAATAATTACTTCGAAATATAATAATATTTTAAAGTAATTTTTCCAGTGGTCATTCTGCCCTGAGTGAAAACAGTAATCACTCTTCGGATTTTAAATAGAATTGAAAATTATGTGTCCCTAATAATTTCTGTTATTTTACTGGTACACATTTTCTCTACCAATGTGTTTAGTAATAGAATAGAATATAATGAGAATGCTTGCATGTTTTATTTCTAAAATAATTATTTTATTTTTAGATTTGATAATACATGAAGTACAGTGTCAGCCAACAAAGGTGAAACAGAGAAATGGCAACGATACAGTCTTCATTGGGAGATTCTTTACTGTACTGGACCACGCATTTATCTCCTAGAATGAGAGGCTGTGTCACTGTTCAAAACATCTCCAGTTCTCCCACCTACACCTCTTCCTCCTAAATTGGAATTACCACCTGATTGAGCATTGTGGGTGTGATTTCATCATAAAATACAGAAAAATACAGATTGAAGAGAGGCAATAAGGGATCCACAAACATTGTGCTAATTAATGAATGACATTTCATAATTGTAGTTAGTGTATATTTCCATCTCTCACTGAGAAAAGGAAATTAATTCATTTTGTACAACCTAATATATTGCAAGTTATCTCAAACATTTAAAACTTAAAAGATAAGAAGAAAGGAAAAAAGGAGAGGAAATAACTTTCAAAAACCATCCTAAACTTCAGTTCAGGAAGTCATAAATTTCCCTGCACTAATGATAATCCAAAAATGTTTAGCTAAGATAATAAAAATGTCTTGCTTGCCACCATAACTTATTTTCATGACCTACAATAACTGTTATGAATGTTTCCCATCAGTACACATATATCTTTTATCAGTCTAGAATATATGAACAATGTTTGCCAGGCAAAGCCATTAAAAGAAACTGTAAAAATAGAAAACAACTTGTATCAACAATTAGGCTTATTAAAAACAATGTAATAAAAAGCAGAAGGAATTTAAATGTAAAGCAAGTGAACATATACACCGAGAAATAAAATGGAGGATTTGAGAAGATCATCTGATTCAGCATGTTCAGTAACTGGTTTTATTCAACATTATTTTCTGAAATCAAATTGAAGAACTTATTAAAAAAAAAGAAATCCTTTAGCAGCAGGATGTTTTCTCTCCCAAAATCAAATTACATAAAGAAGTTTGGTGTTGCCAAGAAAAATTAAAGTATACTTTGTTTCTTAGTTGGCTACAAACTGTGGGAAGTAAACAAATACCTTATATAAGGTAAATAGTATTAATGTGGTATACAGAAAAGGTTAATTAAATTCTGTGGTTTTCTTCTCCATAAAGAACTGACTAAGAATTTTTAAAACACAGTTGGTGTGTTTATTTTAGTTCTTCTATTAATTGCACTTGATCTACACTCAGTTTGTGATGATAAATGAGTATTTTTACTTTTATGTTGTGGTATGCCACCTCTCATTTTTGTCATGAGAATGTCAGTTGATAGCACAGAGTGAAGAGGACTCTTAACAACCCTGATCAGATTATGGTGTTCATGCTTATTGTCAAAATGGTATTCTGCTGATACGAAGATCTGTGAATGCAAACAGGAATAAGACCTGTGAAATATTCTTCATGAAAATAAAGAAAAAAAAAAGGAAAAGCTTTAGCTGCATTTGAACTGTGTTTGTTTTAAGAAAGAGATGGAATAATGGACAATTAAATGTAAGGAGAATAAAAAAAGGGAAATTTTTTGATTAGGAAAGCTTGAAACAGGAACAAAGTTATTTGTTTTTGGGAAGGGTTTTATAATGACAATATTATCAGTTACACAAGTCTTTTAGAGATAAGATGGATGATTGGCTTACTAGCACAAACTCAGTGTTAGGTTGGATTTATAAAAAGGATTTTCAAATGGATTGATACATCAGTCCCAGACCAGGCTCTGTAGGAATATTATGGAGTGTTGTTTGCCTGAAGCTGCAAAAACAGGTATAATAAACATCTGTTGGGTATGGGAAAGGAATATTTGTCCTTTCAAAGAGATAAAATGTGTGTACATACACACATAAATAAAAAAGTGATTCTCCAAATTAAGCATGTCATAATATCTTATAAACCCCAGACATTAGGACCTAAAACTGTCAGCTTCTTTTCTCCCTCATTAATCTCGAAATATAACTCAGCTTCCTGCACAAAATTACATGCTATAGATTCAAGTAATGATTTCTGTCTAGTTAAAGAGAACAGTAAAATATATTTCATGCTTGTCAGGCATAGTTTCAAAACAAAGCAGATACATTTTAAAACTGAATTCAGACTTTATGACTAATCAAATCTGATGTTTATCTTCAACAACACAAACTAATTCAGGATATATTAAAAGTTAATTGTGGTCATTTGTTCCTTGGAATTTTATACTATCATTTAAAATATATTATGCAAGGATATATTTTTTTAATTATTTATCTACTGAACAAAACAAACCTTAAAAAGTAGCTATAAGATTTGTATTACATAGCCAGCTTGTGTCCGTGATGACCATGTGAGTGTGAACAAGAATGAATGACTGACATTCTCAGTGCTGGAGAATACCAGAGGTGCCCTGTAGAAATTTGTGTTAGATCCTGTGGTATGATTAAAATATCATATTTTTTGAAAAAGATACTGAATACAGAGGCCACAATGTTTGTAGACAACGAAAATAATTAGGACAGGGAGAAAACAAAGCTTTGAGAAGTGTTGCAAAACGTTCTCATAGCACTGTATAATTAGAGAAAAGAAAAAAGAAAAACTGCAAAAATGGCAGACTTGAAATTTTTGTGTGCAAAGAAAAATACATGGAGTAAAAGAACTGCATGTACACCATGACGTATTTTAAAATGACAATTACTATGCAGGTAACAGAATATGAAGTCTTTATAGCAGGATTGAAAATATCTGCTCAATTCTCAATGGCAACCCAAAAAGGAAACAAAATGTAAAATATATTAAGAAAAGAATTGAGAATAATTCCTTCTGTTGTTAGCTCGTGGATGAAATGTTGTTCACCTACAGCCTCAGGGCTTCCAGCTTTTATTATCTCATCTGCAAAATAGCCCAGAACTAAAAAATGGGTAGATAAAGGCTACAGGGGTGACCAGAGATATACAGCAGTTTATGTATCTGGAAAAACTAAGTTAATATGCTTCAGCTTGCAAAGGAGAAGATACTAAAAAGATGGCTAGCAAAACAATTTTCTGAGACTTCTTATAGCTTCTAATGATGAAAGAACTGAGGGTGCACAGTGAAATTACCATGCAAATTATAATTAAATTAAGTAGCTCATCACCACACCATATTGCAGAGGCCAGACTATAAGTAGGCTCAGAAAGTAATTTTTAAAACAAATTAATGGAAGAAACATCCACCAGAGATTATTAAGTCTCTACACTGATGGTTTTTTAGAAGTCCCTAAATTGTAGATTGCTGAAATCTGGAAAGACACACGAGGGAAAGTGCCAATGTATCAGTTGTCCTGTTCTTGTTCTTTTTTTTGCTAAGTACCCACAAATGGTCACTGTCAGACAGGATGTAAGGTCACTTCCAGACTTACCCAAAGGGATCTTTGATTTCACCAGGAAACCTGTTTTCAAATTCTTCTCTTAACAGTGTTGCAGAGAAGATATGTCAGGTCATAGTCTAAAAAGGTATACTTGAACAAAACTAAAGCATCACCTAATTAATACTTAAATATATTAACAAGAAATAATAATGTATCATTTAATAATCAAGTTTATTACATTTGTAATAAGCATATGGCCAATGTTTTCCATAATTGAAACCATGTCATCCACCAGGCTGCAGAATTCCTAAGCCTGAAATTCGTGAAAGGGCCACAGGAGTTTTTTACTTTCCCTAACTTTTGGTTCCTCCAGTGTAAATGATAATTTCTGCTAGTTGCTTCATCTCTCACCTTCTGGGAAAATTTTCATTTAAGTAGTGGTTTAAAAAATACATAATGCCTGATACACCTGCAAATGCAAATGCAAATACAGTCATGTCTACAAAACATAAATGTATATGGCAGGATTAAATATAACTGAAAAAGATAAGATGGTATTTTAACAGAGAGCAGAAAGAATCTGCGAGTTATTTGCAGGAGTCACATTTTACAGAGGTCAAATATTATGGAAATTTTTCAGTTCCTTTATCTCACCTGTTAGAACATCCTTAGAGATTCTTTTTAAGGATGGATTAGAAATCCATCCTAACAAATTTCTTTCTTCAGCAGGCAAGACACAACTTTCTTTTGCATCAAAGAAGAAATGCTCAGTTTTTGATATCTCACCTATTTCACACCAAAATCCCTCCTTACTGAAGTTTACTTCACAGTGTCTGGAGGTCTCTTGTCAGTGGCCAATTTACCGTTAGGCAATGACATCTGCTGTTTCTCCACTATGATTTCATGTCCAAGCAATCAACACCTGGGAATGTATCTACAGGAGCAGATTTCTTGCCTGCTGAAGGACCTGCCCTGGTGCCTGCAGTGGACAAGAGGTTTTTCAGAAGTTGCAGTGTCCTTCCTGACGAAAAGCCGGTAAAAGCACAAGAAAAACCTGCTTTTATGTTGGTAAGCTCTTGTAGCATAAAATTTTGGGCTATACTGCATACTCTATTTATAGTTGCCATTTCTGAGTGTGTTCTGAGAATGGCCACCATGAGGTAGGTGAGTGTGGCCACTGTAGAGCACACATCCACAGCTTCATGAGTGGTGGTCAGCCAGCTTGGACCACAGGTAGGACAGCACCCATCCATAATGGGGACATTATTGTAAAGCTTTCACATACCCCACAGTCAAGGCAAATTGAAGCCAAAAGAAGGATCACCTTCAGCTAGATTGCAGAACTGGAAAATGTAGCTGCAACAAAGACAAGCCACCCCAAGGTTTCTTCCCCCACTTCACAAGACCTTGGGAAGAAGGAGAGGCACAGTCCTACTTTCTCCTGGTTATGAGCCTTTTAAAACATTTATTATGGATTTGGTCCTTAGAAAGGGATTTAGAAATCGGACATGTGTTTTAATTGTAAACAGGTAAGGCTGTCAGATTTATTTTGGCCCTGAATCCTGACTGAGAAACAAAAGACTAAGTTACATCCTTCCTTTCTTATCCTGACCTCCTGCATCTGTTTCTGCAGGCAGTCCTGCAATATGAGAATTTGTAAATAAAAACACATGAACCACCCCAGGGTGTAGGGAGTACGGACAGAAAAACTGCCACAACACTACACATGAAAAGTAATTTCATTAAACAAAACTGGTAAATTCTAAGAGTGCCTGAAATAGAAGTAAAAAGGAAATAACATTTGCTAGAAGTCTGACCATCCTCCTCACCATGAAACTATTTTTCTGGTAGAAAAATAAGAATATTACTAAAAATTAAAAAAAATACAGGAACGGCTAATTTAATAAGCTGCGATTTATATGAAAAGGATAATTTTTGCTTCTCCAGGGCATTAGAGTTCCTCATACATTTCTCTAGACTACACTTGTTAACTCTGAAATAGCTCAAAGGACTTGGAGAATTTTAAAAGCATTGAAAAGTCTGCAAAAAAAAAAGTGAAGCAACATTTTTATCTCTTTCCCACCTGCTTTCAGCAGGTGTGTGCAGTCAGACTACATAGCTTTTATGCATTGTAAAGCTTACATAATTTAGGCTTCATGCTCTACACATTTCAAATTGGTTTGACCCCTTCTTCTCCCAGGCACACACAAGTGCACAAATGAATTTTTACGGTATATTTCAAATCAGTGTATGCTCTAATTTATTCAGGGTTGCCTTTTAGATTGGTTAAAAAAGCATTTTAATTAATGTTTCAGTCAGAAAACATCCTCACAAATTTGTGGTGAAGAACCAAGCATAAAAGTGACTTTGTGTGCATATTGCATATTTTGTTGCAATGTTCTTATTTCCGGATATAAAGTGATTGCCTGGAAATTTTTTCACACCTCAGTGACTGAATGGCAAAAATGTATGTATTTAATTATTAAAGCCTACTTTATCAAATGACTTAAAACAACATCCTCATAAATAAGGAGCCATAAAGGAGTTTGAAGGTTTTTTTCTGCCTTTCCAGCAAATTTCTTTGTTCAGCTACCATTTCCTATGCAGAAAGAAAATTCTCAGCTGATTGCATGAGCTGAGGATTGTGCTGTCTTCCTTATTACTATTCAGACATAAGAGAAAGACAAGAACAGAGCAGAAAGCAGACATATTCCAAGAACTCCTGGCTAATCTAAGATTTATGCAGCTAAACTGAAGCTGAGAAATCCCAAGGCTATTTCATACTGTTTTGAGCCAACACAGCATACATGATCCTGTAAAGGAAAAGAAAGATGTAACCTGCTTCTAATTATTCTATCATTTGCTGTTTGAAACAGCTTTTGAAAAGAACTTGGACCAATAATTGCATAGGTGGCCTTGATATTCCTTACCACAAAATAAGATATTTTCCATTAATTTGAATTAAAAATTACTTTAAATAATATGGACATACCTAACAAGTGGAAATTGCTCAATGACTCTCCATATCTACACCTCTGAATACAATCATAGAATCACAGAATCATAAAATGGTTTGGTTTGAAAGGGACATTAAAAATTATCTAGTTTGAGCCCCACCATAATAGTCAGTTACAATCAGTAGTTACATTGATTATAAACAGTAGAACAGTAAGGAATAGTATGATACCTTAATTTTGACATAGAGGTGTCTTTTTTAAGTTTTTAGCATTGTGAGAGGATTGGTTTTGCTGAGGATACAAATATCTGAGCCTTTTTTGTCAGAGATTATGATTGAGAAAGGGATGTATCAAAAAATGTCACATTATTTCTGATGTCATACCAGTTTTCAGTATAAAACTGAAATAAAAAGAAGTTCAAGAAATTCAAGTTGGAAGGAATCCCGGTGGGTCCAACTCCCTTGCCAAAGCATTCCCAGAGTTACTTTCAACTTCACAGTTTTACCACATTCCTCAGGGTCATATCCTGTCAATTTCTGAATTTTTCCCACGACAGATATTCTAAAACCTCTTTGGGCAGAATTAATGAGAACTTTGAATCAGTCAATGCAAATGCGGATAAATTGGTCAATACAAATAGAGTGAAAAGGGAAAGGAAAAGAGAACAAAATAAAACTGCTCTGGAGAGGAAACTCTTTCAGCTTTCAGACCGGACTTGGTGTTACTTTTGAAAGTATAGATCACAGTCTGACAAAAAACATGTTTCCTCTGAATTAATTTTTTGTTGGTTACTCACTTGGTTTTAGATTTGGACAGGAGATTATTCAGCAGCAATTTTGTGAAGCCTTTTATATATGTAATCACAGAAGGGTTGAGGTTGGAAAGGGACATGATCCAGTTCAATCACTCTGATCAGGAATGGAAACCTGCTGTCATGGCTAGCTGGCAGAAAGGAATGACTTTTATACTTCCTGTGGATTGAATTCTGTTTGAGAGAAAAGACATTAAAACTGTTTTCTACTGTTAATGAAAATCTTATATCTAGGTGCATCCACCCAAAAAATCTCTGGAAAAACTTTCATTGTATTCAAAGAGAATGGATTCATATTCAGGGTCAGATGTTTTAAAAAAATTGAATTTGAGCTTACAGTCAGAAAAAGACAGTGATACATTTTTTAGACTTTTGTTCAGATAGTTTCCTAGACTAGATAGATATATGTGGTTATAAATTTTTCTGTTTGGAAACATAAAATGTTCTAATGTTTTTTGCAAGAGGTTCCATACCACCTTGTAAATGAAGCAGGATGGTCAGGAAGACTAATTTGTTTTCAAATGGGGTTTGATGAAATTATTAAAATTATTTATGGTCTTAACATTACAGTTGTATATTCTATATTCCTGCTATGCTGTGAAGGATTTGGTTTAAGTTCAAAAAATCTGGATAAAACATTACTGAAATAATGAAATAAACATTTTTGCATTGTTTAAAAGAAGACCTCATATGGTTTAGTTTCAATCTTAATGAATTTATCTCAGGAAAGTGATTTCTAATGTGAACTGAGAGATCATACCAAAAAGAGGTGCCCCATATTTATGAAGATGAGCAAAATGCATCCTAATAAAGTTGACCTGGATGTGATTTGAGTATTCTTTTATGTATGACTTTTGTCTTAACTGAAAGACTGTTCTGAAATTTTACAAAAACTTTTCTAAACACTTCTGCTGCTGGACACATGGCCAGAGCTTCCCCAGAATTTAGGAGGTGTGTTTCAAATTCCCTGTTGATAGATTAGTAAGAGCAGCACAGATGTGGCCTTCAAGGTCAGAGCTAGAAAGACAATTGCTGGGAGTGAGATAAGTGAACTTCATTAAGAATGAGGGAAGTAGCATACAGCAATAAACAGCACACAGAAATGCCCACAGGCATTGTTAATAGGAAATGTTACACACCTTTTGAAATGTCTGCTGTAAACAATGTAAATGTAAACAATGTAAATAAAACATAAACTATAACATACACAATAATAACAATAATAACATAAACATAAACAATGTAAAGAATCATGCTCTTAATTTCAGAATAAAAATGAAAATAATGAAAAAATTTCTAAGGTGCTCCTTAATACTTTCCATCAAAGAATTTACTAAAGGAAATGTGAGACAATACAGCACAAGAAATATGCTGTCGTTTGATTGCCAATACATTTCTTTGTGCTTAGTAAGAAAAATAATACAATCTTTATATTTGGAAATTTCTCTGCTACTTTGATGTAAATAATTTTATTCTCAAATCCACCTTTTTGGGTTTTGAGGATTCTCGCTTAAGATGAAAACTGCCAGCTTGTGTGGAGACATTCCACACAAGAATGATTCAGGGCAGTGGAGACTGTCATTATGATTTTGTGCCTGTAGCGTTCTCTTCTCATTCCTTGTATTTCTAGAGGCTGGTTTTGGCCAGATCCCCTCTGTCTACATTTGACAGAGCTCAAATATAGCTTAAATGTAGTAAGTGTAGCTTACTTAGGGCTCAGCTTGCAGCTCTTTCTGTGAGGAACAGCAATTTTGTCTGCCCTTTGTCTGCTGCCTGCCTGCTTCTCTCTATGAAGATAACCTTCTGCTAACATTCCAGCAGGGAAGTCAGAACGGCAACTTTTCAAGAAGGTTTTGCCTGTTAATGAATGAAGTTATCTGAAGCCTCTGTTCTATTTCTTGTTTTCCTGAACCACCTGCCGTGAATGCACTGTAAGAAATTAAAAATATTTAATTACCCTAGCTATATAATTGCAATATAATGAACTTCAGCATTTTTAGGGCAGATTAATGTAGTATGCAATTTTACTAACAGAAGAACATTTTAAAGTTTTAAATAATGGCTTAGAGGGAAAAGAAAAAGACATTAAAATAGTTTAAATAGTCTACTGTGAATTAAAATTATGTTAAATCATCTATTAAAAAATAATTGTACAAAGGTTTGTTGTTCCCTCAGTTTAAAAAAAAAGTTTAACCTATGAAGGGGTAATTCAGGAATGTTTCCTTCTTATTAGTTCTAGAGATTTGCTCTGGGATATGATACTGCTGATGGATGGCAGCACATGGCAACACTGGGATGACTCCTGAGTTCACAGGAAAGAAGAAACCAGAGGTGTATTCCTATGGATCTCAGAATTGTGTGATAAGGGAGCCAGAGTTGGGTAGACATCAGCCTGCAGTAAAAAATATAAGCACTAGTGTTTGTATTCACGGTAATGGGAATTAAGTGAGCCCATTTAAGCAAGTGTCAGACTAGAGAAGAACAAGAATTCCATTTTGACTGCCTTTAAACAAGTGCTGACTGCTGATCATATCCCACCTTGCTGAAATACACAACCATTGCTCAGATTTTAATTTTCCACAAACATAAGTTTGTTGAGCTTGAGTTATTTTCCTTTTATTAAGCACTGTTTTTCATTGTGTGCTTCTTTGTTACAACTCCTATTCAGAAGCAAAGGATTTAAAATATTTGTTATTTGCTCATGCAAATGTTTTAAATAAGTAATGTAAAAATCAATAAAACCAATTAAGTTAGAAGATTAATATTCATTATGCAAAATAAAAAAAAAGGAAAAAAGCCTACTAAAGCCAAATCCCTTACATTTCATTAGCTGTCACATCTTAATAAAAAACTCAATAAAGTCAGAGAGTGCAACCTTCTGCTTAGTATATATGAAGTCACCTTTGTCTAGAGAGAATGTAATTGTTCAGTACTCTGGATATATGATTGCAGAGCAGATAAGGCACATAATATTGGGGAAGTTCTCTGCATATTGCATGGCACAGATGGGAAAATGTTGTGGCTTAGGATGAACAGATGAAGCCAGCCAAGTTTTAACATCTTTACAACAGCTAAAAAGTGAAGCAGGAGTACAGATAGGGGTGCATTCACTGGTCATTGAATTTCCCAACAAGCATTAGCGGACGTAGGAGAATGGCACTACACACACATACATTAATGCCAGTGCTCAATGAAAGGTCAGAGGCCTCTCATCTGGAGGTATTATGGTCAGTACTTCTTTCTGAGACCCTTTTTTCAAGGGTGTTTCAAACAAATCAGAGATTAAGTATATTCTGTGGGTTTTATTGTTTTGATTTCTGCTAATCTCACATGACTGTGTGTGACTTGAATGGTATTTTATCTATTAATAGAAAAAGTTGCAGCTAGATACTGTTGGGTGACATCAAAAAAACCCAGTAACTGAAAGGGGACTAAGTAACCAGAGGCAGTATCTCTTCCCATGTGCCAATTCAAGCAATGATCTTGATGGGTTATTATATGGTCAGTCACATACTCAAGCTTTTAACCTACATACTAACTGGTAAAAGATTAGCTTTGCATAACATTCAACTAGATTCCCTCAATTAAATATCATCTTCTCCTACTTACAAACAGCAAGAAGTTCATTTGCCGTAGAATTTGTCAAAATCACATGACGAAGATTTCTTGAGATGTCTCTGGCCCCTATGTACAAGTGTACAACATGCCTTCCAGACGTGTTTCTACATGGAGACATCACTCAGCCACAGCTCCTCTGCAGAAAACAAATGCACAGAGCTGATAACACAATTCTTGGGAAGAAGACAGCTCTTCAGCTGGTCTGCCCAGGCTCAATGGCACAGTACTCCTGCTCATCAGCAGATGCCTCTGTGAAAGAAGAGATCTCCTTCACCACTACTCGTGTGTGGAAGTTACGTAGGCAGACATTCACAGAAGAAAAATTAATGGATAAAAGAGGAAAAAAAAAAGCTCAAGAGCAGTCACAATTTGATGTTAACTTTTTAGGGCTTTACACTAAAATTCAAAATATGCAATGACTGGCCAAAGAGCCAAAAAAGGTAGTAATATGACAGTGTTTTAACTTACTGCAATAATCATATAAGAGTTTGTTAGGAATAGAAGCGGTACCTTCATATAGGGTTATTTTGTTGGGTTTTTTGTGTTGTTTTGTTTTTTTGAAAGTTCCTTTTCTTTCATTCTCGGTTTGGTTTCTGACAGAATCTACAGAAGGAAAACTGTAGGAACTTGCAAGTGTTGTAAACTCCAAGCTTTTAAAACTTTCTTCTCCTTATGGTACTCTCCTCCCATTTACTCACCTTTTTTATCTGGTACCGTGTTAGGACTGAAACAATCCTTGCATCCTTCATGGAATTCAGAACATAACCCGTTTTTAAACAGTGTAAAACTGGTAGAACAAAGACAAGAACCTGGCCAGAAGAAGGATTTTTCATCTTTTCTCTTCAGAGGAAGAAAATTATCAAAGAAAACATATTATATTTTTAAGTACTGCATCTCTTTTTTTGATATTTCAAAGTGGCAATGTATTATGGGACTTAATTTACTTATTTAGTCAGAAAACTTTTACTATTAAACTGGCATAGAACAGTGTATTAGGAGTAGAATATTCAGCTTTGGAATCTAATGTACCACTAGCACAGCAAAGTGGCTGGATAGGTATTGAGTGTATGCTTGGGTGTGTCCAGAATCTTGAACATCATCATGTTGAAATGAACTTTGACAGAAAGGGTTTTGAATTCTTGGAAAATAATTTGATCCAAAAGGATGAAAGCTAGACAAACTCTAACTGAAATCAGTGCAAACATTGTCCATTTAAGATAAATTGCAAAGAGGGTTGTCACCAACCAGCCACAGAGCACTGTGGAGCAGCTGTTCTGAGTAAAGTACATATGTAACTGAAGAGGATAATATTTGCCTTTTGCAGCCAGAACACTGCTGAGAGCACTCCTTGGAGCCCTGCACCAAGCTGGAGTGACTCTTTCAACTGCTACTGTATTTTGGTATTATATCTGAAAAAAATACAGTTTAAATACTGAAGATGCTTGTTTAATCAAATTGACTTCTCCTGAAAGAAAGTTGGGTCCCTCAGACTTTTTAAATTTCTTTTTCCCTCAGGGGTATCTTAGCTTGAAATACAGTTATCTTTCCCATTCCTTGGGATGCATGGCAAGAGTCCCATGGCAAGTTTTCCCCCTGTCAGCACTCAATTCCTTTTAGTTTCTCTTTGTCCATTTTGACCTCACTGGTTTCTAAACATATGAAAAAAGTAGTACTGTAACACATGTGACTGGAAAGCAATGGAAAGGGAAGAGCAGATTTACATACGGAATATCAATTTTGGCAGCTGGCAAATGTGAGCTAAAATAGAGTTTCTAAAATTGTTTGGGAAATCAGGTTCTATTGAATAAATAAAAATTGCAGAATAATAAACAGTACTTTAAAATATAAAAATAAGAAAGGACAAAGTGAAAGCAAACTACTTTTATTGGTTTTCAGGTTATTTTGACTTTTCATTTCTTAACTGGCCATTTCATTTCATAATCAAGCATTTATTTTATTTTTCAAAACTGAAGTTTTAAGGGTAAAAATAGGAACTTTTTCAAATATTGTAAGGATATATTTGTTCCTAGTGGAACAAAAATTTCATATTGACTTCTATAAAACATGATAACATTTCAGGTTAGCCCAGACCAGATACTTCATTTTATTTGTTAAGTTGTTAAATCCAAATCCTATAATTTTCTGTGTAAATGAAGCTCCTGACTCTTGCTGTCTTCTTGAGGTGTATTGATCAATAAAAGCATTTATTAACTGTCTTGTTGCCAATTTTCTAAGGTAATATGACTGAAATCAAATAAATAGTCTTCATTAAAATAAATATAATTTTCAATTCATTCACTTTCTTCTAGATATTTTAGGGATTCTGTAAATGATGAGTGGCTTTTATGGGAAAAAATGAAGATTTAACTAATCTTTCTCTCCTTTTCTCCTAGATTTTTAATAAAATAGCACTCAATAGCAGTATCTTTAAAAGTACACAAACCAGCTATCTTATAATGACTAAAAACTTGCAAATTCTTTTCAGGCACATGAAACAGACTTCAAAAAAAAGAAATGTTGTTGTTTAGGCTATAGTCAAATTGTATTTCTCCATAGCAAAGACCTAATAGCATGTATTTTGACATTCCACAATTAAACTTTTCTAAGTCAATTACTTACCTTGTTTGATTTAGTTATTAACTAATTTAGCAGAACTAAATAAATGTTCACAATTTCCAAATTATGTTCCTTAGAAATGCACAATGAAAAATCAACCTTGTGTCAAAAAAATCAGAGGTCTGCAAAGCAAAAATTTTGTCATTGTCTCCCAGTTTGTAACCAGATGCAGCACTGAAGAAAAGGAGAGAGAAGAGAGGTGAAACTTGGATCAACCTTCCTCCTGCCATCCATGCAAAATTTTGACAGAAAGTTAAACATTGGTCATATCTCTTTCCAGAGTATCCAGGTACAGAGAGGCATGATGAAGGAAAAGCAAGTTATTTTTGATCAGAGATTATATGGTGGCAAAAAAAAAAAAAGCCATACTTCTTTCTGCAGCTGGCAAGGGAAAGATAAGTGTAGAAGCTACAGGCATAATCTCCTCTAACTAAATGTTTTGAAGTACTGATTATAAGGGGGAGTTGCAGGTGTTCAGCTGACTTCTGATCTGCCGACTGAAGTGCTCTTTCAAGTCTGTTTTTTACCCTTACAGGTGTTTTCTGCACCAAGCACTTTATCAAGATTTCAGGTCAACACTGCTGAGTAACACACATATTCCCCAATCATAGCACTATGAAAGAGAAAAGTTCACATGAACTTTTCACTTAATGCAAGGGAGAAAGCTGAGACAGAAACAAAACCACTACTTTTCCTGATCATACATACTGTGACCTTCATGGAATCATTTAAGCTCTGGTCTTCCTCCATAAAGCAGGGATAACCTTCACCAGCAACCCAAAAAGTACTGTTCATGCACTTGCTGTGAGTTACTAAAAGCCTATGAGAACGAGAGGGGTAGATTTAATAGCAGTGAATAGAAAGAGAAATAAGTCATTAAGGGGAGGCTGCCTTTCCCCTAACGCTGCCCAAGGTGGCACAGGCTGCCAATGGCCTGGTAGAGCACAGCTGGACAGGCCCCATCATGCATCCCTGAAGGGGCAGCACTGATCTCACACCTGCCTAGGAAAGCACATATAGCTGTCTAATGGTGTTGAGAGAGGGCATTAGACCTTACATTCACATTAATTCTATTACACCACTGTAAGCTACTTTCGAATGAGTGCAATTAGAACATAAGGGGGAAAAATCTATCTAAAGTATAGCATTAAATTTTAATAGGGAGTTATACTCATCTGCATTTTATAGTGAAAAGCTATTACTGCAAAGGGACTGGTCACTTTTAGTTTCCTTTAGGCCTTTGAACAAAATGTGGGTCTATATCACAAATTAACTAACTTAGAAGCAAAAGTGTGTTGTCAAGACCATTAATATTTTTGTTTAGGAGCCTGAAACTGCATGCCTCAATTGCAAGTATCTACTTTATATTATGGACAGCTAGAGAAATACTAAAAATGTGAAACCTGCTTGCACCCCTGACTGTCCACAGTCATTATGAAAAGAAGCATCCATTTTTTGGGGGGTACCTCTCTGTAGTCAATCACATTTACTTCTGTCAGCTTCACTTGGCACATGGAATAATTCTCGCCTTGAACCTGCTAGATCTACTTAGATTAAATTGTCAGGAAGAAACTGGTACATGAAACCCACAGCAGATAATTCCTTTTCCTCCTTTAATTCTTTTCAAGTAAACTAGACTGTACTTGAAAACAGACAGCCCACAGAGAACTGTCTTCTTGTGGAATTAAAGCCAGTCAATTGATGCTCCCTCTGCACTGTGTGTTATCCAGGTAGGATCTGATCCTGTGCTCAAGCCAGCAGCCATCTTGCATTGGTTCTCTTTAACCAAAATTTTATATACGAATGAATACACATGGCAGATTACAGGCCATTTCCCAGAGAAAGGGTTCACACTCCAACATGGCATTTTGCCATAATTCTACATCTGTCTTCATACAATCTGAATAAACCTGGAATGGGCCAAGACAAGTTGAAAGTTAAACCCTTTGATTCACCCAGTACACATACCTGGGGCTTTTTTCCCCTTTAAGTTTCTAATACACAACAACACTGAGAAGTATTCAGATCACACATTTTAACATACCACCTCTACCCAATCTCCAAAAACTCCTATTTTTTTCACTTCACTTCAGTATCAACATATATATATTCAGAAGATCCCAAAGTTGCAGTGTCTTTAGCAAAAATGAAAAAGAAAACTGAACCAGGATGAGCTTGGAAAATCTGAAGCAAAGACTAAGCTTCTGCCAGTGAGGTAAAGTGCATAAATTCTTCAAGGTTTCTCCTGCTTTCTACTCAGACACTTCAGTGAGCTCTTAGAGCCTCTTCTCACAATAACCAGAAGGAAGTTTATGTTCCAAACATGGCAGTTCAGAAAGGTTTGGAGTCACTATCACTTGAACTATTGTGCTCCAACTTCTCTTCCAGCAGGTGGCAGATGCTTTTCTCTGTATATTTGTTCCTGCCTAGGTATCACCCTCCATTCCCATTTCCCATTTATTGAAAATACCTGAAGGAAGTCACCTGGAAGCCCAGTATATTGTGCCAATAAATAAAAGGATGCCCAGAACAGACTGAAAATGTGGGATCTATGTCACAGTTCAACCCTTTCCCAGATGTGTGTGTACATACAGCATTCAAATGTTGAGACTAACACAGTAAACACACATATTTTTAGATGAATCACAGGTGGAGCATCATTTGTCATCTGGAAAAGCCATTTACTGATCTGTTCCCCATGATAGCTTTTCCACCATTATCATATTGTGTGTTATCTTACTACAAATCAAGAATTACCCCATTTGAATGAGAATACAGATGATTTCAAAGACAACAGGAGCTGATTTATTTAAATATATATACATATATTAGATGAAAAATTAATGAGAGGATTTTCTTTCCAAGCCACAGAGTTTCTGGTTCATTTGACCACACTCACATTTTGATAAAGAATGTTGTTGGTCCTATATACAGTCAGGCACTGTGCATCTTCAGATTCTGGCTATGCTAGGCAGGAACTAAAAGTAAAACTATGCTGAATTTCAAGTTAGTTTCCAGGATTCTATTTAATTTTGGTATTTTACATACTTTACTGCTTAGAGCATAGAAACACAGTTTCTCTTGCACCACCCAACTTGCTGGTCAGAGTTAAGGAAACATATATAAATCTGGTAAAGGAAAAATTTAAAAATCACCTGGTTTCATTGGTAAAAGTGTTCTGTACCCTCTGTGCCAGGGGGCTGCTAATCACTCTGCCTCAGATTTTCCATTCCTGCTGATCCCAGTCATTGAAACCACCAGCTAGTCACACAGCCTTATACTCAGAGAAAACCCACTCAGCCTCTGAATTCACAACCCCAGGTCTGACTAAACCCGAAGGCTACTTCCTTCATAACATTTCCAAATTTTAATATGCTTCTGGTTTTTAACCTGCTAAAGGTACTTCCTGAAGTCATTTTCTTGTCCTGACAGCACTCAATAGCTTCAGTTTTCCTGTGTTGTCTAGAAGGAGTCTCATGGTCTACTTCCCCACTGAGCTTCACACTGACCATTTCTGCTTCAGCTTTCTGTCTCTTGCATTTGCTGCACTGTCTCCTCAGCATCATCTAGGCAAGGATTTATTTTTTAAAGCCCCTAGTCTGTCAAGCCATAGCTTTTCTTTTCTTTTCTACCAGGAGTCCACTAAGATTGGAACTTGTCTGCATGGAGCTTCTCATCACTAATTATAATAAAAAAGTTGTATATAACAGGGACGTCAGTAACAGTTGGTTATGAATTTTTAATTCATCCATGATAGAAAAAAAAATCTGAGGGACAAAAGCATAAATCACTATAAGGTAGGTCTAAAAAATAATGCAGGTCTGTAATTCCAAGACCTGCTTCTTTATGTAAGTCAGACAATAACACACAGCACAAGCCATAGACAATAGCCACTTCTGCTTACATATGTCTAAGATTACCCTCATTGCTTGTCTCTCTTGGTTTTATAGCTTTTGGAAGACAAAATAGATGTCTTTGTTAATAAAAATTATTAAAACAGATTAAGCTGGGGAATGGCAAGTGAAATCTCTCTTCTCTGGTGTTTAACAGTAACAAGTGTGTGACCTTGGATAGGCCTTCCCAACACAAACATGCTCCTTCAGATGACTGCAAATCTTGAAAGTCACTTCCTGCTTGTCCCAGCTTCCAGGTTTTCTCTGTTGAGACACTGGTGGCTGATACATATCTGCCAGCTGAGCTCCTCGTCCAAGCCCCTCTGTTGCCGTACCACAGCTGCAGTGAAGAGCCTGAGAGATTATGATCCATGGAGGCAGGAACAGACACATCCACCCTAAGTGAGAGTGAGAAACGGAGTCATAAAGCAAAAGAGACAGAATACCCTCTTATATGGTAAAAGTTACTAATAACACCCAGGTCATGAGGAGAAGAGAGACACAGAGCAGGGAGAATGGCAGCAGCACTCTCTGAAGTGTGTTCTCCTTAGGAGAGGCAGAAGTGGCCCTTACCTCCAATACTGATAAATTACAAAGGTTGTTATAGTAGAAAGGATATGCATGCATAGACAAAAACAAAATCTGCATTGCCCATATATACAGCACATTGTGGAGTATAGAAAAGTATGTAAGATTGAAAAAAAATGCAGTTAGTCTCAACATAGGTCAGCTAAACAGTTTTTTCACCAGAAAAAAAAAAAATTCAGCCAGCTGTATGTTTTATCAAGGCATAATGCCAGTACCTGGAAATCAGAATTAAGAGTGAGGATAAGGCACTAGGAAATTCTCTGAGCTACTGCTTTTAAACCTCCTCTGTGACATTTAGCATGCAGCCTTGCCTTGTTCTCTCCCAAACCTCAAATTTTCATGAGCACCTTGTTCTCTCCCAAACCATCTTTTTCGTGAGCACACATAGAAAAGAAAGGGAACTGGAGGTGAGAATAATCCCTTTTCTGCTGCAAGTCAGGTAATATCTTCACATTCTGGTAATCCTTCATCCAGTCTTCCCAGTTCTCATGCATAAAAAATAATACACATAACACCAAAGTTCCATCTGTTAGCATGGCTGTTACCAGCTGCCAATTATTTTACACAAGATAAATTGTGGCTGTCACACGCTCTTAAATGAAAAAAATTAGATGAGAAAAGAATATTTTGTTTTGTTCATCTTTGTTTTGTCTTTATCTGTTGAAATACAGCAGTTTCTCTTTTCTCAGCCTCCAGCAATTAGAGTCGGTATCTGAAATGCTGGAGATGTTTTCCCTCAAATCTTTTATTGCGTTCTGGGCTATTTTTCTACCAACAGCCACTTTTCTTGCACAATCCTTTTGATAAATATGGAATAATCTTAGGATTTTGGAGGAAGCAATTCTGCACCCATCATGTACATTTTAGCTTGTAGACCAATTTGGGAAAGCAGAAAGAAACATTTATTTTGAAGAGTAACTATTTTCCCATTGCTAGCAAAACATCTAATCTGAAACACATTGACTTGTTTTTATAGTTACACAGAACAAACATAAAATTTAAAATTGCTGCTCTAAATAGCTCATATAGACATATTCTGCCTTTTTAGTTATAAAATCATTAACACTTTATCTTGAACTATTTTATACACTGTTTTTAGATAACAGTAAAGAAAAATAATAAAAACATTTTTACTTGTAGAAAAGTTAACTTTTCAGTAACTTTCAAGGAAGATCCAGATCTATGTGGAAAATATTTTCTCTCATAAAAAGACAGTACTTTTTGAATCTTAAGCATCTTCCTCAAATTTTAGCAATTTCAGATACAGACAGGTGATCTTGTAATTTTCCATGTTGTCTGCATGTATTGTACTGATGTTTTCCTTCTTTTTAATATGTTCTGATTCTTACTGCCTTCATAAATTTTCTGCTTTTGTCCCCTGTTATCCAAAACCAGATGGCCATCTCAGACAGAAATTGATTATTCTGTGGTAGTAGAGTTATTTCCATCTAATTTCCCTTTTTTCTGCTCATGTTAAAAGAAAAGGCTTAAACAGGAAACCATGATTTATTTTCATCTGTTTCTGAGCAAACTGATATAATTTAAAATTAATTATAATCTAAGTCTCCACACCCTGCTTCTCTCAGTTAAAACAAGCAAACATATTTCATATTTAATGCAAATAAGATATTTAACATACTACAACCATCCAAGTTTCTTGCAAGATTCAGTTTGTTTTTAGAAAGGAAATGCATGTCTGTTATTATTAACACCAGGCAGAATAGCACAGGCTTACTCCATAATGTCGACACATATGTAAGTATTGCATTTTGGTGGGGGAAAACCTTCTGGACAGGTTATGTTTATTGTCCTCCAATTCTTGATCTTTTGGTGAAGCTGCCACTCAAGATGTAGTTGTAGTACACCTGTAAAAATACTGGGTACTTTATGGATACTTTAGATCAAAAGTTCACAGTCCAGTCTCAATAGACATCACCTATGTCTAGCTATCACAAGGGTGATGGAACCGGAGATCCCAAGAGTGGTCTTTATCCAGCTCAATAAATTGTTTTTAAAAACTGGAAGAAGTAAAAGAAACAGTTGTTTACTGTTTTAAAGATCAGGAAGAATCTGAAAAACAAAAGGACGAATTAATGACACAAACTAAGAAGTGAAAGGATGACATCACTCCACCTCATCACTCCGCGGTATAAAGACTTTAAAACTTACAGAATACCTGACAACAATGAAAGTATCCTCAGTCTGGACAACTATTTCACTGCAAAGCCATCAAAGCCCTATGTATTATATTGCAGCAAAACTCTGGGGATCTGTGTACATATTTCTGTTAAAGTTGTTTATATATATATCAAGATACAATACATCAAGAAAACAACTTACCCCATAACACGCTTGAATTTGGGGAATATACAAATCCTATGCTCACTACTGATGGTTCAGCAATGTAGCATGCTGCAAATCAAAAGCTGGTTGACACTTTATGACTGAGGATTCCTTGTCTTCTCCCTCAAGACATCGGTGATGCAGAAGCTGTGTGCTACAGTTTGCATTGTTCAAAGTATCTTGGAAGTCTTTAGTCTTCAACGTTTAAGAAAACTTCTAAATGTCATCCAAACATGCTCTCAAATCACAGAAATGACAAAACAAAATTTTAAAAACCTTAATTACTTTCTTAAAAGCTCATGGCAGCTAAGTAAGTCTCTTGACACACAGCTCTTGATTTCAGAGCAATTATTGTTGTTTCCTATTAGCAAAAGGAAAGTACAAAAGCATTCAGGAATATTCATAGTACAGGGAGATCCATTGGGTCAACTCCTAGCTGTGTACTTGGTGTCAACAACAGGGATTTCATTTTTACAACCCCTGAGGATCAAGGCCTGAAAGGGAGAGGCAGCATTCACCCAACTGCATGGGATAAAAGCATCTTTGCCAACCAGCTCACCAGCCTGGTGAGGAGAGCTTTAAACTAGGAATAATGCAGAAGGAAGACAATAACCCACAGCCAGGTGAAAAAGCAGTGGTTGCTGACAAGCAACCATTTTTCATGTGCCTCCAGACAGGTAATCAGTCATGAAATTTATGGTAATTCTTTCTCTTTCTGCCAGTGAGTCACAGTGATGCTTCTGCAGGGTGCACAATGGAAGTTTCCTGGATTTTCTGGTTCAACTTTGACAGAAATATGACAAAATATGACAGAAATATGACAGAAATATGTCAAAATATGTTTTCNCACAGATCCCCAGAGTTTTGCTGTAATATAATACATAGCATAAATAATTTTCAAGTTCAGTCCACAAATTGCCTTTCTGTTCAGATTTAGGAAACCTTCAGTGAACAGCCACCAATGCCTTCATAGGTTACCTGAGTTTTCTCAGCATTTCTTGCAGTTAGTCCAAGTTCTGACACTTTTGATCTTATCACGTCTGATAACAAAGACTCCATCAAGACTTCTAAGGACTGCTTTGTTGGTGATGTGATGCTCAGATATTGCAACTGTTGCTAGCAATATAAAATCAAGCATGAAAAAAAAAAGAGAATGACAAGATGGTCAGTGAGGAGTGAACTTTCCAGACTCAACAGAGTCATGTGGATTGACAGTTTGTCCCTTTCTCATGCAAAAGCTCACACAGACACACCTGAAAGAAACAAAACTAGTCTCGCTTAGGCATCTCTGCAGCTTTCTGCACTAGTTCTGTTTAAACCTGAGCTGGACAAAGTGCATACACTGTCATTTATTGTCAGTTTATCCTGGTTCCTTGGTCCTTTTCAACTATATGACCATTCCCTCGTATCTTTTTGGCAAATTGTCATTAAATGTCTAGCCAATATTCATTTCACAGTACACCTTGATTTGGCCTTTACAATTTAAAATATTTTTATAATCTCTCTTAAAAGAGAATGTAAAATTAACTGTAGGTCTGACTTAGCTGCAGTTTGTTTACAATCTGTGAAAACACCTTTAGTTTCATAGTGTCTCAGGCATTTTTAAAAATAGCTAAAGGAAAACAGCCCTCTGCTAGATTTACTTCCAGTAAATTAAGAGCCTTGCATTTGAGAAATTTCAGACCCTCTATACAAAAATACAGCTATGCTTGAGAACTGAATAAGACCATATGTAACAACTCCTAAACGTGAGATAAATCTTTGAAGGGGAGAAAGTCTTCAGTAAGAAAATGTTAGTTCATTTGTGTGTTCTGAAAAAAAGAATGTGTTTAATCCCAATACTCAGAAAACAACCAGGATACCCAAAGGCAAACTAATTTATGATCTCAGTTACTACCATGCTAACCACAGCCAGTGTTTTATGTTACTGTTAGGAGGAATACTGTTACAAGGAAATACACAACATTTCCAGAGTGAAAGTAAACAAAAAAAAATATTCTGTACAAACCAGTCCTACAGATTGACACTGAGTTTCAGACTCTCAGGAACTCAAGTCAGAAAGTAGAACTCATATGAGCTCTACCTGTATCTTATTTCTTTTTTTTCACAGTACATAATAAACAAAAGATGCTGATCAATCTGGTATACTGCAGTAAGTCCAAAACAGAAGCAATTTAACTGTGTGCAAAGACTAATTAAAAGCATCTTGCTCATGTAAAAAGTAACTCACTCAATGTAAATCAGCACTAAACCATTGGCTGACTTTGAGTCTAAATTTTCCACCCCATTTCTCTGCAGCAGAGGGAGAATTGGGACAGCTTAAAAAACCCAAGCATCTTGGAACTAGAAGATGGGAAAGTGGAGTGACTACCATTTACACTTAAATCCCACAGACTTTGCTTGAAATTTTTGTAATAAAACACCATTTTCTTAAAAAGTTATATATTACCGACAATAATCTCCTTTTTTTTGCACATATATGTGTTCAACAAGATACAGTTAAGCAGTTACATCTCTCCCTTCTAAAACATGTTTGACCACTTGCTTATTCTCTTAGTATCGAAGTGCCAAACTCAGGAGAAACGTCACTCAGTTCATTGTGTATGGAAGAAAACAATGGAAGAAACATAAAGGTTTAGGTACAGCTCCAAAACCTCCATGTTACAGTTGCAAAAACTGCATGTTACATCTTTCTTACCACTGACTAGACATGCCATATAAACATATATAGACACACATATTATTGCATGTATTTCTCATGCTAACCCTTGTAATTAAACATCTCTGTACGTTTAGTTCTCGTAAATCTAAGGAATATATAAAACGAAGAACTAATCTAGGGGGATAGCCTAAGGCTGTGAGTTAAAGGTGATCCAAGAGGGGAAGCTTTTTTTAGGGTGTGATCTTCTTTGGTGTGCATAATTTTAAAATATTTTTTAATATAGGTCACATTTTAAGATGATGTCCTGCAGGCAAAAGTTGCACAGCTTTTTTCAGTAAATGTCTCTGTGTCATACCATTCTTCACCCTGCCTCATAGAATGACAAGCTGCTCTTTGGAAAGCAGTCAATGTGCAACACAAAAGACTGATGTCTGACTCCTTTCTTGCAGACTTTCAACGAGGAATGAGAAAAAAATAAAGCTCTGAGAGGACAAGAGAAAAATAAACTTATAACATCGTGATTAGGGTGACAGAACACTGCCCAAGGGAACCATAGTTCCTGGGCAAGTCACTGTAGTTAAAGGTTCTGAATGTGCAGTCTTTATTTTTCAAATGCTTGGCTTGCAATTTTTGTCTCATCTACCCCCTGAAAATGTTTGAATCCAGTCACATGCATAAACATTTTTTTCATTACTTGAGGTATTAAGAGCCTAAGTTTTCCTAGTGAGATCTGATTTGCTGGCTGCTTAACCGTACAAGCATTCATAAAGTGTAATTTATAAAGGCTAAAAACATTTTAAACTTGATGGAGAACATTGTGGACAGAGGCCAGACTGGAATGGAAGCATTTGTGTCCAGGCTGTTAAATTGCATTAGCCCCCAGAGCAGGGCTGCAGCAAACAAGGTGCCCTTGGTTGTGGTCCCTGACCCGTGCTATTTGACACAAGCCAAAGTCATGGCAAAGCCAAGCTCAAAACACTCTTTTGTTTTGAGTTTAAGGGATTGAATTCTAGTATTTGAGGATGTCTCCTAGCAAGTTAAAGTTACTGGCATGGGAGGAGCCCCCCAGTGCCTGGATTTGGATCATTATTTGCAGGACAACAGAAGAAAAACTGGCACCAGCCCACCTCCCAGACCAAGCCCTATAAAAGTTTGTACCCAAAATGGGAAGCTCAAATGCTTTAAATCAAAATTGATCAGCTTTATTTGTAGCATTGTTAAACATAATTTTCTCAGAAGTCAAGAAACCACTTTTATGCAAGTTTTCAATCAGGGCTCAAGCTCAACAAATGCCATTGAAGCACTCTGCAGGATACACCCATAATGCACATCTTTAATGTCGCTAATAGGACAATCAACTGAAAACAAAGTTATAAAAGACAGTCAGACAAATAATGAGCTGTGCTGTAATTCTGTAATTTACATTATTAGTCATAAATCAATTATTTGTGATGATTATATTTAACAATTTTCCCAGACTACTATAACTGTGGAGCTAGAGTGTCTTGACACATGTCAATAATGTTGTCATTTTAGTACAAAAATGAGATCTAAATTATTTACAAATCCCTTGACTTCTATTGATTCACCAATAAGAAACAAACTTCAACACCATCATCTGGTACTCACTATTTTGTTGTGTCCCTTCAGACAGATAAATTGATTAACCTTGGTGGAACCCCACATGCATTGCCTTCACTTGAAATAGTAAATTAATGAATTTCATTTATTCAATTAAATCTAGTTTTCACTTCAGCTATGTCCTTAAAAGCAGCTTTGCCTTTTATTTTTTTGGTGTTGACACATTGTGAAAAATTGTGTTCACAGGAGTTCAGAAAAAAGCAAGCCAAAACAGGGCCATGAGCTGGTACTCAACTCTTCTTAAAAATTCCATTAAGTGCAATGATACTTTCATGTTATAACCATTTGACACACTTCTTTTTGACTGCGCCTAGTAAGCAATCACATATTTGATTTCTTTAAATTTTAGGACTGGTATTTCCAATGTTCCTTTTTCTCTTCAAGCTGATATGTTTAATAAGTATATTATTCTCATAATTATTCTTCAAAACTAAAGACATATCCTGGACAACATTTATTTCAATAGGAACTTTCCCAGGGAAATTAAACTAAAAAACAAACCATTAAATGAAAATTAAGAATGCAAACAGAAACTGAAGATTTCAATTGATTTTATAATATTATTACTCATAATTTTGGTCATGACTTCCACCTTTTTCTTTTACATCTCCCAGAGTTTTTAATAGGTATCTGCTACTCTGTGGGAAAGAGTTTCTGGTAAGCTATAAGCCCTGTCTATCCACAGCTCTATCCCCTGAGGTGGAGAAAGTCCAGCACATAGTAGGACCTTCTCTGAAACTGTATTTGAAAATTACCCCATTAGCAAACTATTACTAATGCTAATTACCCCATTAGCAAACATTACTTATGTTTCTTTACATACAGAGCTATGGGGAGACGTGCATAGATGTACATGAGCAATTAATGATGCTGTTTTCGACTGCAGCCTTAAATTATAACAGATCAACATTGATTAGCTGTTCTCAGTAAACCTGAGAGGGGTATGCACACACATGATACATGGAGAACCTTTCAAAAGAAATATAGACTCTGGTAGGTGTATAACTTTCTCTTCAGATCATTCAAGCACATCACTGTTGGGTAGGCACATGTCCCTGCCTGTATTAATCTGCTATAGCTATTGACATTGGTGCCACCATTGGTCTTTTAGTGTATTGGATTATAAAAGTGATATTTTCCTACTTTACCTAGTTAAATGCTGCAGAAAGGCAGTGGCATCGTTTTAGACTCTTTCACTTCCTAAGGAACAGAATATCAAGTAGTTTTCCTTGTTGGCAAAGAAGAGCAGGTTGGGTGTGGTGGGTTGCTCTGAGAACACACAACATGGGAGTTACGACAGAAAAACTCAAATATACTTTTGACTTAATAGTAAACTATTCAAAGTAGTAAAAATAGTAAACTTAATAGTAAACTTAAAAGTAAATATTATTATTTACTTAATAGTAAATATTTGACTTAATAGTAATTAAGTAAACTTAATAGTATACTTGTGCCTTAATAGGCACACTAGAGGATGTGTCTTCACTCACTGGAGCTGTCTGTAGAGACAACACTCCCTTAAAGTCTGGAAAGAGATCTTGGAGCTCAGCTCAAAGATCTGGCTCTAGGTCACATGAAGTAGAACTGAAAATGTGAATCTGGTAGCACTGCCTGGGCTGTGCACAAAAAATTTATTTTTGGATTTGAGAAAACTTCCCAGTAAAATTCATAAGTTCTTATTGACATGAATATAAACACAGAAAAAAAAAAAGAATTTCCACAAAAGGAACATTTAAATACATTCTTAGATTAGTTATAGCAATATTTATTAAGTGATCCTATATTTTTTTTTCACTTACCTTTTGCACCTTATCACAAGCACAATTTTTGATGTTTAAAGAGATTTCTAAATTAAAAATTCTACAACAGCTAAAAGATACGTAGACAATAAATTGTGAAATTCTGCAATTATTTTTAATACTCTCTTTTTGGAATGCATAGACATGCTGTAAATTTTCATCTGAGTTCTGAAGCTCAAAAAAAGTATAAAATATAAAACGCAAAAAATAAATTATCAGACAACAATCTACAGACAGATCCATGATTCAAAATTTCTTAAATCTATTGAATCTCCTATTGATTTTTATCTTTCTCTGGGATTTTACTCTTTTTCTAAAAAAGTAAAAAAGTAAACACTTTTTCTCTCATGTTTACACTCCTTGTAGCATATAGGAGTGGGTTGGAGAAGATGAGCTATCAGCACTATTTCTGAAATCTCTTCTGATTGTTTCCATCTGCATTCTGTCAAAATTGCTTGGTAAGAATAATTTGATCCCTGATGACCATGTAAAACTTACCAAAAATATAAAAATCCCTTACAGAGAGCAGTGTATATGTAACAATGAGTTAGGCAGAAACTGAAACAGCACAAAATGACATCCCTTCAACTTCTTAACTGAAAATCAATTTTTTTTTCTAAAAATATTGATTACAACATTCAAGATAAATCACTTATTAAAATTTGAAATGCTAAACATGCTAAGCATTTTCTCACATTGCTAAGGCTTTCATGGTTAAATCTGAGCTTACTGAGCTGGCCCACTCAAACCAGCACTTTGGTGAATTTTATTGGTTTGCAGCAAGCTAATTATTTTCTAAATTCCAAAACTTTTACTGCTCCTATGCCTATTACCTTGCCAGCTGAAACTTTCTTCAAAGCTCTGAATTCTGCTCACTGAAATGGAGGGATGTTCACCATAGTCTGCATGGATTCATTGCAATCTATGTTTAACACCACAATGCAAAAGGAGAAACTGCAGAGCAGGAGAGAAGTGATATTGCTGAACATCAGACAGAGAAAAAATTTTGTTTCTGAGGGGCAGGAGATGATTTTATCAGCAGAAGGTACCTATTCACTACAGGGTCTGGAGGTTAACACCTTACTTCCACTGCATTCCCTACCAAGACTTGCTCCTTCACCTGCAAGGTGAAAATCATTTCACCTGAAAAATGCCTTTTCATTCCCAATGTGCATTCAGCTTTCATGGTACAAATGTCCATGACCTCTTGACTGTCACAGCAGGTTCACGTTAGGCAACATGTAAATGCCATTTGTGTAAAAAGGAAAAAGAAGAAAGATGCCCCAACCCTGGAAGTGTTCAAGGCCAGGCTGGATGGGGCTCTGAGCAATCTGGTCTAGGTAAAAGTGCCTCTGCCCATGGCAGGGGGGTCTGGAGCTAGATCCAGCTCAGGCCATTCTGTGATTCTATGAAGAAATAGAAGAAAAGACTTATGAAGGATAATGGAAGTATTTGCTAAGGGATTATAAATACTGTAAAGAAAAGGAAAGAGAAAAGAAACCAATTAATAACCACCAATTTATCTCTTGACATTACAGGATACTTAATTATCTAATTATTATACTTTCCATATGTTTCCAATTTAAATGGAGCTTAGAAGACCCTCACTATCAGGATGTTGTTTGCACAATGTTGAGTAGTAGGAGGAGACGCATTTTTCTAATAACCTTGACTTTTTTTTACAATGTTCTTGATATCCAGAGATTTGAGGGGTAAAAGTGATGTAGGAATAGAAAAAACATATGGAATGAGCAAGAAAAGAGTCCTAACAGTCTATCTTCTGTTTAAACAAAATTCTCTTTAAGCCCATAATGACACAATCCACTAATATACATTTATACCAAGGGCTAGTAAAAGTGAATTTACATTCTTAACACACAGGCTGGAAAAGTACAGTGAAAAAACTGAAAATCTGCACAGAAGGACAGACCTTGCATAATGCACATGCTTTATTCATTAGGATCTAGCACATTCAACTTGTTAGAATTATTTTACAATACTGAATGACCAGAAGAAATAGGAAGAGTTTAATGTCTATGCTTTCTGTAGCAACTCCACTGTAGACAGGTAAAACATTGTCTTATTTCACAGACCTGTAAGTGGCAATAGTCAAATAAAAAATGCATATCTAAAGAACACTGAATGGGAAGCTGTAGGAGTGCCAAAAACTGAAATAGAGTCTGGATGTCCCCTAACTTGGGTAAATACAGTTTTGATAGCTCTAAGATTATATTTTATGGGAGATGCCTCTGTAACTTTATATATTTGCTGTTTGGAGGATGGCCTAAAACAGTGCTACCAGTTTCTTTTCTTGGGACAATGAGCGATGTGGATAATGTGGAATGTGTGCAGCCTATAGATTGTTTTATGCATATATATTGTCCTAGAAAAATGAAGTGCAGATCTCTGGCTTGGCACTTTGTCCCAGAGCTGTAATGTTTTCCTTTACATCACTCACTAATGTAGATCAAAGATACCGGTTAAAATTAACACCATTTTCATTGCAAAACTACAGTCTAAAATATGCTTTGTGTTTCCTCAAGAAGTTTTCATTCCTTTTTCTTCAGCTAATGTGCCCTTTCTTGAAGGGCAATGTAAAGCAGAAAAAGAAAAATAGTACTTTGGGTCCATAAGAGCTTCTGCCATGAAGGCTTTCAAAACAGCTGTTTTATGCACTGAGAGAAAGCAACATAAAATTTTAAGGCTCTTTTTCATCTAAGTAAAATATGCCTATTTCTCTGTCTGCTGCTGATTTATGAATGGTAATAGTGAGAGCATTATAGTGGCAATGAAATGTCTGGGATGGCTTATTGACAGGAAACTCTCCATAGACAAAATCAAACTTTGAGACTCAAATGTGTGTCATTTGAGTCAGGAGACAAAACCCAGGAAGAGTTGAGGTTTTCTTCTGTTCAGATAGGGCCTCAGAGCAGGTGCCTCTAGCTGTCATTAAGCAAACTGAGGATATGGTTATTTTACAAAGAAGTTGGAGAAAAAGAGGATTAGGACTTCAGGCCCAAAAGAACTGGTGTGGTTGGAAATTTTACATTCTCATGGTATAAAGCAACAGATAAGGCCTGAGGGGTTTCACCAGTGGAAAGAAAAAGGCCACTAAGCTTTGTTTATCACCCAGAAAAGCCACTCTCCATTGTCCTTTTTGAAAGATTCTATAAACAGAATTATGCTTTTGTAGTTTTGCTGCTGTTTTCATTCTCCTGCAAAACAACAAACCAAGTGAATGCACAATTCGCATGTAACAGAACTGACCCATTTCAAGGTCTCAGCACTTTTCTTTGTCTGTACTTGTGAACAAGAAACTCTCATTTTTGATCGTTGTTTATATCAACCAGGATACAAAATATATATAGAAATAATACAATAGTTATTTGCAGTTCCAGCTTCTTTTTTCCCTACTACCACAGGAGAGCACAAGCAGAAAATTCCAGACAAGCCAAATCAGTGAATTGTGCATGTCAGCTAAACAATATTTGCTGATTGAAGTAGATGGGGAATGAAAGCTCAGAAAGCAAATCTTTAACGCTTTCCTTTTTGGCTGAGGAGATGCTTTTTTAGCTCTATCATTCCAGGTGAATTTTGTGAAAAAAATCCAAGGGTTTTGAAAAGCCTCTAAATAGAATCAGTTATTCCATACTTTCATGCCTGAATCCCCAATATTTAAAATCCAAAACAATGTGTTTTGCAAGAGAAGGATGGATGCTGCACATGTTGTGTGGGTGCATTTTAATAGGAAACATCAGTAAATGGCAGACAGGGAAAATGATGGCTGAGAAGACTAGAAAAATGCTTATATGAGTTTGCATAGCAATTGCATGCTGCTACAGATAAAGTATCCCTGGTGCAAAAAATACCTCTGCATTTAAATGAAGTGTGGATATAGCTAGGCTCTTTTCTGCTTTACAGTGTCCTGAGTATACTACTCCGATCAACATAAAGTAGAAGCAATCTTAGTCCTTTTGAGATTTCTCATTTCTGTGGCAGTTTTAACTACCCTGTTAAACATCTTTTTCAGAATCTGCCTTTGTAACTTGATGACATGAAACTGACCTTGAAAGACAGAGGAAAGTCAAAGTAGAAATTTTGGGTAGAAGGGAGCAAAAAAGGGAATAACCTGGAAGACCTAAGAACTAAGGAGTACTAGTATAAATACTGTTTCACAGATACTTATCATCTTTCCTGACTTCTACACAGCAACATATGAAAACACACCGGTGTTGATCCATGTGGCCTCACTTGTATGCACTTTAAGAAATAAGCTTCATTTTCTTTATCATTTGACCATTTCTCTGCTCTGCAGTCATTTTCAATATTTCTGCATTCTCCTTCATTACAATCCCCCAACAATTGCAGTTAAAAAAATGTTTCCTGTATACTGGTAATGATTTTGAACAGCCCAGAGTAACCTGTCATTCAAAACTGCCAGAGTTACTCAAAGCTTGAAATGCTTGAAGCACTTGAAGCCTGCTTTGCAGCTGTTTATCAATGTTTTACAAAGGGTAATTTTTTAGTGTGTGATTGTGTAATGTGTATATAGAGACAATAAGAAAACAGATCTGCTTTTCTTTTTTTGTGAAGGGAGGAGTTGTGAGTGGTTTTGCAAGCCTAAATATCTCCAAAATGTCATGTATGTCTCCTCATCAGAATATTTCCAGGTACATTACATCTTTCATTAAATTATCATATATTTTCAGAGCATTAACCAGGAATCAGCATTTGTGCTTTGCTAAGTCAATAAAACAAATAGTGAAGTGTTATCACAAGCTGCTTGATGTCAGGATGCTTCACGTTTCACACTGAACCAAGTCACATTAGCCAGGGAATGTAGGAAGGGCTCCATTCAAATTGTCTCCAGCACAAATGGGAACAATCTGCTCTGTTTGTGTTCTTGAAGCAACCTGAACCAAAGTGGCCTTGCAGCCACAGCCTCTCACAGTCTCTCTGGCTGATGACCCAACTGGCAGAATCTTGCTTCTATGACAGACTGGTGCTCCTGAGCCACCTGTCCCAGAGGGCTCCAAGACCTTGTCATTATCCTCTTTGACCACAGCAGGCTGGCTGTGACGCCGTTTGTGCACCAGAGATATAGAACTTTGCCTTTGGACTGGGAGGGACACTAATTTTCAATCAGTGACAAGTCTCTAGTTTCCCCTAACAATCTAAGTCCCTGAAAGAAATTATCTCTCTAAGATGGTGTCAGTAACTTGAGAGGGGGTACAAAAAATGTGTTTGGCCCCTCAATCCTAGACCCATGGGGACATTTTCAGTGACTGCAGCTGAGTAACTTCATAGAATTTTTTCCTCTATTTATTTTTTCTCCTTGTTTAATTAGAAATTTCATAGCCATAACCTCTCTATAAAATTTAATGTTGTCTGGAGGTAATTGAGGTTTATGTAAATTTTTATGACATACTAATGGGTTGAATAGAACTGAAACTGAAGACTGTTTCATAAAGGAAACTGAAGACTGCTAATGAAAGTTCTCTAGAGTCAGCATGGAGAAAGACAAGACTGCCTTTCCCAATATAACTCTAATCTGAGTTAGTCTACTTTCAAATATGACATTTAAACCTTTGGCTATTAACAAAAAAAAAAAAAAAAAGTATATAGCTATAGTTTCCCATACAATTCCTGAGCTGAGCTAGTGGTAGAAGGAAAGACTTCAACATACTAATTTTCTTCAACATTCTGAACTTTTTCTATCACAATATGCTCAGACCATTTGGAATTTTAATGCCTGGAAATAATGCCTTTTAAAAGTGCCAAAGAATTTTGGGGAATTAATTCTTATTAGAGGAGGTGAGAATACAGTACCCTTGGGAAAGATAATGTGTAACAGTTCTTTGCCTTTGGGTTCATCTCTTCATAAGAAACCCATCTGGTCACCATCTTAACATTTTATTACACAGTAACTACTCACAGAAATTCTTATTTCCATGTTTTATATTGCTACTGAACTGGGCAAGGATCAAAAGCAATCACTTCTAAAGGAACTGCAGTTATTTCACTCCCACAATATTTTATCTTCTCTGCTTTCTCTTTCTCCTTTCTTCTTCCATTAAAACATTGTTATCGTTGGGCTTCAAAGTCTTTGGGTTTCAACTAAAGAAAACCATGTCTTTCATCACAGAAAACTATTCTCTTCAATGGCCTGAAGATTCTTATGATGATTTATCCACCAGAAGAGGGGGAGAGGAAGGAAAATTGTACTCATCTAGATTTATAAAGCATTGGTTCAATATTCTGGACACCCTTAAAACAGCTCTCAACAGAAAAATTAACTTTCTTTTGATTTCAATAAACTTTGACTAAAGCCCTATATACGCAAAAAATATGCAGTGTGTATTTCATTATCTTCTATTCCAAGTCTTGCTGGATTCAAAAACCTTTCTGGCTTTCCTTAGGATAACTTTCATATGGAATGAAAGGTTTTCTCTTTTGCATTTCAAGTATTTAGTTTACTTGTCCACACAATTTCTTAGTAGCCCTCAGTATGTGACCCCAAGAAGGAAGACTTGGCAACTGTTAGAGCACTTAGGAGCTATGGAGGTAAGATAAAAAGTATTCCGGGAGCAATAGTAGTTTTGCAAACTAGCTATTTTTTTCCTGCTACTGGAAAAATTCCCTTTGAAGCTGGAAGCCATGTGTATTCAGAAGGTGGAAAGGGGGAGAAAATGCTTTGAGTGTCCCAGAAACCTCTGAATCAATAAGTGAATATTTGTGACCAGGGCCAGTGCTTGCACTGAAATTGCAATGGAGCTCTGTGCTTCAGATCAGAGCACTCCCAGGTGCTCTTAAAAACCCATCAGGAGAGGATTTTCTGTCTCCATGGTTAAGCTATTTCCACTTTAATAACTGACAAGACATGGAAAACTTACATATGTAATTTGTTTGCAAAGGCATGCAGCCAGAGGAAATGTCAACATTTTACCACAGGAAAACCCTATTAACAATATAGGTAAGCAAAATATTTAAAGTAGAGCAAAATAGCATCAGGTAAGAGCTTTAGGATTTGTGTATGTGTGTGCAGGACTCATATATATAAAATATATATTAATTTTGTTATTATAAATTATCACTTGTATAGGAAGAGATGGGGTTTCAGGAGTGGGCTTGTCTGTGATGTTTTATTGATTTTTTTTTTCACAATCCTTACAGAAATTTGATTTACAAAATGTTTGTTTCTGTTTAACGATTCTGGCAGTAAAGAAAGAAAGGTATGTCTCATACCTGCCAATATAAAGAGAAATTAAACTAATAGTTCAACAACAACACTAGATTCCACTGAAAGAGTTCCAGTGTAAACACTTATTTTCAGTTTTACATTAGTCAGGGAGTAAGTTTTTTTACACCACCAAAAGAAGCATAAGCATTTCCTAGTTTTCTGATTAAAAATATGTTTCAGAAATGAGGCAAGTGAATCTTTAGGATGCCAGTACCTCAAGAATTTTCTTATTTCTTTTCAAACTACATATGCTCAGGTTTTCCAATTTCTTTTGAACATGAAAAGCAAAGCTTAAAGCAAAGAGACAAGCCACAGTAGTAATGGCATCTTACTGTTTCAAATTATTAAGGCTATTAAGAGTTTTCCCTTAGGATGTAGTGTTCTCATGTGGCAGGGTTTTGCCATTAATTCAGGTGGAAGAACACATTCACCTGTTTGATCACATGCCTTTGACAAATGCCTCATTGCTTCTGCTCCTGGCAAATCCCACTGACCCACACACAGGGCTGTGGGCAATGAAGCCCTCAGCAGAGGTAGCTGGCTGACTTCTCAGAAATCAGCACCCTGTTGAGCTGATTCAGGGGGCTTTTCTTTGCTTGAATGTTATGACATTGCCACTGACTGCTAACCTGAATGTCTCAGGAAGAGTTATGCTGGGAAGTTATTTCAGAGCTCTATTCTGACATGTTGTTAAGTTATTTCAGAGCTCTATTCTGATGTGTTGCTGTTATATTTCTGCAAAGTGTAGTTGACCTTGCTTAAAATAAGTATCTGAGCTGTTTGGCTTTCTTTGCCATCTTTCTAAAGTTTGCTTGGTACTACGTGCAGTTAATAAGGTCTAAGGTCAGTTTGGCTACAGACATGAATTTTTCTTGCTATAGTGACTTCAGAGGACCTATACCGTCTTAAATATAGAGGTTTTGGGGAAAGAGGGTGTTTATTTAGCAGCAATTTTGGGCAGTGAGTGTGGGGATTTCAAGTGTTTTGAGTATTTTATAGTTCTGGACATCTACTATATGATATAACTGAGGCATAGGGATTATGAGGTCTGCAGAATGTTCTGTGTATGAACATGATAGAAGTTTTCTTTGTTGTAATAGTTTGCAACAGAAAAGGATTTTTTCTTTCTTGTAAATCATAAACAACCTCTAAAAGCTGTTTCTAATTCTAAGCTTTCTGATTTTTATTAGCTGAGACCAAGTTAATTCACCAGATTTTCTGTGATACAAAGCACGCTTTATGAAATACAATAGTACTTTTTTTTGATGTTTGTCTGGATCGAGGCTAGAGGCTTGCTGATTGTGACAGGATTAGCTAAATCTGCAGCGATAATAATGCAGAGTGATATAAATTACAGTACAGTATAAATTATGGCACTTGTATCTGTCTATGGTCTACAATGTAGAACTGGTTTTCTACAGATTGGTCAGGAGTTTTCAGATACATTTCAGAGGCTCTTTTTACAATAAATAAAAGTCAATCTAATAATTTTTGCAGTGCTAGAATAAAACCTTCAATTAAAAATTAAAACTTTGTTTTGTTAAATAATTTAGACAATTTCTTGGTTTTTTTTCCTTGCTGACTCCTACATTATGGACAGGTGTTACATCATTAGTTGTCATCTAGCAAAATTACAAGACCAAGTCTGAGTTTTACATTCTTGGCTTTTAGCACTGCAGCAAGCATTTAAAAATATTTAAGGTTATATCTCATGTAAGAATAACTGACCACAAAACATTTATAAAAGGATCTACTCCAGGGGTGTGTGAACAGATCATTGCATCAAATCCTCATGTATACAAGCACATGCTGGACATAACTAAAACTTCCAGCATTGTTTCTGAAGCTCTGTCTGGTGACATAAGTAAAACTTTCAATTTTGTTCCTGAATTATTTTTAGTCTGGTTGACTCTAGTATCAATTGCCATTTTCTCCACAGTTACCTATTCAAAGCAGAACTATCTGCCTCCAAACGTCTCCTATGTGAAAAGAAATCTAGAGGATTTCAGCTTACCCACAACAATTTGTGTGCTCTCATTATAGTGACCTACTCAGAATTATTAGAGAAATGAAAAGGTGCACTGCCCTGAAACTTCCAGGGCTGTCTTCAGGATACTCAGGACATGTTTACCAGTAATCTCTGGAAGAGTCCTGTACACAGGAAGAGAGAAGTAAATGCAGTTTAAAAGCTGTCACAAGAGGTTCTCTGAAGTCTTTATGGAAGCTGACAGTGTAATAACATCACCTGCCTCTTAGTGACGATGGAGTGGATTGGCCTTTCTTTAGAATAATGCAGTGCATGCTGAAAAGGTACAAGTTTACAGCTTGACTAGAAAAACATGAGCTGCATAGTTGTTCAATTGGTGACAATCTGTAGGATGCATAGGGACAGATGACATTCTCTATACATAGCTTCTGTTAAAAAATAGAGCTTATTTCTGATTCTACAGTAAAATAACTGAAAATCTTCCATTTTACCATGCTAAGAAATACAGCCTGCAGCAGAATTTCCAGGTGCCCACCAAACGGCAGAAAAGGTGGAAGGCTTAAAATGAATAGATGACAACACAGAAATCAGTGTTGATGCAAGGAAGAGCAGAATGTCCATGAAGATTTTGGGAACAGGAGGAAGAGCAGACTGTACAATGACTTACAAAGAAGCAAGGGCTGTGAAGACCTTCTAGCTGAGGTTGCTGAGCTGGTGCTTCTCTTCTGAGAAGCTGGTGCACCTTCTGAGAAAGGCTGAGCTGTCAGCCTTTCTTCTGGAATATAAATTAGGTGATGTGTATGATTATGAGCTTGTTTGGAGTAGATGGAGGAATCATGGGATGTTTCCTTGACCTTGATATTTGGATAAAGAAGCCGTTTGGCCACCTCTTGCTGAGAATGTGATCTAGATGTTGACTGAGCAGAGATTTACAAATACAGCTTAGCTGTTGATAATTTTTTAATCTCTGTTGTTTGCAGTATTCAGATAGCTTAAACAATACTCTTGGTAGTCTAGAAAGCTGAGAGCCTGATGAAGTTCATCATTCTCATAGTCTGGTGGGTCCTGGATAAAAGAACTGTGAATTTACAGGAAAAAAGAAAGAAGACAGTATCAACATAAATTACAGGTTATGTGTCAATGCATGCTGTAAATCCCCTTCATTAGCACTTGTTCAGGTATTCTGGCCAAGACCTTAATAGAATACAAAGAGAGAAAGGAATTAGAGTCCGTAAAATTATGGTAGATAATAGTTTGTTTCCAGTCAAAAGAAAAAAAATCTCTGCACCATATATATGGATGGTGTGTTCTTTTCCAGCAGTCAGTTGCCTTGTTGGCTTTGCAGAGGAGTATCTGATTCCAATGTATGATTACAAGTTCCCTGGAGGGAGGATTTTATCCGAAGAATTGTTTAATATTGTGTCTCAAGTTAAGTGTGCAATAAAAATACATTGACAATTCTTATACTTTGAAAATCAAAGCAAACTATTTTGGAACAAACGTCTTAATTCTCATGTCAGGTGTTATCTGGAGATATTTTATATTATTATTTAGAGTCAATAATTTTTTAATAAACACTTGAGTGCCTAGGTACAAAATGGCATAGTGGCATTTTAAAGACCTTTTGATACATTTGCATTTCCTACCCTCTGCTGCATAGGTAAAAATTATAGGAGTCCATAATACACAATAAGACAGAAAAGAACAGTGGTCAGAATACTGAATAGCCTTACAAGGCTACAAAGGTTTTTTTTAAATTTCTTTTATGTTTTGTGGGTTAGAGGGAAAAATAGGCCTTTTTTTTAGTTGAGGTTTGTGTGTCCTTGGTGACTACTTGCTATTTGTTGGGGGTTTTTATAGTTTTCAGACTACCATGAAAAATGAACTGCCTTGGGTGGGGGGCAGGGGAAAAAAGGTCAGCAAAACAGAGCTATATTGTACACTCAGTATCAAAGACAGCAAAAGAGTTCAAGCATCATGAGATTTTAATTTGCTTGTTAAACCAAAGCATCAAAATAAGCCATTTTAGAGTTCTTTTTCATGGTGTTTATGAAAAAGGAAGTTTATATGTGAAGAAAGACATTTTTCTAAATAGGAATTTTGACTGGTCTGCATGAAGAATGCAAGCAGTATTTTGCTCCATTTGGGAATTATCTGTTCATGCACAATAGAAATGTGTGCAGCAGACATGCAGTCATGGAAACTGCATGTGTCAGTCTGGGACAAAATTATGCATTTTATGTGGGGATGGGTGAGTTTTGCATTCAAATGAAGAACAAAACACCTTATCAATGGCACAGGGTGTACTGTTGCAAAGCAGTAATGTCAGTTCCTTATTATAATTGCTTTGTTGATGAGAAGTATTTGCTTTTCATTTTGAAGTTTCCAGAAAATATTTAGTATGTACATACTACAAATGAGTCTGGTAGTATTTTTCCTGCATTTTTTTTTTCATGATGTTGTAACAATTTCCATAGGCTGATACTGCAAGGAGAATTGTGCTTGCAGAATAAAGGTTGAACTAATAAATTAAGACATTCAGCAAGAATTTGAAAGGGCTGAAGTAAAGCATAAATCTGAATCTGGCAAAAGTGCCGTGCTAACTTGGACAATAAAAGAACACATGGATATTTTCCAGGCCCCATAGAGATGCAAACATTGTGTTCTAAACCAATTGCCTCTTCAAACAGCAGCTGGTGTTGCCAGTGGGACCCGAGAGGCAGAGACTGTGTTCCTCAACAGCAGATTGTTAAACACCATCAGATTTTCTGTGTGAGAAGAAAAAGGGCAAGTCCCCCGACAGTTGTCAAAGGTTTGAAGTGACATTGACCCTGGGCAACCTGGCCAGGTATCTTCCATTCATGGGGTCATGACTGTCTTTAGAAAAGTAGTGGGAAGAGGGTTGGAAAGTGAATATTGGAAGACTTTTCCAGAGAACTGCCCTTCATTCAGTCGGGTCTGTCTTTTTTAGAAGTAATCTGGTATGGAACAAATACCAAGTACTTCCTTATTTTCTTATTTCCATTTAATATGAAAGAAAAAAGTATTGAGGAGGCTTGAGAATTTCAAAGGGTTTGGATTTTTTGCATGTCTTTAATTTCTTTTCTATCTGTGTGAGACTGAAATTTAATGACTCAAACAACTGGTTATTTTGAAAAGCAATGAGTGCTTTGTTGACGAAGCATGGTAACAGCCCAGGTGCAGAAGGGTGCACACCCACCACCAGAGGCTACAAGCTGGAGTTTGAGCCCGACAAAGGAAAAGCCTCATAAGATGCAGATCCTGCTAGGTAAGATAATGCTTTTTATATGCCAATATCTCCACTTATGCAACCTTAAATAAAAAAGTTTTATGCTCAGGTATAAAACTCCTATACCCCCTCCCCAGGAAGAACCATGACATTCAGACAGAGGACTGAAGATATTAATCTCTTAGGATGGAGCATAATTGGTTCAACTACACTGATGTGAGAGGCAGCTGACATGTCTTTGAACGTGTCATCAACCATCAAAGACCCCCAAAATGCTCCCAAACTCATTTCTGGAAGGACTAGGCATGATGCACAGTGTTGCATCAGACATTGTAAAACTCCCCCACCCCTCAGCAGAGGCACCTGGGCTAAAGGATTCAGTTCCCAGCTGAATCTAAACATATATTAATCCATTGAACTGTGTACTCCATGGGCTTCTTCCACCCCTGACAGATCAGGACTGTGGCCATCACTTTGACCAATGGATGTTGAAATTGCTACAAATAAATCTCATTGCTGGATCCACAGGTGGTGATGCCATTCTACTGTTATCCTTTCTTTTCAATTTTTTCTTTTCTGCTTTTTCTTTTCCTTATATATTTTCTTATTTTATGCTTTTATACCGCTCCGTTTCTACAGATAATAACCAAAATGGCTACATGCCTCTTTTCCATTGCAACCAAATTGTTCTGAAATAAACCTGCCATATACATATTTATAACTGACACTCATTTATTGTCATTTCCCTCTAATCTGTCTCAATGGATCTATTACTAACAAGAACCTTAGTTACCCTGCCATCAGGAGAAGGTCATAACACCCTCTCTTTTTCTGGAAGTAGATTCTTTTCCTATATATCTTTTTTACCATAGAAAGCACTGTAACAGCATAGGCATTTCATCATACTACTTAAGTGTTAACACTTTAGCATATTGTAGAGCCTGTGCTTTCATAGAGGCAGTATATGCTTAGAGCTAACCTCCAGAGCAGTTGATCTCTCAGCAGGACAAATTAGAAGTTGAAGAGGTTGCTACACTTAATTAGCTATGGAAATTGAGCTAATTTTCATTGTGAAGGGAAAAAAAAAAGACTAAAACCTGACAGTGGCCAGAGTGCATGAAATTCTGCTCCAAAAAGCTCTACATGGAGCAGCTTATTATCAAGTCATTGCTGACACTTTTTAGGTGCAATATTCCTATGGTTTGAAGGTTTAGGAGCAGGAGCACATTGCTCACGCCTCAGCTACTCCTGAGTTCCCTGGAGAAGGAGCACTCTGTCAGATCACCAGTGAAGAAAAGGAGCTGAATGGCTTATAGCCCTGTCTTCTTGAAACACCAGTGGGGCTTGAATGCTGTACCTTGTGCTGGATGATGAGCCAAAGTCCTGTATTCAGTGTCACTGAAGTCACTATTATAACCTCGGCAATAAACAGAGAGTAGCTTCAATAATTGATACCTTTCATACCAAGGATTCATTAGGGGTGTGTTAGAAGACAAACCTTCATGTGGTGAATTAGCTCACAATGATTTGTTTTGAGTTAATTTTTATAGAATCACAAATATCTGAGAGAAAATGCAATAAACGTCTATGTCTTCAAGACTCTGTGGATAATATTACCTTTTTAGTAACAGTTTTATCAGTTTCATTCCTGATGAAGTGTTTCTTTGAAAACTTTAATACCTTATTTCCTCAAGTATGTCCTGTGTCTAGGTGTGCTGGTTTTGGCTGGGATAGAGCTGGCTTTCTTCACAGTGGCTAGTATGGGGCTGTGTTTTGTATTTGTGCTGAAAACTGTGTTGTTATTGCTGAGCAGCACTTGCACAGAGCCAAGGCCTTTTCTGCTTTTCATACTGCCATACTGACACCCATGGATGGGTATGGAAAATGGGACAGATGGGACAGCTGACCTCAGCTGGCCAAAGGGATATTTCACACCATATGGTATCAAGCTCAGTATATAAAGACAGGAAAAGAAGAGGGAAACATTTGGAGGGATGGCATTTGTCTTCCCAACTCACTGTTACATGTTTTTGTTTTTCATAGAATGTGCTTCATTGGAAGGGACTCATCAGGAGCCAAGTCCAACTCCTGGCCCTGTGCTGGACACCCCAAGAGTTACCACCATGTGCCTAAGAGCCTTATCCAAACACTTCTTGAACTCTGTCAGGGTTTGTGCTGTGACAACTTCCCTTGGGAGCCTGTTCTAGTGCCCAACCGTTCCCTGGGTGAAGAACCTTTTCCTGTTATCTAACCTAATTCTCCCCTAACTCAGCTTCATGCTGTTTTCTTGAGTCCTGTCACTGGTCACAAGAATAAAGAGACCAGTACCTGCCCCTCCACTTCCCCTTGTAAGGATGTTGAAGACCACAATGACATTTTCCCTTAGCCCCCTACAGACTGAAGTGACCTCAAATCTCATATGGTTTCCCCTCCAGACCCTTCACCATCATCATGACCCTCCTTTGGAGGGTCTTTAATAGTTCAGTGTCTTTTTTGTACTGTGACACCCTAAACTGCACACGATTTTTGAGATGAGGCTGCCCCAGTGCAGAGCAGAGCAGGACAATCCCCTCCCTTGCCTGACTGGTGTTGCTGTGCCTGATGCACCCCAGGACACAGTTGCCTCTCCTTGCCAGAGCACTTCTGACCCACATTCAACCTGTCATTCCCCAGTCTATACACACAACCAGGGGTGCCCCATCCCTGTGCAGAATCCAGCACTCAACCTTGCTAAACTTCTGGTTGCTGATTGCCCATCTCTCTAATTTGTCCAGGTGTCTCTGCAGGGCCTCTCTGCCCTTGAGGGAGCCAACAGTGCTTCCCAATTTAGTGTCATCAGCAAACCTACTTAGTATTCCTTTGAGTCCTATGTACAAGTTGTTAATGAAGATGTCAAGGTGAGCTGGGCTGAGGATGGAGCCCTGTGGAACCCCACTGGTGACCAGACACCAGCTGATGTCACCCCATTCACTACAACTCTCTGTGCCAGACCCATGAGCCAGTTGCCCACCCAGTGCCTAACACGGTTATTCAGCTGTGGGATGGACATTCTGTCCACAAGGACACTGTGAGGCACAGCATCAACAGCTTTGCTGAAGTCCAAAAAGATCGTATCTCCTGGAGTTCCTAGATCAGTTAGGTAGATTACCCAGTTGCAGAAGGATATCAGGCTTGACAAGCAGGACTTTCTCCTGTTGTGCTGTGCTAGCTGTGATGGAACCCTGCTCTCCTGGAGATGGCTGAGCACATGCCTGCCCATGGGAAGCCATGAGTGAACTCCTAGTATTGCTTTCTTTTGTGTGCATGGATTTTGCTTTACCTACTAAACTGTCTTTTAGCTCAACACAGAGTTTTCTCACTTTTCTCACTCTTCTGATTTTCTCTGATACCACTAGTGATGGAGTGAGCAAGTTGGCTGCATGGTGCTTAGTCACTGGCTGGGATTAAACCACACAGGACTACGTTATGGCTAGGTTATAGCTACATGCCTGGATAGCTCTGTGTGTCAGCAGAAAAAATGAAACATTTAAATTCAGCTGGCCCAGTGACAATAGTAGGAATGTTAGCTGTAGCTCACTGCAGCACCCAGAGTGTGTTTCTGAGGTCCATGTAATTTGTGTCCCATGCTTTTGCACATATGAAAGCTAGTGCTACTGTACCTTCACCATTTCTGTAGTATATGCCCATGTTATACAGGGATTTCACTACGTGATTCACAGCACAAATGACACACTAGCAGCCAGACCGTGTTCTATGACGTGTTCTGACCCTCCTCCTGTACGTTGGCATGTGTTTACAGGTGGGAGATGATTCAGAATCAAAGCCTCTAATAAGGCATGCTAAATGCCCAGCTCTATTATTCTAGGATGACCCTTCCATTTAACTGCAAAATTTCTGAAAGTGCAATGTTGATTGCACTGAAAAAAGCAATAGGGTTTTTTGGGTTGCAGAATGGGATATCTGCTACGTAAATGTTGCTAATCAAGGACTGTTACATAGTGTATTTACATAATTTAAGTACTAATACATAACTTAAGTAGGGATAATTTGTCTAAGAATGTCATCTATTTCTTTCACAGAGCATTAGCAATCATTGCAGCCTCACCAAACATAGCACTATATATTCTGTCTTTTTCAAGCTGTGTAAAATCACTCCAAATCATGTCTTCTCTTTACCTGAAATAAGAATAATAACTTAGATTTGTGAGAAAGAAGTACAAGAAATTTACAGGCCTCATTTCTCTTGTAGGATAACCTTTAAAAAATTAGTATCTACCCTCTTATTTATGCTGATGGATATTATACTCAGAATTTCACACTCACTCAATCAAGAAGTTGAAAGAGATTTACTACCCAATAAATGGGATGATACCAAACTAAAATGCAGTCAATTTAAGAAAATTACTCTTAAGTATTTTGAGGGGCTGTATTTTTGAATACAACTGCTGATTTTTCTGGTATTATTATTTATTATTATGTGCTTTTGTGGCATTTTTCTTAGTTTTAAATGTTCTCTCTCCTGAAGCTTTGTGAAAAACTCTAGCAAGCCAGGCAGAATATTGACTGACAGACCACATATGTAGGAGAGAAATTGATGGCATTAGACTGTTCACTTATGTCAATTGCATAAGTGAACAAAGTGAAAAAATATAATTGGTAATGTAATGAGTGGTGTGGCATGGAGGAGGAAAAAAATATATTTCAGACAAAAATCCTGATTGTTAAGTTGATGGCTCATGATTGGCATGTTTTTTTTCAGCTTTGAAAGAATATTATTTCAATACTTTACCAGGAAGAAAGGAGAATTGTAGTTATTAAAAAGCCAAGCAGTGGGAGCTAATCTTGTATTTCAAAGTGAACAGATATACTTGTTGTTTTCTTGAATGTGTGGAAAGTAAATTACAGTAGTGGATTATTTTTATTAATTTGATTTCTTTATTTTTATATCCAGGGAATTTATTCCTTTCATTCTTTCCTTGTATTTTCTTGGTTTCTGCTTATGCTTTTTTTTATTTTTTAACCTCCTTGGTCTATACTTAGCTTTGTCATTTAAGCCATGGTATTCTTCTTTGAAGCATGTTGCTCTGGGACATATTAGAGCAGGGATGTAGATTTGAGCTTCACTGTCAAGTGTTAACCTACTGTCACCTAAAAAGAATGAAGGTAATTTAACATGTTCTAGTTAAAGTGTATTCTAAAATTGGATCTTTTTTCACAACTGTTCTTTATTCCATTGTCTGTGAAAAACAGGTAAATCTTTCTTCTAAGTTGCCCCATATTTTGATCTCAGCATAGATCAAATTAAACATAAGCAAGTTTATGAACTTTCTACACTTTTATTTTAATGCTTCTCCCTTTATGTTATTCCAAACACCATTAAAAGAGTACATTTCCTGAACAAGAGCAAAATGTACTATATTCCAACTAAAGTTCAGAACACTGGGTAATTAGCAGGACACAAAGAAGGTTAAATGATAAATCATTATTGAAACATAATGAGATGGGCAGAGAGGAACTGCCTGAAATTCAAGAGGGGCAAGTGCAGGGCCCTGCTCCTGGGGAGAAATAACCTCCTGCACCAGCACAGGCTGGGGGCTGACCTGCTGGGGAGCAGTTCTGTGGAGAAGGACTTGGGGGTCCTGGTGGACACCAAGCTGTCCATGAGCCAGCAGAGTGTCCCTGTGGCCAAGAAGGCCAATGGGGTCCTCGGGGGTGTTAGGAACTGGACTGCCAGCGGGTCAAGGGAGGTGGTCCTGCCCCTCTACTCGGCCCTGGTGAGGCACATCTGGAGTGCTGTGTCCAGTTCTGGGCTCCTCAGGACAAGAGAGACATGGAGCAGTTCCAACAGAAAGCAACAAGAATGATTAAGGGACAGGAATATCTCTCTTGTGAGGAAAGGCTGAGGGAACTGGGCCTGTTCAGCCTTGAGAAAAGATGAGTTAAGCAGCTGGTGAAAGGGGAAACGTTGGGCACCAGTGCTGGAATGGGTCAGGCAGGAGGTTGGCAGCAGAGCACTTCAGTGATTGTTTTGAGACCAATCTGCTTAATGACATAAACAACATTGTTAGTTTCTAACCAAAGAGTGTTTAGGTGCTGTTAACAAATGTCATTTCACTTAGAAAAAGTTAGAAGACCTTGACAGTTCATGAGAATAAAGAAGACATAAAAGCACAAAGGCATATTAAAAAGAACTGAGTCAATTTCTGACCATCTGATTCTGAGACTGGATCCCAGTCTCTGCTCCTACTGGAGGTCTGTTCCAAAAGCTCATTTACATCCATCTTTGAATTTCTAATCTGTTTTACATCAGTTTAAAACATTTGGTATAATGTAAAAAAGTCTAACGTTCACCCACACTACCCCCTTCCCCCTCACCTATCATTTATTTCACCCAGTTATTTAAAGGGAGTAATCCTGTTCTGGTTTTGTTTTTTGTGGACTGAGGCTCTGTTTATTTCCAGGATTATCTCATAGTTTTCTGTGGCTGTTGAAAGTTCCCTCTGTCCTTTACTGACTGTAGACAATTAAAATCTGCTGAAGTGAATGAGGTTTGCACTGTTACAGAGTACTTTAATCTCTCTTATTTCTGCTGAGATACCTCAGCTGTTGTAGTCTTGGATAACATTTGCCTTTCTCACAGCTGTAGTGCATTGAGGGCTCATAGCAATCATCTGATCCACAGCTAGCACATGTGGATCCTCTTTCTCCAGAGATCACTAAAATGCTGAGAAATAGCCTAAGTGGAGCACTGCAGCATTCCTATGGTTTTATGATATGTATGTGTAGCAAGGGACTGGAGAGAACTTTATTAAGATCATTTCTAGGAAAATAGAAGCATTAATGAAAACACTATGGAAGGCAGAGTTTCAAACCATATGCCCTAGGTATTTAAGTGATTTTTCTCTGATAATTATTTCTAGATGTAGATGTAAATTATTCCTGGTTGTTTCTCGATTTGTAAAAAAAAAAAAAAAGAAAAGCTGAGCAACACTAACTTTCCTCCACCAATACTTCAAGGCATGCCAAAATACCTTGTTTTTATGGCCAGAATAATATGCAGGTAAGGTGGAAGTGAAACTGGCTCAACTCCGTATAGCTGGAGGTAAAGGGAACAGGCTGCTCAGAGAAGTTGTGGATGCCCCATCCCTGGAAATTTTTAAGGCCAGGTTGGATGAAGCTCTGAGCACCCTGGTCTAGTGGAAGATGTCCCTACCCAATGCACAGGGGGCTGGAACTAGATGATCTCTAAGATCCTTTCCAACCCAAAGCATTCTATGACACTGGTTTTAAAAGTACTGATAAGTGGCACCATGTAACATTCATCTCTGCCAGTTAACAGAAGTCAGGAAATTAGTAGCATTTCTTTATTACATACATTTAAAGTGTCTATAACAAAATACATCTTTTTCAGGCTGGAACTGCAGTTTTTAAAATCTTTTTATTTCAAAGGGAGTCCTCAAAAATATTGAGGAAATGTGGGTAGATTTTCCTGTGAGTAAGTGAAACTGCCGGAAAAACAGAAAAGCTGAAATAGAGAGGAAAGGTACAGGAGCAGGACTGTCTGCCTGCAGTCCCTGAAGGACATCCTGCTTTGGGTATCTGGGAGCTTCTCTTCATTCACAGCAGGCTTAGAAATAGAGGCTCTCAGTCCAAAGAATTCAAACTTCAACCACTTTACAAAAAATGCCAAAGTTCTTCCTGCACTGTTCTGTATGGATTCCTAGAGAGGCTGTGTATGACCTGCACACAACACAGAGGTAAGTGGGAAAGATTTTTGCAGATAATCCATAATATATGGATTCATATTTTCCAGGCAGGTGACAAAATGCAGACACCTCTCTCTTTCCTTTCTATGGCATTCATTTTCCCTAATAGGTTAATAATCTATTCAGAACTAAGTGGTTGCCACATCTTGATGGAAAATAGTCTGGATTATTAGATAAAAATCTATTAATTCTCAAAAGAGTTCAGTTTAGTAGATAATATTATTTTCATCAAAGAATATGGAATATGATGATATTTGAGTTGGAGTTTCTTGGTTAAACAATGACAGGTTTGTTTGGTGACAGGTTTGTTTGGTTTTTTTCTCCTTGTCTTTACATGCAGACTCAGTGAGATTTATTTCTTCTTTTTGTCTTTCTCCTCAGAATTTTGGTAGGTGGAGATGATTGCTGAAAAAATGATTGACCAATATCTTTTTTTTTAATATGTTACATTATATAGGATAATTGTAATAGATACCTAACTGTAAAACAATCAATAGCACATTCAAGTTTTAAGGAATAGAAAAGCTGGGCTATAAGAGTTTCATTTTGGCATTTCACAGGGTTTGAGTAGATGAAACCAGACTGAAAATATTGCAAGAGCACAAACCATCTGCAAGAGTAAGCCAGTAGGAATCACTAGAAAATTGCTTTATTGATAGACCTCTTTAACAACAGCTCAGACTTAGAAGAAAGTAATGTTTTTAAAATCTCTCTACAGCTGAACAGAAAAAAATGCTTATTTTGAGGTAGATGTCTTCTACCTCATTTCAGAAAAAAGTGACATAAGAGTTCAACAACCTGGTAATATCAAGATCATCAAATAAGACATGTAATCAGAAATGAGAAACCAACATAAACCAACATTTTTGGCAGAAATTAATTGGAAAATAACATGTAGTAAATGCTTCTCTTTTTTTACAAGAAAATGAAACATAATTCTCCTCAAAATTATATTTATGAAAAATTTGTCTCATTTGACCACACTCGGCACTTTTTGAACTGCCTGCAGCCATGCTATGTCATAGTAATTTCTCACATATGCTTGTTTTTCAAAACTTAGTGAGTCTCCTCCACTCTCTATAATATTTTTATTTTTCTAATTCATATACAACTTTAGAATTTCTTAATTCTAAGCTATTTATAATGGATTGTTTCCCCTTCTGATTTCATTTCTTAAGTCTAGGATTTAGGTTTATGATCAGTTTAAGAAAAGTGACCAAAATACGATGAAAACAGTAGGACTTAAAAAGTTATACTTCCATTAGGGTCAATTATATACCTTTTAAATACAGTACAAAGTGACAGGCTTTGTTACCTGCTTCCATACTGTAAAAGACATCCCTAAGATAGCTTATCCATAGAATTCAAAGTCCCATAAAATGCAAAAAGACAGTGAGGAATCTGCTTAAAGATCTCAGGAATCTCTTTACTTCTTTAGCTCCTTTAGAAAGTGCTGAATTTTATTCCATTCACTGCTGTGCTCCATCTGGTTCTGGTTGAATTTGATATTGAAAGATATGACAGAATTGTATGAAAATTTCAGAAACCCAGATAGGAGTATTAAGAATTTCCTCTTGCATCCTGAAGAGTTTGTATCCCCTCCTGAGCAGCAGCCTCAACTGCTTTCAGATTAAAATAGAAGATGCTGACAAAAACTTCTCCAAAGATATTGTAGAATTTCTATTTTAAAACCTTTGCTTTAGTTTAAGTTAATGCATGCAATATCTTCAGCCTTTTCTCCTAAGAAATTTGAGCCAAGATGTAAGAAAAAGGACAAAGAATGGGCTACTATTGTCAGTCACGTATTAAGAGAATGATGCCTCAGCACCTCTTTAAAATATTTTCTAATGCAAGCAAAGGCAGCAATTATACATGTGTATTCAGTGTTTAAGATTTGTTCTTTTCAAATCCCTTTAGGACTATAATTATGTTTTAACTTGATGTCCTTGTATCATAAACATTGAACCTCTTTTTGCTCACAGCAAGGGTTGGACATCTGTAAAAAAGTCTAATTCTACAGTTTTGGCATATAGGTCACAGCGCTGTCTGCTATCCTTTAGAGCCTGGTACAATTCCTATCAACACATTACATCCTTAAAATAACTGTCTCACTGGCTGTATGGGCTTGGGAATAGATCCCTAGTAACTTTCAGACAGGAAAAGAAGGACCAGCAGCATCTGTGTTATTGTTAAGACCAAAATATCAGAGTTTCATAAGCAGACAAAAGTTTCTTTCTGTTACCAAATGTCCCTGGATATGTGGAAAACCAGTAGTTTCCTGACCTTACTGAGGACAGGGAATGACCTTACTGTGACAGGCAATCACATTTGTCACATCTCACATCCTTCCATATGTAAAGGCCAACTAAAAAGAGATTTATGTTACAAAATCATCAATACTAATAAATCATTAACAGCCCAACAAACAAACAAAAACAAACCCACAACAAAAAATCCCCCCAAAAGAGTGTGTCTCTTGCCTCTGGTTTTATGTGACAGGGTAAATGCAGACACAATAGTAAAAAAAAAAGGAGTCTTTAGGCTCTTATGTGAAGGAGAGGGTGTCAAACATGGCATGTTTCCCTATCAGTTGGCATTTGTGAAGTAGGTCTGATTAAATGACCTTTTGTAGTCCTAAGTTGCAGTAGTTTTTGCCTGAAAAGTTAGATGATGTTTTCCTTTGGCTAAGAAAATAAATTAATCTGCCTGATTCAGAAAGACTGCCTTTGTGAAGAAAAAAAGATGCTGGAGAGTTAAAACATACAATCTTACCCCAGGAAATCACACAGTGGGCTGCATAGTAAAATTGTACTGGAAAATAAAACAAAATAAAGTAAAAATAAAAACAAAAAAGAAAAACAACAACAAAAAATACACAACATAATTTGGGGCATTAATGTATAAATATATTACAGACTTTTTGTAACCCAACATGCACACTCTCCTGAGGTACCACCTAGTTCATTTCTACAATGTTAACAGTGGACAAAAGTGAATATGATAAACTAGAATAAAACACTGAAGCTGTATGAGCTGAGCAAAGCTGTGTGGGTGATGCTTGCAGCAGGAGTCCACAGGATGCCAGGAAAGCCATAAAGACAGGAGCTTGGAAGGCAACTGTCATTTTCCCATGGTGTTTAGAGCTACTGATTAATGGAGAGTGATGTTAGTGTTTTTCAGCTAACCTTTTTCAAGGGAAAACAAAGTCACTTTCAAATACTGTTCTCTGTTCAGCTCATTGTTTGTGAATTCTTCAGGCCTGGGGATCTCCATTAGCAATTCTGTTTATGCAGTTTGGTCTATTAAATATATGCACCAAGGGAAATAATTTTCTTTTATTTGCAAGCTAGACTCAAGGCACTGTAGAATGATGTCTTGTTTTAAACTCAGTATGTAAAAATGAGGTTTCTTTATTTTAAGAGCAAGAAAGTCCCATAATTTTCAGATGATGTGTTCATAACCTCTATTTCTGAAGTGTCTTTTTTCAAAATATAATAAACTCAACATCCCTTTGGAACCCATTATGGAAGGTGTTTCCATACAGCAAAAAGTTACCTTAAACATCCTAAATTTAATGAGGTTTTTGTACAAGCATCTGTATCACCAAAGTCACCATAACCAGTTTGTGCTAAATTACGCTGAATAAGGATGGGGACACTGCTGTCAGTAGTCCTAGCAGACTCTAAAACAGAATTTAATCATGTATGGCTGATGCATCCATTCTGTTTTCCTGCAATCTGTTCCCTATATTTGATTAACCTTTTTAGTTGGATGTCTCTGCCCAAGTGAAACATTTACTTCTATGGAATGAAAGTAATACAGATATGAAAAGTGTCAGGCAACAAGCAAGGTGTTCTGCCAAACTGTTCTGTAGTTACAGCTGACAAAATATATTTGTTTGTAACTAGAATTTGACAGGAAAATGTGTATTTGCTGAAGAAAATATGTTTCTCAGTGGCTAGAAAAATTATCCGTACCATCAAAATTTGGAAAATCTTGATGCAGTATTTCATCACAAATGCTGCTTAGACACTCACATTTCCTCTTCCTTTGTGCTCATCAGACCTCTCAATCAGAGTACTTTTCTCATAAGACATTGTACCTGGAGCTCTGAAAAAGTATTTTGATGGCTTACTTACAGATGGAGCCCACTGTATAACTGAGGGAAAGCAGTGAGAAAGAGCCATGAAGTGCTATATCCTAAAGTATAGTTCTAGTTTTAAATAGTAATTTTTTTGCAAAAATATGTCTATTTCCTCTGGGAAGTGGAATCTATCTATCTAGGCATCTATCTGGATGGCATATCAGATCTAGGGGCATTAAAAACCATTTTGTACTGAGGATGCACAGATTTAAGAATGCAAGAATCCCTCTTGACAGATTTGCTGGTAGGTGCCAGTACCATTCACTTCACAAACCTAACAAAATAAAATAAAGCTACTAGTGTTCCTCTTTTATTAGCTGCTAAAAGATAATCCTTTTATTAAAAAGCATGAGTAGGTGGGGTTATAAGAGTTATTTGAAGAGCACTTGGAATATCAGTGTTGCACTGAGCATGTACACCTGTACTGTATTTTTCAGTTTCTTAGGAAAACACTTCTTGCAGATGTGTTTTCCTTCCATGGTAACTATCATTGTTTTACAGTGTGGTGAGAAAATCCTAAGTTCTTTAAAGTGCATCCTTGAACCTTATCTGCTCCTCTTGCCACTTCTGTCTCTCTCACTTCCCTGTGTGCAAACCACCAGGATGTGCTGCTAAAAGGCAAATCTTGTCCCCACTTCAGCATGTGCTAAAGACTCCCAGTACAGCAGAACAGCAGCGGTGTTTCAGCACAGCATAGATGAGGATTTCTTTCTCCTCGTTCCTAAAGGGAATCATTCAGCATAAAGGAATTTAGTGTCACTGCCCAGGAGCACCAATGTTTAAGGGAAGGAGAACATCACCCAGCCAGTGCATCTATAGGATGCTGCTCCCCAGTGTATCTACATAATGAGTCCTTGCTGCTTATCAATATAGTAGGTACCTGAAGATGTGTCTCAGCAAATACCCCCAGCAAGTACCTTGACAAATGTTTCCAATTCCAAAATTCTGTACTGCACTAGGAATGGATTTAAGCTATAAAAACATTTAAATTACATTAATTCTACCGTGTTTTGAGTTCTGTACTCCAAGGACAGCAACTATGTCCTTTTGTGAATTTTCTGACCATGTGGAATTTCATCAGGGAATGTGATCTCTAAAAAAAATGAACTTTTTGTAGCATAAGTTTTCACAACCTTTCTTTTAGGACAGCTTGTTTTCCTCCACAATACACTGACGGGGGCGGGGGGGACACCCCAAAATAGAATAATAGAATAATTTTGATTGGAAAAGCCCCTTAAAATCAGAGTCCAGCCATTAACCTGATACTACCAGGTCCACCACTAAACCATGCACCTAAGCACCACCTTGAAATCTAGAGGCCAGGAACCTCCAAAATGTGGGGAGCACGTGGTCACTGCCTGCTTGCCTGAATCAGTGACTGGACTTGAGCCTCCCTCTCTCATGGCCCAGTATCCAGCAGCACTTTGGCTGCACAGAGGGGATCTCTCAAATCCCCCCATCAGAGCTGCTGGGCTGGAGAGAGGGAGTTGCTGTGGACACTTCCGAGAACATGAGAGGCAAATATCCTTATCTCTGGTCTGCAACAATTATATGATCTTACAGGCATTTTACTTTGTATAAATAAGTAAAATAACTGCTGGATCTGGACCTTTATTTCAGATCTTCTAGACTGTCTTCACCATCAGGCTCTTTGGGAGCATTGTGAAATATTTCTGGTTCCTACTTCTTCTGCAGAAATAATCTTATCCCAATTCAGGACTGCTGGGGGGTGCATGTTTATTTGTTTTGTAGGAGAACTTGTCATTTTGGTTTCTTATTTTTTTATGGAACATTCATTTCCTGCTTGGGTCTTGTCAAATCTTACTGAGATGACTTTCAGAAGGATTAATCAAAGCCTGGCCTGAGAATTTAGCCTTTTGTCAGAAATAAATCATTATTTTGATATTTGAAAAAGAGAAAAATATTGCTGAGGAGAACAGTTCCATTTTTAAATATCTATTTATTTCTGGGTAAATATACTTTGTTATTACATAAATCATATGTAATATTCTTCCTTGCATGCAAGCAATGAGAAAATATCCTCATGCAAGTTGTTTTCCAAAATAATCAGCTCAGGCATTCCCCATCTGGAAAAATATTGTTATGGTACTATGGCTTAAAACCAAGTGAGTGATGGAATATGACTGATGTGAGCCAGTGTACCAGAAAATGTTTTTGTTTCAAACATTATACCTGATCTTGAATCCAGTCCCAGCTTTAGTATTTTAGTTACTCAAGGGCAGACATCAAATACCTGCTCTGTCCACTCTCCTTTACTGCCAACACCATTAATTTTCTAAATGAGTCAGCACGTCTCTATTTATTCTTTAATTGATTGGTAATGCTGAGTTCTAATTGAGACTGTAAAATTAAAGTTACAGATTTGATTGTCTGCTCAGAGTTCAGAATACTTCCTAGACCAGAGCTGAGTCTTACAAATTGTATAAACAAATGCAAAACAACAAAGAAAAAATCAAAATCACAGTTCTGCAAAATGAGCTAACTCATGTGCTTACTTCTTATTTGGGCTGTAACACAGGCAGGAGCAAAATGTATCTGGAAGAATAAAACAAAGTTAAGGTGAAAATAAAAGCTTTCCAATTTTATTTCTGAGGTGGCAAATCATCCCAAAGAGAGCAGCAGATTAAAAACAGCCACAGGACAACCCATGACTAATTTGCTTAAATCAAATTAGAATTGATTTCCAGGCTCCATCCACAGAAATATGTGGATATAATTTGGTGGAAATGTTATGGTAATATGTATTCTGCAAGAAGCAAAGAGCATGGACCATTAGCATTCACTGGCCCTCGTTCTGGTGTCCAGAGTTGTTTCAAAGTCTCTCTCCCCCTTGAGGACAAAAGTAAATAAATGCAGTTTTGTCCCCATTCAAGCCAATTGTATAATTGTAGAAGCAATTAAAATATTAAGAAAATAAGGTAACAGTAAGGTTTAACATCCTTTTTTTTTTAAGGCAGTATGTAACATTACCTGCTCTGGCACACCATTTTTGTCATGTGCAGTCAGGGCCTGTATCGAGCCTTGAAGGAGAGAAGGCTCAGTTGCACGGTTTTCTAAAATAATGTCTTCTGAAAAGTAAAAATTTCTTTTCATGCTCTGTTCCGGGTTTGAATCTCAGATAAGGACAAAGAATTTCTCCTTTTTAATGAAATTATTTCATTCTTCTTTTCTATGACTCATTCTAGTTCTAATTTTTCTTCTGTGCTCTGTGACTCAGACCATCCAGCCCTCCCAGACTTCAGTGCTATTTTTCCTCTGTCCCTAAGTATCCTTTCTTCTCTGTGAGATTTTTTGCACACATTTTTCGTGTTGTATTAACTACTTTCCGCAGCATGAACAAGACTCAGCCATGGGCTGCTAACGAGGAGCTATTGATGGTGAAAGAGATATTCCTTCTGGCTTCATATCTTTTGTGAAGCACATTCAAAAGTACTGAGAAATGAATTACACTATAGGATTTTAGACAGAGCTGCAGCACTGTATTCAAAGGTGGCATGCATGAAGGGTCATAGAATCATATAATCATAGAATGGTTTGGGCTGAAAGGGACCTTAAAGATCAGATCTTTAAGGGCTCTCTGTGGGTGGGGACATTTTCCACTAGACTGCATTGTTCAAAGCCCCATCCAACCTGGCCTTGAACACTCTCACAGATGGGGCAGCCACAGCTTCTCTAGGCAACCAGTGTCTCACCACCCTCACAGTCAAGAATTTCTTCCTAATATCTAATCTGACCCTACCTTCCTTAAGCTTAAGGCCATTTCCCCTTGTCCTATCACTACATGTCCTTGCAAAAAAGTCCTTTTCCAGGCTTCCTGAAGGCCCCTTTCAGGTACTGGAAGGCTGCTCTAAGCTCTCCCTGAAGCCTTCTTTTCTCCAGGCTGAACAGCCCCAATTCCCTCTGCCTGTCCATATTGGAGAGGTATTTCAATCCTTTGAACATCTTTGCAGCCCCTCTCTGGACTCACTCCAATACATCCACATCTCCCCTGTATTGTAGGCTGCAGAGCTGGATGCTGTGCTCCAGGTGAGGTCTCACAAGAGCAGAGAAGATGGGCAGAATCACCTCCTTTGCTCACACTTCTTTTGATGCCTCCCAGTTGGCTTCATGGGCTGTGAGTGTGCATTGCTGAAATGTGCTGAGCTTCTCGTCAATTGAACACCCCCAAGTCCTTCTAGGCAGGGCTACATCCATTCTCCACACAGCCTGTATTTGTGCTTGGGATTGCCCCCACCCAGGTGCAGGACCTTACACCTGGCCCTGTTGATCATCCTGAGGTTCACACAGACCCAGCTCTCAAGGTCCCTCTGGCTGCTGTCCCTTCCCTCCAGCATGACAACCACACCACAGAGCTTGTTGTTGTAGTCAGCCTTGCTGAGGGGGCACTTGGTCCCACTGTCCATGTCACCAGCAAAGTGATGGTCTCAATACCCTCTGAGGATCCTAAAGGACATTTTCTTGTAACAAACATGTACTTATATATCTACAGATACTGCTAAGTTTAAATTCACAAGACTGTCTGATGGTTTAATTTTATAAAAATTTATACTCTTTTTTAAAATTGTACTAAATACTGTCAGTCGAGCCAACACAATTTTCTGATGCAGAACGCATGAGAGGTGGTACTGTACAGGCTACAAAAGAGCTCACTTCCAGCTAAACCCAAGTGTGAGTTATCCTTACAGTACATGAAGTGGGAGCATGGGGTCATGCCTCTCATGGTGGAGCAGGCACCCTCTGGAGCCCTTGGAAAGCCCACTCTGGAGCAGAAGGAAAGTGTAAGGAGGGAGGAGCATCACAGAGAAACAGCCATGTCATGGTAGACCACCAGCCAGTGCTGCTCCTCACCTCACTGAAAGGGCTGAATGTGACCTGCAGTGACAGAGAGGGGAAAGGAGAGGGGTCTGGAGCCAAAGAGTGGAACTGAGCTTGGGAAAGGTAGAGCGATATTGGTTTAATGTCTGTGGTTTTATTTTTTTTCCTCTCATTGCTCAAATTAGTAATCAAATACTTATATTAATTGGCAATTAACTTACCCCAAATCAGGTCTTTAACCCGTTATGTTAATTGGTCTTTGTCTTGCTTCTGGGTTTTTTTTTACTGCTTTCTCCCCTCCTTACCATCCCCTCCCCACTAAGTGGGGCAGAGTAAATGAGTGACTGCGTAGGGGTTTGGTTTCTATCCAGGGCCAACCCAGCACAACAGTGTATTCAGGTCATGCAAAATTAAAGCATGTTGTTGAATGGCTGAGTGATAAAAATGAAAGACGAAATTTAGTGTTAGCAGTATTAATTAATGATCAGAGCAAAGAGACCAAAAAAAGGCCCTAATGTTGGAATTTTTCACTCCTGCTGCTCAGTATTAGATCCGAAGGAATAACTAACAAACACAAAATTTTTATGGTATATTCTGATCATTTACAACTGACTCTATTGCAAAGAAAGTTGAGCCACATCAACAACTTGACTCTCCCAAATTGTGACCACGTTTTGGAATACAAATACATTTAAAGGGTGGAAGTTCCAAAATTAAATTCAATTCAGGATTTCTACAGGCAAGCTAGTCCTAAAGAAGGACAGCATTAGCCATATTTCTGACATGGCAATGCCCTTTTATGAGTGTCCTACAAGGCCTGTTTTCTGTCTGAGCTGGACTATATGATGAAATTGTCTCTTTTGAAATGCATCAACAGGGATATGATTCTTATGATTCACAATGCAGAGCTTGGGCAGAGTAAAAACACACTACATAATGCAGAATATATTGCTTCAGGGAGTGTGGCTGATAAGGGAGAAAAGGACACAAACTATAACTAAATCAGCAATGAAGTGAAGAAAATTGCCTATGAATATTTTCTTAACCTAATTTGAATTTAAATTTTTTATTTTGTTTCAATGAAAAACTTACTTTTTGCTTCAGATTTGACTACACCCAGCATACCCTTTCTTATTAAATACTGAATTAATTTAAGTAAGTATTGAATTTATTAAATTTTCAATTCATTATTAAATATTAGAAAGTGTCAAAGTAAAGATTTTCCAGATAGACAAAGAATTCCTTTTTCCATTAATTGTTTACTGTCAATAAAGTATCACTAGAAAACTTCTGACCATTTCTCGTAATTTGGCGAGCTAATGAAGGCAGTTAGTATTCTGAGAATTTACAGACTAAACTACCCTGTCTGTTTCTGATTCAAGGTAAACCATTACTATCTCCAGCTGTGTACCTCTACTTCCATACTGAGAATTGTGCCTCCTTTCCCACCCTACATCCCAGTCTACGTGTGTTACTACCACCTTACCAGTTCTATGCAAAATTACTTAGGTAAAAGATGGATGGAGAAAGCAGTCATCTGAACTGGGAGAGGGAAATATTCACTTGGAAGGAGAAAATAGAAAAGACCATCATCTATGGAGTAGTTAATCAGATTAGATGTGTTAATCCATCTGACTGTGCCCCAAACTTCAAGTGCTGTATTTTTTTTCAAAGACCAGACACAAAGTATTGAATAAGGTAGGTATATTTAGAAGTTATGGTCCTGATTCCAGACTGCTAATTAGAGGCATTCAAAAATAAACCCCCAGAGCTGTACATTCACTTAGTTTTGAGATTGCTATTCCAAAACAAATTATAATGTTTTCCTTGCTGTATTTGCTATTGTAAGTATCTCACCTTAGTGAGAAAGTTTTCAGTAGGAAAAAAAAATCCTCCAAATCCCACAAGAAAGGAATTTCAAGCAAAGAAATATTGCTCTGTGAGAGAAAAATATATTGAGGTTAGGCTCAGCGAATTAATGTAGTACCAGAGTGACAGGTGTTTAGGAAACACTTAAATACTGCCGAAGTAAATGACAGCTGTGAATGTAGCAGAGAGCAGACTCTGAGTCTGTTAACATTTTCCAGAATTAAAGGTGCACTCTATCTCCAAAGCACACCACAAAATGCCAAGGGGGAGGGTCACCATGGCCTAATATTGTCACAACATGTCTGATTACACAGCGCCTCTCTCAGGGATGGGATCCGTGACTCTGAGCCCAGCCAGTGTTTGGTAACACCGGTAACTTCAGTGTTGAATTGAGAACTGAGCCAGCCCTGTGCCAGCCTTTTATCATCATGGTGCTACAAAGGGAAATTTATTACCCTGCACAGCTTGTGTGCCAGGGCAAGGGATGGGACAGCACATGGCCATGGACTGAGACCTTTCCTTGGACTCCAGGGAAGCTACCAGACTGAACACAAGAAGGCACGTGTCCCACAGCAGGGACATAAAAGTGGGATCTAAGAAAGGTAGCAGAGATGAAAGCTCCCTTTGGGAAATCTATATTTACTCAACATGTATTTGACCATAGCCACGCAGATTTTGTGGTGAACAGAAATGTAGGGAACTATTTATCTATTACAAATGAGTACTCTCCAGTTATTATAAAAACTCTCATTGGTTTCCTAGTTGAATCCTTGGAAGCCCTGTATTGCACAGGAACTGAGTAACAAGCAAAGAAGGTTCTTTAATTCTTCATCTAATTCAATATTTTGTTTAAAATGCATCTTTTTGGTGCAGGGGAATGAAGGCTGTCAGGTAGCTTTCAAATGTGGTTACTAGAAACACAAATGTAAATGAAGTTTTTAAGAAAACCTACCTTCCACCAATAATGAAGCCATCAAAAAGTGTAACACTGCACACAGAAATAGGTTCCATTATGCAAATGTATTGCAGAGGATCTTAATAGATGGGCAGCCCTCTGTCTCAGTCTCTGTAATTATAATGTACTGTATATAATTGAAATTAATGTAATTAAAACAGTCTCAGCACCAAGTTCAATTATGTCACTCAAATGTTTCCTCTAGACACATCAGAACTGGCAAACCAGTATTATGAAGAAGATAATCCTATATTCCTTTAGTTAATAAACAGCTGGGACCAAAAGAGGGTTAAAGGGTAAAAAAAGCAATGCTGAAACTCTTTTCTTAAAATAAAAAAAGGTGCTTTACCTCTTAAGAGAAAGTTGTAACATGCCAAACATCTCTGTTTTAATTAATATATACAATAACTAGCAGATTAACCTTCTGATAAGGCAAAAACCAACAGTTTAATCCTCTAATGTAATTCTGTATCCATAATAAAGGATAATAGCCCTGTGAATAGGAAAGCTAGCAAAACCTACACCTCTATGATCCACTGGTGGGTGAACCTCAGTGTCACCAGCTCTACACCGCTGCCATTCTCAGATGTCCCCCACATCCCCTGTCTGTCTCACTCCCTGGCTGGGCAAAAAGCCCCCATAATCCAGGACTGCAGGGGCCCTGCCAGCCACCTCCTCCCTCCTGCAACATCACCCGGCATGAACCACAGGCATTAGGACACATACAGATACATTCACCATTGTCAATGGTGACTGGATGATCCTGGTTTTAATAAAAATCTTGATGATATCTTCACAAAATTCTTGAAGTAGTTACTCTATATCAGCATTGATAATGTTGTCTTTGATGTTATCTAAAGGGTTTCTGACATGGGAATGTGATGATATAAGAATACCCAAGGTTTTCCAGAAACAATGCTGATCTTGAAGTCCTGAACCTGAAACTGTCTTTCAAACAAGATGAAAGTTATGTATTAACTCTCAGGAATCATGAAAGACTGTATCCTATTAGCCCCTCGAACACTGTCAGTTTAGACATATCCTATATTTATGTTACAGTGATAACCTTTAACATTTCTACTGTCTCTTACACATTCAAACCTTTTTACAGCCTTTTCCTTGGCAAGTGTGGGGCAATAATTTTGCTTTCTGTCCACCTTTGAGACTTCTGTGTAATACCTTCTCTCTACAAGATAACTGGAAATGGATTAATAGGATAAGGCTGAACCTTATCAACAATAAAACAATATTCCAGTTCAGCAGTGCTGCCCTCTTGTCATGATAAGATGAATTAATTCCGGAGTGTGAAATGGAACAATTTCACAGGAGAACTCATTGTTTCACAGCTATTTTGCCTCATGTTTTATATCTGAAAATTATCTTAAATTCATATATAAACTCATATATAAACTAATATAGCCTAGCAATAATAAAGGCTCTGACTTTCAAAGCGTAGTAGAAATTCAACATATGGAGTGTCTAGTCTTCTCTTTCTTGTAAATGCATATGCATGTCCATGGTTTTGGGTTTTGTTGTTGTGGGGTGCTTTCTTTTCCTTAGGGAAGCAGGGAGCAGGGAGAAAAAGTAAAGTAGGCCACTCTAGGCTACAGGATATTTATATAGCTTAGTTGGTTTTGAATGACTAAGCCTAAAGAATTTCACCACATAGATTTAAGAAATTGAGTCAGGCAATGTCAGATACATTAAGAGTTATTTTGCAGAAAAGGACAAGTGAGGTACCAGACTTATCTCTATAGAGTTGTGGGGCAGGAGCTGAGGAGCTATCAACCAGTGTAACCACAGTCCAGGAATGGACAGCCAAACCAGCTGAAAGATTAATGAAGAGGACAATGACAAAGGGGAATGCAGATGGGTTTGTCAGAGATAAAACATGTCAAATCAATTTTCCCAGTAACCTGGTAAAATTTCCCAGGAACATATTTAAGTAGCCAGTCTCCTCTCTTTCCCAAGATTAGCAATATTTTGGCACTTTCTCACATGACATTCCTACAAACAGGCCAGGGAAGCCTGGGCCGGACAAAAATATTACAGAAAAATTATTATAGAGTGCAAAATTGTCTGGAAAATGGTTACCCAGAGATTGAATGCCATCAGTTAATGCTCAAAATGAAAAGACATTTTGTAGTTTTGCAGGGTTTTTTCTTTGGCCTTAATTAATATACTTGTGTTAATTATTACATATATTAAAGACATGAAGGGTAGAAGAGAGATTATTCTCACTAAATCAGTACGTGATATCACTCCAGAGCACACACTACTATGATAGAGAGCAGCATTAAAATTCAATAGCATCCTGATATATAGGGAAAGAGGTTGAAAAAAGTAATACAGTTGAGCAGGAAGGGTACACATATAGAGACAAGAATAATAAATTGCATGACCCAGGATCAGGAATGATTGCCTAGACAGCAGTTCTACGGAAAAGATATGCAGTTTATAATGGATTACAAGGGAAACATGAGTCAACATTGTCACTCATTGCAAAAAGACAAGCATCTATACTAGAACAAGCCCACAAAGGTACAGCCTGGCACACGCTGAATTTGTTTGTTGTAAAGCACATGTTAGTGCATTTGTGAACTCTGCTTTTAACCTCTGTGAATTCCTATGAAAAAAAGATATTTTTAGACTTTTCAATCACAGCATATAAAATAAAAGTAGTGCATACATGCAAAACATGGATTATTTTCTGGCTCATGCAGCATTAATGTATTTATTCACAAAATATAATTTAAAAAAATACTAAAGATGATGTGTTGAAAATTGTAAAATATTCCCCCGTTGATTTCCATTGATGATTAACTTTACATAGGTGGATATTTTAAGAATTCATTTTCTTGATATGGTTTATACAGAACTCATTGAGAAACCAGGAACAATGAGCAACAATGGCTCAAAAATATGTATTAGTTCAGTATGTGACTTTTCTTTAGATCAAATTTTGCTTATGCTTGTTGAGGGCGAAAGATGCAGAAATAAAGCAAACAAAGCAACAAAAATCCCCTCTTTACCCAGAGGCTTACATTCCCAGACATGCCATAAAAGAAAAATCAACAACATTAACCAACTTTTTTTACTGAATAGAAGGAAAGATGATCTCTGCTTCTGTAGTATACTGACCTTATGATCCCAGACCAATGCAGAACAAATCACAAGCACTCATGGAGTGCTTTTAGTACAGGAGTAAAACTCATGCATCAAAGTGGTCATGGGCATTAAAAGACACCTGTTAGGGTTAAGCAAAGATACTCCCAGAGTGTTAACACCTTCACATGAACAAGTGGGTCCAGAACAGAAAAGCAACTCTGAGCCATCATAGCAAAACCTTTTATGTCACCACCTATGCTGGAACCTCCTGAAGCTGCAACAGTGTGATTCAAACTTCATGCTCAAGGGATGATGAAAACACCTGCTGTAGGAAGCCTTGTGGGAAAGAGACCTCAAATGGAATTTGGCAAGCAGCCTGACCCTGGCATCTCAAGCTACCCAGCTCACAAATCAGAGACTCACAAGGGCACACTGGTAACAGCACAGACATATGTGTTGATACCAAGGGAGAGCAAAGTGCAGAGCAGCTTCCTCCAGCAAGAGGAAAGGGAGACATCTTACTTAGGAATTAGGTCCTCCTTTTCTTCTAGCAGGAAAAATAAGCTGCTCATTTCTGACAGTAGGCACAGACCAAAGTGTCTTCATTAGCTGAGTGCATTCTCAGCCTCTGGGTGTGTATTCTCAAGAAGAGGAAGAAACAGAGAAGCATCCTCCTCTTCTTTTTATATAGACAATGGTGACACAAGGCTACAGAGGTACCTTTATGCAGGTTCAGCTCCTGAAGCTCCATGCCTGTATGATTTGCATCTTTTGATAGTCCTAAGGAGAATCACGACTACTTCATACACCATATATGCAAAGCGTGAGTCAGTCATCTCCACACCTCTCCAACATGCCAGATGCATTTCTTAGCAAATAAAAGAGCAGAGCAGCTTAGCTGTGGGCATCAGGCAGAAAGCTACATCATATTCCCCTGTGTTCCCTCTAAGTATCTGTTGCAGTTTTAAAAGGTTCTTGATTCAGTTTCCCCAAGTAGAAAAAAAGGATTATGAAATAGTCATGAGCAATTTGCTCAAAAGAAACTGAAAGGCTTGGTGATCACACCCAAGATAGCATAGAGAGTCCAAGCAAAACAAAACAGATCCAGTCCAATTACTAGTTATCATATACATAACTCTTTCATAAACCAAATATGATCCACCTTAAAACCAATTTGACTTTCAGCCCTACAAGGAGTACTAGAAGGTTGTTCTGAAATACCACTCTGTATGGTTTCATGAGTCCACATCTGTAAGTCAATATGCAGCTGCATATACAAAAGCCCTAAGGAAATATCTAAAGGGCTTCCCTTTTTGAAGCTGCCTTTCCAAGGACATTATTTCACAGAGCCAGAAAATATGCATATTTGTTAGCAAAGGCTACCTTTCAATATTGCTTTCCAATCCACTAACTTCCCTTCTCTAGTGTCTAGATAATTACCTTCTAGTTGTATCCCTGGAGTGGTGCCTAAGGCATAAATGAGGACAGAGACAACTAAAAAAATCACTGAGGTTAATTCCCGTTGGTGTCCTGAGAACAGAGACCACATACCAGCTTAACTCAAATGGCTAGAGGAGACAAAAGAGAATATAAAGGTTGAATTATTATTCTTTCTACTGATTGAATAGTAGAGGAGTAATTTATCAATATAGGTTTTATGCAAAAAATTTTTCAAGAAAGAAAACCACAAAATCACTCCATAAGTAAACTTCATATTTTTTTATTTCTTAGCACCTGAATATTTAAAAATACTTTTAGCAATATAACCTCTTATCATAAAATATGATGCCCTCACTAAAGTATAATATGTAACAATTTTCCCACAAAGTACATTTTTTCAGAGACAAAGGGGATAAAAATTTCATATCAGGTTATTATTTTGTTGCTGTTATGGGAATGATTTGCTATGATACATTCTGCCTTGAGTCACCAGCACACTGGTGGAGTCAATTCATTCCCTAGCCTTACACTTGCCAAGAAATGCATGCTCCGATCTATTTATCCCAGTAAAAGGACTTTACTGATAAAATTATAGTTGCTTCCTGTCCAAATGAAGCCCTAGCACAAGGATTATACTGTACTGCACTAGTAATGGAGTAGGAAGATCCTGTATGAAATTTCCATCCTGCAGAAATAATTGATACTTTTGCTACTGACTTTACTGCAATACAACTTTACTAGAAGCATCTTCATGCTATTTCTACTCTTTGCCTGAATTTCCAATTAAGATATTCAGATAAATAATAGTGATCTTGTAACAAACCAGGGATTTTACTAGGACTTTGACATCAGGGGACCTGAAGATTATTTAATTTTTCTGAAGAGATAGACTGTGCTATACTATATTATCAGAGGTAACTATTAATAATTGAGACATAACTTCAACAATTTCCACAAAACTCATTTAGTCACATGGGTTAGGTTTCTTCCCACCAATCTGACACTACTTAAGATGCCTCTTAATGGCTATTATATAACCTCTCTGGAACAATTCCCTCAATATTTGTGTTTATATATTGTCCTCCAGATGACAGCAAAGGTCAACTCCCTGTCATCTCATTAAAGGTGTATTTAATTTAGCCTCTTTCCCCTACACAGCTAACAAAGCCCTGATAAATCAGCTCTATAGCAAGAATAAACACACTGCTTCACTTAATTAAAAACTAAATTCCTCTTCAGGGATCATTACAGTAGTGAGCTGCTACATGCCTTTGTTAAATAGGTGTTTCTTCGAGGACACAAGCAGAGTTATACTATTGGGAGCTCTGTATCAATATAAGCAGGAATTTGTTCAGACATTCAGTTAGAGCACTACATGTGTTCATCTTTTTAAAAGACGTGGGTATAGAAAAACTAAGGGTTCCTTGAAGAATCTGGAGAATTGCACGACTAACTTTGGCTCACCTTTGTACCTGTTACATTAATGAATCATGTAATTTCAGTATTTGGAAGAAAAAGCAAAAAATATTGCTTTGGATACTGGCCAGTAGAACCTTGTAATCAAAGCTTACTTAGAGGAGATGGGCAACAGGGCTGTGCCTGTGAAGGTCAGGGAGTAATGCTGTGACTACCCACAGTTGTTCAAAGAAGCTGACTTTATCACAACACAAAGGGGGCTGGAAGGCAGCCTTTGTTTTAGAGAAACCGCTACCAAGAGCTGAGTTGGTCAACTGGTGTAGGGGTTTCTCCCCGAGTTATTAAAAGAGAATATTAAAAAGTATTAAAAGGGGTGGGAATATCTCCCTCTCTTGGCCAGACCAGCATGGAGGCTGGGTAGTGAATAAGTGGTTCAGCCCAACATAGAGTATAAATCCAGACAAATAGCAAAAGTATTCTGAAGAGAGCAGTGGGCTTGAGCTGGCTTCCAGCCACGTATTCCTTCCCAGTAACTGGGATGCTAGGTACAGTTGTTGTATTTTGCTAGGTGTAACTTAGGTTTGTATGGTGTTTTCAGTTATTTTGTATCATTTTGCTAATTCAGAGATCTCATGTAATTTCACCTATTTTCAAATAAGTAAATTTGATATTATACATTACACTGTTCACATATGGAATATCTAAAAGAACCAGGCTGGAGAGTATTGGACTGTGACAACAGTGCATACTTTTCTTGAGGAAATGCTTTCAGTCCTTTAAAGTTTCAAACAGAAATAGGCAAACTAATCAGAAATGCAGAGTCACTAACATTGTCTAAGAAAATGAAAAAGTCACGAAAATACTTTCTTCTCAGTTTTACCATACAATCAAGAGCAAGCACAGTAACTTAGACAAAACAAATTAGTGGTGGCTGACATGCTGAATGTTCGTAAGCAATTTGATAGGAACGTGCTCCTGGTCTGTTTGCAAACCCCATCAACTTTCGGCACACAGGCTGTGTGAATTCAGGACTCTGATTTGCCCACATTCCCAGAAAACCAATGCTCAGCTAAAGACCACTGCAACTTCCACATAAAAGTCATGCTGTCCTGCTGAATGCAGGTGTATCTGTTCTTTCTTCCTACTCGCATTAAAACTTTCCACAACACAAGAAAAGAGAGTGTCAGGAAGTCATCCTTAATCTTTCACTGACCTTCACATCTGTACTTTTCATCTCTTCACTCAGATTCTCTTCCATTTCAGTGAGTTGACAGCCACAGCAGTCAGCCAGATCACACTGATCCTATGTAGTATGGTAGGTCTACACTAAATGCAGTTTCCTGTTAAAAAAGAGGGTCAACATTTCCTCTAGAGAGAGTTCCAGGAGCATCACAGTTTGGTTTTTTCGCCTTTTAGAATCACAGATTAGAATAGCTCTGTCTGAGGTCTTGCACTCTGGGTATAAAAGCAGACATTCAAGTGGGAGCAGACACTTTATATGGGGCATTTAGGATTCACCTTTGCTTAGTAATATATTCCCATGATCCAGAAATGCAAAAGTGATCTTCTCTGTGACATAATTGTTAACATGGGGACCCTTATTTATTTTCTCAACTACAATGCATGTAAAGCAAATAGACCATAGCAATACCATTACACACATTCCTGCACTCACTTTAGAGACAATCAATATCCATTATCAAATTCTCAGCAGGAGAGAAAAGCTGTGAAATTGCCCATAAAATAAATTTACGAAGTCATCCCAATATCTTCTACGTTCTGTTTGAAAAATGATACATAAATAATTGTTTCAAAGGTACTTTCACTTCATTATCATACCAGAGCCTATTCATGGCAGTAGTGATGATGACTACACCATCCTCTGTTTCACAGAAATGAGGAAAATAAGTTGGATTATTGTTTCATTGAAGGGTCTTGTTTTTTAATTTGTTTTGTCTTTAGGATCAGGGTCATTCTCTTTTATTTGCTTCTCAAGCTCTGACATAGACCATAACAGTATCTTTTATTCAACTAAAGGCCATGTTTGCTGTGTCACCCAAATACTGAAACTCTTGATCTACTTTAAAAGACCAGGAAAAGAGTTTCAGCCCTGGAAGAACTCCTTTTTGGCAACTTTATGTTTTCTTTTAGGAAGGTAGCCCAAAGGTTTTTTTAGCATTTGTGCAGATCTTGTCTTTGTCTCTTGTGGAAGACACACAAAGTAGAATGACGGTTTTCTTACAAACCTCTACACATCCCAGACTCTTGTGTGAATTTCTCCTCTCTTACTCCTTGAGAAAAAGAGACACAAAAATTTACCTTTCTGTTTTGTGATACAAGTGATGATAACTAGGTTTCCAAGGGACTGGTGGATCAACATGCAGATGATGCTACATATGTGCTGAATCAGCTCTGGAGACACAGGAGAGAAGGAAAGGGAAATTTGCATTTTTGATATGTATATAGTTTAAATGCCATGAGTGCCCAGAGATACTTGGAATAGTTTCCTGACCCATTTAGCATTTGTTGTTCCTCACATGCAGTTGAAAAGACAGAGCCCAGCATTAGTCCTTGGTCAGACTTTATCCTATGGTCAAAAAAATCAGTAGATTTGATCCCTGGCAGCTGAAGTGCATTCCAGTCTAAGAGCCAGCACAACATATTTCAGATAACAAAAGTAACACTGCTGTAAGCAGGTTTATATACTATTTTCTGCTTCTCAAGGTGGAGGATTTGGCTCTCCATATATTTTGCCAGTAGTCACCACTAATTTCAGCGGAAACACACCACAATAAGCATGTTTCAAGATTTTAATGCATTGCAGCCTTTCCTATCTATTACTTTCTGAGGTGGTTAGGTGATTCATACCTAGGCATCATTTAATACTGTGTACTCTGTGTTTGTCCACAGAAAATACAAAGGCACCTGTTATCTTACAATGGGCTACCAACTTAAAAGTGTTGTATTTGTACTTTTGAACATTTTATATATTTATTCTGTTTGGTTCTTTAACTGTCTCATCCTTAATCCTTTATCTCTAATTTAGACAATTAATTGCTTTAGACAAATCACATTATTCCCTTTCATATTTCCCTATATGCTAAATACTGATAAGTAGCCTCCATTTATCAATTATATTCAGCTTTACATTAATTATATTTCAAGGCACAAAAAAAATCATTGTGCAGTAGCACTCTTTATCAATGCACACATGAACTACATACTGAATATCAACCAAATACAAAGAATTTAACTGAAACCAAGTGAAATATTGAATCCTGAACAGAGATGAAAATAATACATCCAAATTAATTCAGACGATTTTGAATAACATCATTTTTGCTACATCTTATGCTCTCAACAATCACTCTCTTTGAACTGCAGCAACTGGGATTAAAGATTAGAATGTATGGAGCCTACCTGTATCTTTCTGAATAGCCACAATTATCTTATGATTTGTAATGCTGTGTTTATGCTTTTGAATGCTAACACCAGGCACTGGTTTCATCACAAAAACACAAATTTACTAATGCCTTTTAGAGCATTATTTCAGCTGTTTTTATGTGCCAAGTTAAACTGACTACACATGCAGCATAAAATTAGGGATAAAATATGCTCTAATATAACTATAATTAGAATAGAAATTAAAGGAAACTAGCCAGTAAAACCCTGCACAAAAAAAACCCTAAAATTAGCACAAAAAACCCCTAAAAAATATTACCCCAGATATATTTTGAACCTAAGTTTTGATGCTTAGCAAGTGATTTGAAAGCAAGTCAAACAGTCTGAGATAGATGCTAATAGACAGCCACCTGTGTCCTCTCAGTGCTCTGGAAAACCTCATTAGCAATGCAAGGCCATGAATCTTGGCTCCTTTTCCACTTAAGTAAATTTAGCACTGTGAAGAACCACAATGGAGTGGGTATTTCATGCTAATGAACTCTCTGCACCACATGGTACTCTCTTCCTATTTGAAAAAATTACCATTTGCAAGGAAAGCCAGTATTTTACATAAAATATTAGTCTATCAGTAGTTAGAGCTGATCCAAGGAAAAAGCTAGGACTGTTTTCTAAATCAGATATGTCTCTTAAATAGAACTCTATGTGGATGTAGTCCTTTGTTTAAGAACAATATAAACTGGATCAAAAGTTTTTTGTTTTAACTGTATTAGACTCAGCAAGGTTGCTGCAAAACAAGATTAAAGGCATATTTGGGAAATTATTTCACAGACCTCTAGTGGACTGAAATTGAGCTACTCAGACTTATGTGTTGCTTAACACAGCAACAAATTCCCATAGTTTATCTCTAGTGCCTTCTCACAAAAACTGAATATTTCTGACAAGCCTTATTCTTCTGCAGCTCCAGTGGTGTTTTCTGGTTTTCATGTATAAAGATTTCTGGTGTAAATACCAGCCAGTGCATATCCCAGAATTACAGAATCTTACTGTAAGGCAACTTTTGAAAGGTGGTATTTTCATGTATTTGCAGAGCAGAAGCTCAGATTTCAGAAGACTTGATGAAGGTAACTACTGGAGCTGCATAGATTCTATTCAAACAGGGCTATTTTCCACTGTTTCATCTTCCAGTTCCAGCTCCTGAGTTAAATGAATCTCTAAAGTTCTCACAGCTCTGGACCAAGCTGAAGATCTCAGATTTCAGGTCTCGTGGCAGCATTAGACTGGAACCAAATATTGGCTCCAGACCAACCATTCAGAGCACCAAATGACATCCTGAGTTGTCAATCCCAGACCAGTAGCAGAATATGTTCAGGGTCTTACAGTCATGTTCTTGTGGATCTGTAAATATTTAGGCTCCTTAAAACAAAACCTAGAGAGATGAAGCTGATGATGTCACTGGTCTAGAAATTACACCTGTCTTTTCTCTGAAATGGTCCTGAGCTGTATTAAAGTCTTTCCAGGCAAGACAAGTCCTTATACCATCCCCTCAACAATTGCTTTTAAGAATCATCCAATTAATGCTGTTCATTAAATGAGTCTCACATCAGACATGTTGGAGAGGAGACAGAATTATCAACAAATGACAAAGGGAAAGAGTCAAAATAATGGCTGAACAGTTCACAATAGCCCATCTCAGCCTTTGACTTCAGCATTTCTTTAAGATTCAATACCAATACAAAAACCCCCAAACCTCCCAAATATTGATGTAAAACATAGAAAATGGAAAGGAAGACTGTGTAAGAGAAACTTTAGCACATAATAACTGTTATTGTGTATTCTTTGCATGAATGCTTGCTCCAAAATTAAGCACCTCTGCTGTCAAGAGATGAACATTGATGGCATTAGAAAACCTTATGAATATATATATATACATGCATCACTTTCTCAGAGTTACTCCTAATTTAAAAGAAGTGGTCTCAGACACAGGGTCATATCTCAGCAAACCAAAAGCAATCTTCAAAAAGCTAAAACCCACTTCAGTTTCATTATGGCTGAGAGGAATACAAATTACAGCTTGAATGGTTTAAACTAAGGGTCTGAGTTTGTAAAAGGTTGAGAACTGTTCATCTAAGAACATTGACATCAAAGGCAGAAGGGAAGGAGTGAAATCAAAGACATCTACATTTTATACATTTTCTCATTATTTTGTAAATGGAAAAATTTATTAATATACATAGCAATTGGTGTGTTTTCATAAACTACTGGAAAAGTGGGTATCAATGAGTATACTAGAGAGAGACAGTGTATTACAGGTAGAACTCAGTAACATTTATCATTGTAACAAGTATGTAAAACTACTGAAGAAAGAAGTGAACATATACATCTCTTCTCTGCAAATACAATTGCTATTTAGGAACAGTACTAACCACAGGAGATGCCATTTCTGGATAGTTATGTTGCCAGAGTGCCATATTGGAACGAGCACAAAAATGCACTACTGAGAAAGCATAGCTTTTTAATAAGGGAATACACAGAAATAATTAGGGTTTAGGAGAGGTAGGTGAATGCCTCATGAGATTTTCTGTATTGCACTTCAATGGCAATTAGGCACTGAGCCTCCTATTGCAACCTTTCTGGGTACTAAAATAATGCAGTTCTGATGCAAAGTCCTTGCACTCCACACACAGAGTTTACATTAAAGCAAATGAATTAATTTGTTGAGATAGATCTGGAAGCATTAACCTTGTATTGCATTTTTCCACACAGTTTTACTGGAACTGGGTCTCTACAGAGATTTGAGAGGCTTCTGCTGGCCAGTGAGTGCTGCCTCCTGATCAGTGTTTTGACTTGAAACACATGATGCTTGGCTCATTTCTCTCAGCTCACAGGTGTTTTTGTTACTGTAAGGTAAGTTCTACTCTAAGAAGTCACCTGGCATCTGTGACATGCCTGGCTATGCTGCACTAGGCAAAGTGCAAAAGGCAAAGGACACAAAGACCAAAACCAGGAAATATTCAGAGTTATAAAGGGTTAGCAGTGCAATCAGCTTTCAGACACATCTGACCACCATCAAGATGCATGCAAAATTATATTCTCCGAGAAAGCTTTTCCCCTATTAACAGCATGAGTAAGGCATGGCAAGGACGAAAATGGAGAGAGGTGCACCTGAGCATTGTGTCTCTACTGAGAAAAGAAGAGATGATTCTACCTAACTGCATTAAGACCTCCACAGAGCACATCTAAATTACTTAGAGAACACTTAGGCATTATAGTAATAACCACTACAGGAAACTCTAATGCAGATGTATAAAACATTAAATAGCTTAATTTTTTTCTAATGCATGCTTTTACCCTGCTACCTTATTCCAACCTTTACACCATATTTAGGGCAAACAGCAAAATAACAGCAAACTCTTTCAAGAAAAATGTTATCCAGATGCTGCATAACCATTTCTTCTGCTTTTCTCCTATCTCATTAACTCAATTATATCCATTTCTTCAGTGAGTCTTACTGTAGCTACTCCTCACAGACATCAGTATCATGGTACTACTGGGAATTTCCATTTACATTCAATATGTTAAAAAACTCCAACTTCTTCGTTCTGGGGATCAGAACAATTTGTCCCTAATATATCAATACTAAAAGAAAGTAAAGATTAGTCCCAAACATAGTTTTTTAAACCATTTTTTAATTACTCTGCTATGTTATTTGTCTGATTTATGACTTCTGAATGCTTGCAATTCAAAATTGTGGAAGAAAATGGGATGGGAGCTAGTAAGTGACACCAATCCTTGTAGAGAGGTTACTGATGCCAATATAGAGTTCTGAATTAAGATAACAGGCAGTGAAAGTCTAGATTTTCTACAAGAAAATTACAGGATTTAAGGAGCCTTTGACCTGAGCACCTCATAGATGGTGGGGTGTTACAGGGGAGAGCCCCTCAACAGCACACTGTGGCTGTAACCCTGTCCTGGTCTCTGAAAGAGAGAAAGCTGTCTGTTTACAACACCTCTTCAAAGTTCCTGTGTGAGTCTCTATATAGAGCTTATGCATATGCCAAAACACCTAATTTGAGATTAGCAAAGAAAACAGATGACAGAAAATATTTAGTCTATTATTAATTACTGAGAAAAGAAGTATTTATAAGTTGGTTGATAGAGCTGGTAATATCCTTAAGCACAGAAGACAGTGAGATACTGAATCTTTCAAGGATCTGACAATGTTTAATGAGGTTTAAAGAGAAAACTGAGAGCTAAAAAGTAGCAGTTATCAAGAAAGGATTTGTCGTCTGGCTCAATAAGAAAAAAAGGCAAAAAAAAGAGTGGTTTTAAAGTATTCTAGAACCTATGATTGAAAGTGGTTTCTTTGGAGCAAAGCTGAGGTAGATAAGGTACCTGCAAATTTCCCAACAAGGACTGTGTGAGGCAAGAGAGCCCCGAGAAATCTGGAGCTCAGCTCCCTTAATCTGCTAACACAACAGGTACTCAGACAAAATCCTGCAGGGACATTATTCCCTGTAATTCCCCAACAGTATATAAACTCAGGATATCCAAGGACCAAACAGGAGCTAATTTATTCCACTTACCCTCTAGCTTGTTCTTCAGTATGTCACAAACTCCATTAAAGCATAACAGGTTGTATTTAGCAAGTACACTGTTTACTCTAAAAAGTACATAACTCTAAGGCAGGGGAGCTAAAACTTGCTGTGTACTTTAATTAGCTGTCTCTTCTGTCCAAAGATGATTTTGGCTCTGCATCCACATATGCACATAACAAAAGGTATTGCATACTGCTGTTTTAAGTACTGTCTGCTTGCTTTTCCCAATTTGAAGAAAAATCAGGCTAGAAAAAACATCATTGTTTCAGGAAGACAAGACAAGAAAGAAGAGGTGCCATAGCTTAAAAAAAAAAAAAGAAAGGAAAAAAAAAACAACCCAGCAAAATCACAAAATTAAAATAATAATTAAACTGTCTCAAATAAAAAAATTATAGCAACTCACTCTTCATATATTCATATATTTATTATAAACAAGTGTAAAGTTATTTCCCAGAGCCAGAACTAACATCACAACTTTTACTTGCTCCATTGTTGCTTTGTAGTTCATGAAGAAATACTGAATACATATGACTTAGAGTTTTTGCTGCTTTTATATTTTCCAGAATGGAACCACAACCAAGGCACACTATTCACTTTACAGAACAAATATGAGTAGTGAGGTTCTCAAATCCTTAATCCAAAACTTCCACTTGTCTGTCTTTCGAAATGGAAAAGGGATCCAGTCTTTATTCAGTGGGTAAAATACCTGAGTAAACCAGAATTACATGTATATATGTATATACATAACACAAAAATACAAAATCAACATACACATATTTTTCTCTAAAGCAAGAAAAACTTATGTTTGGTCATAACTATTGAGACGATTGTCAAAACAATATCTTAGACATAAAATAGTACCTGCTTTCCCTGACCTTCACAGTTTAGCTTGCTGTACAATTCTTTCCACAGAGTGAGTTTGCAGACTACAGACTTTCTTCACAATTAAGGAACCCAAAGTTTGCAAAATTTGAAAAATTCAGAATTATCTGCTTATCTTATGTCTTACTTAACTGTAAAGCAAAAGCAAATGGAAAGACATTTTCAGAAACACAGAGACACCTTAAAACCCCCATGCCTAGACTACTCTGTGCAACTGAAAACAAGCACAACAAAAAACAGAAGAAGACCTGGACACCAGGGTCACCATAACAGCCCTGCTGGCTTGGGAAAATAATCCATGAAGCCAGCAATTCCAAAAAGGTGAAAGAAAGATGGATATATCCTAACTTAGCCAACTGAAACTGTCAGGCAAATTAAAAATTCTTTGAACTCCAGATAAGAAGCTAGCCAGAAAACTGTCAAGTCCCCATTGAGAGAGGAAGAGGAAAAAGACATGTCAACAAAGAACAGCATTGAATAATGAAAGAGAAAGTATAAGTCCCTTCCCTAATGTGTTCTCTCAGAAAAATAAAGAGATAATAATTTTCAAGTCCCAGCTCCATGCTCAAATGGAGGAGACACACCAGCAGGATCTGGGGGAAAATTGATCTGTAGACAATTCTTTGGACTTGAAATAAGAGTTTTCAGCAACTCCTGCACAGTGTTGGCAGTACTGAATAGCAAGTACTACAGCTTTTGTAGGACCAGCTGCATTCATTTGTGTCTAAAAGTTGCATTTTTCGTAGCGATATTATTTTTTTGCCCTTAATAAAAGCTAGAGTCTTTCCAGAGAGGCAGTAACTCTGTGTGCTAGAAATCACGGGGCTGGCATCCAGGTTGTTGTTAGGGACATTCTGAAAGCTTTTTCCTATTTTGATACACATTACTTTGTCCTCATACTAGCTAATTGGTTGTAGACTCACTGCTGTCAGAAATAGGTTCCAGGGGAAGATGAGGTGAGTTCCTGATAATCACTCACCCTCTGTTAATCAGATCCATTTATTTTTTTCTTATCTGAAGCGCTCAAAAAGGAGGAAGAATCCAGAAGCATAAAATCTGACTGCTACCCTGAAAGCATCTATTTCAGGTGTTCCCCCCACAAATTTATTCAGGACAGATATGCTGATAGGGTATCAGGATCTGAGTCATAGAAAAATGTCCCATCTGCAATACAAGACTTCAGAGAAATTCACAGATGTAGGGTGGTAGGTAGGTAGACAAAAATTGTATAAAGAGAATCCAATGTTATTGTTTCATTTATCATTGACTTGGACTTCCAAAACAGATTTTTATTGCTGATTACTAGCAATAGCATGAGTCTAAAACTTGATGTAATGAAGAGGACTGATAGAAAGTGACCATTCGTGTCATGACCCCAAGGTATATTTATTAATACTTGCATTTAAGCATATTTGCTCACATCTGGATATACTTTGAAAAGTAAGGATAATCTCATAGGAGTGCCAGGAATCACTAAGAAGGCTCATAATTTAAGTTCTTGTAGAAAAAAGACAGACAACATTCATGTTATATTATCTTCATCTTCACAGTCCACTTCAAGGTAAAAAAGATGTACCTGCACATATTCTGGAACATTTCTTGAGTTACTAGTGATACTCACATTCTGAAGGAAAAAGCTTTTTCTCCACTAATGCTGCAACCTGGAAGTGTCACTATGCTTCTGATGTTTCTGCAGAGCTTTGAGGTTTCCCTTCAAAACTTTCATACAGTCAATTAGGGCAGATGGGAACTTCTGCCACTGCAAATCTTCTGATTCACTTCACTGAGATATGAAAAAAGCTGAAATGGCTTGTGCAGTCCCAGCCTTGCAGGCATTGTTATCCTTACTTCTCTTTCTCAGGAATGCATCCATGTCCTCCAACAAAACAAAGCCACACAAATGTGCTGAATGGCTGTGAATATACATCATCTCTAAATTCAGCCTCATGGTCTTCCACAGAGGACTAGACTTTTGGGTATGGAGACCATACATTCAACATCAATGTGTATGACGTGCTCTATTTTAAGGAGGTTTGCAATAAGAGTTTGCTGATGAATAAAACAGTGTCTTCATCTCCATACTCCACAATTTTTGCTCTTAAGTGCTGCAACACCCTTATATCTCACCACCATAAAGGAGGCACCATCTGTTATGACACCAGTGAAAGATGAACTTTCCATGTGTTGTTTTCATCAATAGTGTGGCACTCAGAATAGCTATTTTTTGAATCAATGTGATCTTTGAGGCTTTAAAGAGCAGCGAGGCCCTCTGAGACTTCTGTCACTCCACAGATGAAAACAGCATTTGTGTTATGGTACTCCCTCTTCTGTGCTAAGTCAAGTTTGACATGCTTTCTTTTCTCCTGCTGAACATGCTTTTCAACATTATTGCTGATGCCTTCTAACCAGCATGATATTTTTGTAAGGCTGACTGCCCAAAATGTAAGGCAGCAAGGATGGACTTAAATTTCTACACAAAAAGCATTTTATTTTCTACCTATGCAGTCCTATAAATCTCCATTTCTGTCCTGTAAAACTGCCCAGAGGAGAAAGGATGTTTAGTTTCTGTACATAATGTAGGCCTTTACAGCTAAAGAGGCATTTTCACAATATGAGTCTGAAGAAATGTGCAATAGCCCTAAAGCAGAGCAGGAAGGATATCTGAGGGTACAAAACCTTCTGACACAGCCCTGGGGGACTACAGAGTGGGGAGGGAGACAAACCTGGTGTAGTCCCATCTATCCTGCATTGTGGGAACTGTCCTTGGTACAAGGTGTCTGAAACTTCGATCAGACATTGTCTAGACAATCTAGTAAGCTGCAAGAAAGTCATGAAACAAGTTAACAGCTAAACAGTCTGTAGGGTTATAGTGTAATGGTCAAAACCATTTTCTCACCTTTGGCTTATTTAACGCTGCCTTACTTTCAAACATAGACCAAAAGAATTGACTCTTCAGCTTAGCAAAGAGAAGGTGTAAGAGTGACCTTACCAATGTATGTAAATAACTTAACGGAAGGTTCAAAGCAGCACGTTCAAACGCAGCCAGCATCTTTTCAGCAGTGCCTAGTCACAGGACACAAGGCATGGGGCACAAATCAAAATATAGGAGGTTGCCTCTGAACATTGGGAAATATTTTTTCACTGTGAAGGGGTAACTGAGCACTGGAAGAGGTTGCCCAGAGTGGTTGCAGGGTTTCCATTCTTAGAGATATTACAAAATCATCTGGGTACAGTCCTGGGCACCCTGCTCCAGGTGACCTTGTTTGAGCAAGGAGGTTGGATAAGAAAGCATCCCGATGATCCCAACTCCAATCTTTCTGTGATTCTATGTGTTTGTTCTGTTGAGAGTGGACAAAAGGACATATGTAATTTGTGAACATTACCCATGGTGTTAATGGGTCTTAAGTGTCTTGTTAGCTGCATTTTGGTGAACCTTGACCTAAGAAAAAAGTGTGTCTGTGCATGTGTATTAATCTCCAGAAAAATTTGTACGTAACTGAATATTAATTTTAAAAAAGGTCTAAACAAGATACACACCCCATGAATAGTCATTCAGATGAAATATACTGCAAAGGACACTTTCCTCCTGTTCCACACGTAGCTGGTGAGTTATGTACAAAGCTAAAAATTTGCAAAGCGTTTCTCTTGCCTGTTTTCACACCAGTGAAAATAAAAGGAGAGTGATAAGAAATCAAGTACATAAAGGGGAAAGAAAGAGAAAAATATCCATACTGAAGGAGAAAATGCTTAAAAATTACTGCAGAATAGTTTTCAGCTAACTTCTAAAGAAAAAATCCATAAAATCAGAGTACATTTGGCTGAGGGAATTTATTAATTCCATTACTAATAATTGCTTATATTAACATAGCTATTAATACCAAATCCTACTATGCCAGTGTTGGAGACTGAAATGTTATTGTTTATGGCTTAAACAATTTTCTGAAGAACTTTTGCCTATAACAGCAAAACTGTATAATGAACCTGCACCACCAAAGCTTACCCTGAACGGGCCTCCTGGCTGAAACCCTGAACTGTGAGTTAAACCATCTAAGGGATATAGATAAGAGAGAGTGACACTATTGTTTTAAGCATCTAAGGTCTGGGAAGTAATGGCTAAGCATTCATGGGAGAGCCGAACCCAGCAGCTTTGGAGTGGAGGCCACAACCCCAGANGATCCACAGTCTTGCAAGGGACAGCATCAAACTGCCCCCCTGCAGGGGAGGTACCTGGGCCTTTCCACCTGGCCCAAACATATATTAATCCATGGGAGTTTACACTTTTCAGCAGGAAACCCTCACTGCCAAGAAGACCAGATGGAGAGAAGCACCAAGACCTCATTTGGACCCCTGGAGAGGTGATATNTGCTGCCAGGCTTGCACAGACCCCCCCACCAAAGGGAGGAAGAGGAAGGGGTTGGGTCTATGGCAAAAAAGCCCCTGGTTGGAGGCAGTGGATGCCCATCCTCCACTGTGCAGACTGGCCCAGCTGCCGGGGCTGCCAGCACGGGAGGGCCACATCTACGGGACATGCAGGGCAGGTGAGGGACTGTCCTTGGTACAAGGTGTCTGAAACTTCGATCAGACATTGTCTAGACAATCTAGTAAGCTGCAAGAAAGTCATGAAACAAGTTAACAGCTAAACAGTCTGTAGGGTTATAGTGTAATGGTCAAAACCATTTTCTCACCTTTGGCTTATTTAACGCTGCCTTACTTTCAAACATAGACCAAAAGAATTGACTCTTCAGCTTAGCAAAGAGAAGGTGTAAGAGTGACCTTACTGAGGGTCAGCTGAGGGGGTGTCACGGTCCATCGAAGGCTCCCCAAATGGTTCCTGCACCAGAGCACTGCACGTGGTACAAGATGTGATGCAACAGATCCACAGTCTTGCAAGGGACAGCATCAAACTGCCCCCCTGCAGGGGAGGTACCTGGGCCTTTCCACCTGGCCCAAACATATATTAATCCATGGGAGTTTACACTTTTCAGCAGGAAACCCTCACTGCCAAGAAGACCAGATGGAGAGAAGCACCAAGACCTCATTTGGACCCCTGGAGAGGTGATATGGTTCTACTTAATCTGTCTCTGTCACACTCCCTTTCCCCCCCACCACCACTCACATATTTTTCTATTTTTTTCTTTCTTTCTCTTTCTTTCTCTTTGTCTCTTTTACTGTTAAATAAAATATATCAAATTTTTGATACCAGCATTTAACCTCATTTGGTTTTAATCATGTTTTGGGGAATATTTTGAACCTCAGGATTTGTAATCCTCTGGGAGCTCACTTTGCTTCTCTGGGATTAGGGTGGGTTGTAACAGCTAGATCCTAGAACACACAGGACAGAGAAACGTTTACATTGTAACAATCAATTTCTTTCATTTACAACTGTTGGAGCATTACGTTATTAGAAGACCTAAATAACAGTAGATTCCTCATTAAAGAAGAACCTAAACTACTTCAGCAGTTAAATCCTTGCTTCCTCTATCCAGTCCCAGACCTCCAACATACAGCTTTTAGAAAGGCCTCTCCAGTTACTGTGAATATTTTCCTGGTATTTTACAGAACTATTTAAGATCTCATTCATCACTGTGATTGTTCATGAACTTGTGTGCAGGAATAATTCAAAGGCATGATGTTCTAAGTTTTGCTCAATAATCAATTGATGATCTTTAGCCATAGCCAATGCAACATAGAAGCTCTTTCCTTTCATGTACCCACTTCAGCCTCCAATCTTTGATGAGTGCTTTACCAATACTGTCAAGAAGATAAGATTTCTTTGCCAGCACAGAATTCAGGTCTCTTCTCTAGGTAGACTTTATCAGTTATTCCAAAAAACATTTCTACTTCCCTTTGCAGTAGTTTTACAGCTTTTTTATCTGACTGCTGCCAAGATCCTGACAGAAATCATTTAGTAGCAAATTCTGTGATTCCTACACTAGTCCTTGCACAGCTCTGCTTCCCAAGTGCTGTTGTTAGCCATATATATGATCCCTTTTCTTTTAAAGTTGTTTCTCTGCATACATCAGTTTTGGTGGGTCACGTGGGTTTAAAACTGTGACACCAGTAAGAAAATATTTCATTGCAATAGTCTTATCAGTACCTAGTATCACAGTAGTAAAGAACCAAAAGTACTTTTAGTTTCAGTAAGTATTACCACTGGAAAAATAACACTGTAAGTTGCTTATTTAAGTGTTTCACTGGTAATACCTTGGATACTAGCAACTCCCAAGAGTAAAAGTGGATTCTTTGTCCCCAGGACACTGATTCACTTTCTGGGAGTTTCTATAAAGACAGTGTTTTTGTTATTAAGCTGTATATCATTTTGGGTTAACAACACAGAGAAGTCAGTGAGTGCTGTGAATTAAGGAGGGTGTGAATTCTGAGTTTCTTCAATCCACCTCCTTATCTGCTCATCACAAAGGTTAACTTTATGCTCAGAAGAACAGTAAGAAAGAGAGAAGCAGAGACATCTCTGTTATACATATGGCAGTCTCCTACTTTTTTGCTCTCCTAAACAGATTTATCTTTTTTATCCTGTAAGTTGCAGAGCCCCATGAGCATTCCACCTAGAACATGTACAATTAATTCCAAAATAAATTATGGAAGAATTTGTCTCACAGATAATGACAAGAGGCAGAGCAGGTAAGTGGGAAAAGTATTGCATCACTTGAAGTGTAAGCTGATCTCCCCAGATTCTGTAGTTAGGAGGGGGGAGAGAAGTTCCTGTAGGGTGGAGATCACGACATGTCCAACTTACGTGCTCTGAGACTCTCTGTTCAGGAGGCTCCCCACTGGCAGTGCAGAAGCCTGGGAACAGCTGCAGCTGGGTGAGATGGATAGTTACAGTGAGAATGTCCTCACCTGGAGCCAGTGCAGAGTAAATCACAGGCTGTAAATTCAGTCTCTAATTTATTGTGAACCACCTTTTCAATGGACGAGTCATCCATGGCCAGAAAGGAAACTGAGCAGATGTTCATTTCGTAGACAATTTCGTAGACATTAAACCAAACTTTTATGCTACACTTTTCATCCACTGATTCAAGGAATTCACAAAACAGATGAACACAAGTACTGTTTTAGAAACAAAGACAACAAGTGATACAAACACTAGTCATTCAGAAAATTCTGTTGGAGACCTGGTACAACCCTCAAATCTCTGGGTTTCCAGCCAAGATTTATTGTCATTATTCAGCTGATTTATTTTAACAAGGAAAACTAAGCAACACTTTACAACGTTGACTCCTTTAGAGGAAATTACATTACAAATATAATCAGGGGTGGATGTATCCTCTATGTAACTAATACATATAAAAACCCAGAGGAGATTCTGATATATGATGAATTTTTTTTGCCTACGTTTTTATACTACATTCCTAGTATCTGAGAGCAGTAATCACTAGCAAGGGTTCAGGACTGGCTGATTTATGGAAAAAAGTTTCAAAATACCAAAAATAGATTCAAATTTGCACAGGATGATCTCTTAAAGATAACTAAATTCCAATTATATTTTCAGAATCTAACCAATGAGAATTCAAAACCCAAACAAAAATTTTATACATGTGTATGCAAGAATCATGGCTCATTTGGTTGCTGCAGTAGGCAATTTACAGTAAAATAAAAGTGTCCTTTCAGTATCAGACATGCATATAACAAAATAATGCCTTACTTTATACCCACTGAAACTTTGTTCAAGAATTCAGTAGCCTATGGAGTCACTAAAGTGCCGAAGCTGAAGACCTAAATAGGCAAGAAGGAGAGAACAATGCAGCAATAAAACCTTTTTTTCCATCAGTTGCTTGTCAGTGTTATGCTGCTGTAACAATGACCAATGATGGCTTTGAAAATTTCACACACTGCTCTTATAATGTGCTACACTAAATCACAATGTAGGAACTGAAGAACTGCAGAGAAGGTACAATGTGATAGCACCAACACTGTGTATTAACTTCTGAAATAGCATTTAACTCTCCTCTTATCAGGATGCCACCAGCATTTCCATATTCTCCTCTTGGAAAGTTAATATCACAAAGAGAAAATCCTGGAAAGTTTCCTGAACCATTTTGCTTTCTTGCCTTCCTTTCCTTTCCCAGACTGAATGTGTGGATATGCATGTTGAATCCCAAGTCTCTCAGGTGCTCTTCTCATGGCAGGATGACTCCAAAAATTGGCTCAGAACTTGGAGCATTTTCTTTTCCCTGCTGTTAGCCTCTAGCACTGCATTGAAGCTGGGTTTGTGAGAAGTTCCCACCCTCTGTGCATGCTAGTACATCAAATGAAAACCACTGACCTTGAAAACTGAACCCAGCACAATTGTCACAGCACAGACAGTTCTGCTGATCTCCTGGTGTCCCTCACATGCACCCCTCAGTGTAGGTTGTGGCCCTCTGTGTGTGCCAGATACAGCTCTACAGCTCTGCATGGACTATAGGCACTACAGACCTGCACATTATATCCAAGAGCCTGTCCTTTCCTTCCTTGTGGCGTCTAGTTATGGGGCTTCATGCAATAAAAACTCCTGTTGCAAGAACTCTGCAGGAAAAATCCTGTTAAATAAGCTTGGAGGCAAAAAGGAGAAAACCTTGGTTTGAATGGGGACTGTTGATGAGGTCCCACTGCAATCAGTACCCTGACTGCTAGGAAGGTTGGAAGTGCCTGTGGAGCCAAGAAGCATAGACTGGAAATTAATGGTTTCAAAAATGGAGAAAAGAAAGTCTTGATTTTTACTAATTGTCAGGCATCTTATGACCAATTGGCTGGGAGAGACGGGTGTTTCCAGCATCTCCCTACATTAAAAATCTCAGTGTCAGTGACTGCACAAGGCTCTTGTCAGAGAAAACAACTGGAGTACATTCTTCAGGTCAGTACAAGCTTGAACTAAGTGACTGCAGCTCCACAGACACATCTTTCTTACTGTGGTTCAATATGACCAACACATCCCATAAGACCAAAACAATTTGCCACAAGTTTTCTGAATGCTTTTTTTTATGGCACTTTATGAGCACAGTCTATTACTGTGTGAGAGTAACAGTAAAAAAAAAAAAGCAAGATATCATAAAAGAATTTGGAGACAAATGCAATAATTATTATTCTTCTCAAGTTATTTTCCATATTATGGCACATTACTGGTTTCTGAATCACTAAACTGCCCTCCTCTTATCTACCAGCACTTGATAAATGATAGGTAATTCCCTCTTATGCTTGCTATTTTCCACTAAGCCAAAAGAAAATCTTCACCCCTGACCTGACATATCTCCAGCCACAGTTCTGTAAATGATTCTGCTCATCTTTTTCCACGTTGAGCACAGGTGTCAAAGATTGGAAGCACACTAGCTCCATCTACTGAAATTCCTTCTGCAGAGCTTTACACAGAGACCAAGGTTAAATTAGAGATTTATTCTCATCATCCAGCTGATATAGAGAGATGGGTACTGAAAGGAGATAAGATTGCAATGAAAGTTCCTTTGTCAAAGTTGACTCAATAAAAACATAATATATTAATTGTCTCAAAATCTACTTCGTAAAAATGCAGTCTTTCACAGTAAGAATAAACAGTTTCATTACAAAAATGAATCACAAGTCTTTCAATTTCCTGATTTTGCTCTCCTCCGTTTATGTCAACACTCCTATAATTACTATGCAATTTTTAACCAGATTTAAAAGATTTTAATCACAAAAGTAAGCTTTATATTGTGATCATGTAGGGACAGGCTGAATTAAACTATGATTCAGAAGATTGTGTCTTTTCTACGTAAAATAGATTTCATGTCAAAATGAATACTTTTTATTCGTGAAAAATTTGTAAATCAACTGCAAAGGAAAATATATAAATTATATAAAGAAAAACTGGGGAGGGGGGAGAACCACAATAAAATAAAGAAAAATATAAAAATTAATCACAACAAAAGAAAGAACTTCTTAGGAGATCTCAGGCTGGTATATAGCCACTAATTCATGTGACACTGAATCCAGTTCAAGAGTTAGAGCACCAGAGATGAAGCAAGTATTTTTCTTACTGTTAAGTCCTTACAGTTTGCAGAAATGCTAAACAATAATTGTCCCCCACTTTAAAGTAAACTTTGAAAGATCTGACAAAACCCAAGGATTGTTTAAATTCTAAAGAAAGGCTTCAACGTTCTCTAAATTGCAGCATGAATCAACTGAAAGATAAGTCAGTTAGGTAAAACAGCCCTACTGACATATTGTTTTCCCATGCAATTGTTAACAAAACAAGCTCTGTGATAGCTTCTTCACAGCTCTTTCTGTGAAGAAGGCCCCAAGATCCAGTTCAAGTGTGGAAAAGCTTAGAGTTTTCAAGACCAGGAGGTTACTGGACAGAGCAAATCAGTCCTGTGGTGTGGGTGTTCTGTACTCAAGTCCTGGCTGGCTTCTGCCCCCAAGGGCAGCAAGAAGCATGAAAAGGGCTATAGACCTACAGTGGGGGAAAAAAAGTGATAACCACAAAGACAAAGGAAATAGCATGTACACAAAATCTGAATAGCAAAGTTTTATATTACTACTGAGCAACACACCCTTAACCACAGACTCTTTTTATGCAGATTTCCAAAGCTTTAGCCTTTCTAAGGTACATGAAGGGATTTGTTCTGGCATAATTTCACTAGTGTATCTGTGGACTCACAGAGGTTATTAATATTAAACACACTCCACATGTAGGATTGGCTTATTAGCTCCTGCTGTACTTACTCAGGCTTCTAATTATCAAGATCTGTGCTTAATGTCTTTTCTGTAAGCTTGGGAGTGTTGTGTCCCACAAGAGGTGATGAGAAACTTCTTTCTGTGCTTGATCTTCTCCACCAAGTTTTAAGTAGCTGTTTGTAACCTTTTTGGTAACTTTTTTTTTTTTTAAAGTGTGTTGTAGTGAAGTGGTTGCTATTCTATGAAGAAAAGTCCAGAAGAAACTTTTTACAGATATTGACTTTACTCTCTCTGGGACTACATGCATACTTGTCACACGCCAGCTGTTAATCTGGTGGAAAATCTAGGGCACTCAGTTACACAGTTACTTAGCATATTTTACTTAGCCATTGTGCTAATTCTAATACCAAGCAAGCTGCACTTACCCTGGTGGTGAAGCTTCTCAGTAACCTCTGGGTGTTTCCTTTCATGAATATCTCCTACTTAAGACAGAACAAGATTCCACACAGTGGGAGAGACAGCCACTCCTGAAAACCCAAGACAGGTCCCTTAGGCTGCACTTGAGGAAAAGGGACACAAAACAAAAGGAAAAAAAAATACTATCAACCAGACATGAAAAAATAAAAACACAGTAAGTGCTTTAAATATGCCTTCTACAACTAGACCTTTCTAAGGTTCGCATCCTTATGATGTGATATCCAAAGCGTCTCCCATTTTCCATGATTTCAAAAGTGACAACAGTCTCAACTCATTACCAAAGGGACTGATTTCACCCAGAAATGGGTTCTGAGCTGCAAGGTGTCCCAAAGGTACAATGTAATTACTGTGCCATATTCCACAGCCTGCAGAGGTTACATCCATCCCACACACCAGCACGACAGCAAGCTGAGGGTGAGAAAGTAGTTTTGTTCCTTTGTCACTTATGGGAAGATACATGTGGGTTTAGCAGCTCTCAGCAGCACAGCCTTTTTATGGGGAATGGCCTTTCTTTGTCAGATTGTGAGCAGATACCTAATGAGTTAAATCAGCATTTAGGCTTGGCAGCAAGCCAAGCTGGAAATAAGTGGTTGAATTTTTAGCTGGAAAATAAGTGGTTGAAGTTAAATATATTTAAGATCAAAACCTTTGTTAAATAAAAGCTTGCGACACACAACAAAAAGATAAATTTTTTTAAAATGAAAGAGAGAAAGGGAGAGAAATTAAAGCATTATGTAGGCTCTGTTAAGAGAAGTGATTTATTTTGTTTCTGCCTCTGCTTGCTTTTGACAGTGCTCAAGCTATATGTAGGTTACCAGGGTGTAACGGGTTTGTTTGGTCTGTTTATTTAAGTAGAACAAGCTTTTTGTCAGATAAAAATAAACCTATCCAAGCAGTGTGGTCTAGTTGTTCATTTTACATTTTACCTTGAGCATTCTTTTATGTTTCTCTATTGTGCACATTTATATCCTAGGCCTTACCAGGCATTTGTGTGGCCTTTATGCACTTGAAGTTTTCTGTACTTTAGGTAGAATTTCTTCAGTAATGATATTTACAGGCATAGCTTTTAGGGAAGGGCAGGCAAGCTTTAGCCAGTCTGCCTTTTTCTCCCCAGCCTCATTAAAATTATGGTTAATACATAAAAGTAAGAATTCTGCTGGAAACAAAAATTATGATCCTTTTCCTAGAATATTGTTTAAAAAAAAACACATAAAAATGGGTCTGTTTTAAGACTTATATTTTCAAAATGGAGGAAAATCATATTTAGAAGGCTACTTGGTTCAACACTGAAGTCAGCAGTTTGGATAGTGTGAGAAGTCAGTATCTGGCAAATGCATGTAGAAGGGGAAAAAGTCATGGAATCAATAAAGCTTATGAGCAATCAATTTGCTGCGAATGAATAATCAAAGCTAAAGATCTTGATAAAAAAAAATGTAATTAATATCTATGCTAAGGAGAACTGAGGTTTCTAAAAAGAAGTTTAAAATAATGATAAGGAGAAAAAAAAGCTAGAAACTTTAAAAAAAGACAGCATAGCCAGTCAGGACTAGGAAGTGCAAATGTATTTGAAATTAATCTGTTGGGTTTTTTCTTTAATGTTTCTATTTTTTCTTGTGGTTGTATTTTCTGCATCTACTTGAAGCATCATAGAATGCTTTTGTCCATTAACAACCAAAATGTTTACCCATAATAAATAGACAAGTAAAACCATGGCAAAAAAAAAAAAAATAGCTGAATAGATTGGCAAGATTAGTGAACTAAATTAGCATTTTAGTAAATATGAAAATAAACATCTGAGCAAGGTTTTAGTGTTAGAAACCAAGAGCAAGCTTCAAAGGAATTAAGGACCTGGTACATGCCCCTAATAAAAAAACAACTCCACATAAGCACTCATGTGATGCAGCATTAAAAAGAGCTGGCAGTCATTTGATACTTAAATTAGCAATAGGTATATGAGAAATGAATTTATTTTTAGCTATGCGAAGACTGACATTAATATTACGAAACTGTATATAGTTTAAATGTCTGCATAGTAAAAACGTAGCTAGGAAATCTCTAGATGAAAGAAACATAAATTATTTAAAGGCTAGAGAAATTGCCTTGCAGTGAGAGTTTGAGAGCCCAATCTGTTCAGCCCAAGAAGAGGGGCTTGAGAAGTGGCTTGATTACATCTTGCAAGTGCTTTCACAGTAGTAAATTATGTATTAAGAATATATTTAATAGGGTAGGGTCATAATAAGAACATATGGACAGAAAGCAGTGCCAGACACTTCTGGCATGATACTTTTCCAGCAATGAAGATGATTAATCATTATAGGGAATCTTAAGGGAAATGGTGAATTTTTAATTGTTTCATGTCTTTGTATGAAGATTAAATGTCTCTCCTGGAGATATAAATTTGTTAAATGCAACCTGTTTGGTGTCAAGTAGGGGAAAGAAAATTATTCAAGATTCTGTAATGTCTATAAATCCTGGAGATCTATACACTAGGACAAGACCTGTGCAATATCTCTAAAGCACAGAGTTCTTTCTGTATTGCAAACATAGCTATTTTCTATCCTGAAACTATTAACCTACATGGAAGGATGTATTTGGCTATACTTATCCTTCTTTGGGGAAGTCCAAGTACACCCAGTGATGATGACAGTTCATATGCAGCACCAATGTAACATTTTGTGTTAGAGTGAAACCCCCTTTTTCATTTCTGATTCTCTAACTCTCCCTGTTTATCATAACGACAAGTTTTGTAAGTTATATCACAAACTTTCAGTTTGGAGTTTTGGTAAGCTTTGAAGCTCAACAGATGGAGGTAGATCATAAAAAATTAAATATCCTCATCGCTAGTTACATGAATTCTATGAAGAGTTAGGAACTCTCTCATAACATTCGTTTTTATATGTGCACTTTTTGTGTGTATGTTTCTTTTATTTCACAGTGGAGGCCTGCTCTAGGATTGCTGCAAACACCAAGAACTGTTCTCTCTCAAGACCTCTGGATTCTGAAAATGAAGAAGTTGGCATTATTCATTTGCATTTTCAAGTCATCCAAAGTCGCAGTAGGTAGTCTTGATTGACTGATAGTGTATTTATAATCAGTCTTCAAATGCTGATCTTCACATCTTGTTATCATGGAATAAGGGTAGTTAAATTCATGTCCTGCATGGATTTTGTGTTAATGGACAACAGTCTCTAAAACACTCCAATGAGTTTCATGAGAAGTATCTGCACAGTATCTTTGGCAAATGCACAAGCTTACACAGACAAGAAATTCTGGTGGTTGAACTCAACAAAAAGTAACTGATACCAATAAAAACAGTCAACTTTCTTCAGAGCACCACTAGCAAAAATTCAAGTACATGACTTGGAGAAAGGAAGGACAAAACTAGGAAACTGTTTCTCTGGTAATAAGAGGAAGAATATAAACCTTCTACTGTCACATTTGTTAATTGATGCAGTGTTCAAGCCATTTCCATCCATGTGAAAGAGGTAGAATATCCAGACCAGCTTGCAAAGTGCAGAGTGCCTCTGGTGTCTTCCCTGAACTCTGTGAAGAATTAAAAAATGTTCTATATGCGGACTGGGCTGCAGTATATCTGATTTTGGTTGTGATAAGGGGAACAATAGAGTCTGGGGAAAAAAAGTAAGCAGACTCATTTGGATGAGAGCATTAAGGCCCTGAAAATAGTGGTCATAAAGCTGTACAGCTAAAGAAAAAGCGTGTTTTGGAAATGGCTTGGAGAAGGGGAGATTGAGTCAGGTATAAAGCTATGTGCTTCCCAGAAAAAGGGACAAAAATTCCTGAGTGTGTAATTTTGAAAGGAAAACATTGGAGTGCTCTGGAGATATGAGACATTGTGAATATACAGAAGAGCCTCTTTTTAAAGGTTTGCGAGTATGAAATGCTGGTGCTATGGCTCAGTTAACTGAAAAAGACGACTCTTTATTTTTCCTTGCATGCATAAAACAAGAAATTAGCTGCTTGGGGGAAAACCAGTGCATTCTTAGTTCTGCCTGCTGCAAGCAAAGATTCATTGGCTAATTGGGCTTCCGAGGATGTGAAACACACCGGTGGGAAATTACACTATGACAATCATGCTGCAGGAACACAGCCAGATCTGAAACATCTGTCTTTTCCCAAATTTTGCCAAAGCCAATTAAATTCCCTCATAACCAGCTGGTCCAAAGTGACCACACACTCACTCAGTCAATGCACGCTGACCTTTTTGTGCTGGGGCAAAGCAGTTTTCATTTCCACCCCTCTTGCACAACTTGCACAGCAATATCAGTCCTGCTCATGTGGACTTCCTTCAGTGAAATGCCATTGCCTCCAGTGTAACACCAAAGCTGTGCTCAAATTGTCTTCAGTCTTCCTTGGTGCTTTACTGTGTGATCCAGATGACTTACTGTGCACAGCCAGAAGCACCAGGTTCTTCCAGTATTGAGTTACAGTTATCATATTGCTGTCAGTGTCCCCAAGGACATGCTAGATGGGAAGTGCTTTCCCAGTGCTCAATGCCAGCAAGGCCTTGATTTTAAAATCAGTCCCTGGCACATGTGCCCTCTTACTCACAAAAACAAGGGCTGGACTGACTGACCAATCCCTGCCTAAACACCATTTTGCACTTTGGGTACCTTTCTGTAGGTTTTTTTTGTGGATTTCTGCTGGTTAAGGTCACTTGCCCTTTGACTTACTGTCTTTTCAAAGGCATGTAAAAATCATTTGCAAAGTTTTGCCAGTCATTTTATTTCCTAGCAGACAGCAAAACAATCAGTATAATGGCTCTGTTGTCTTTCTGCTCCTATGCATCAATCAATTAAGATCACACAGCACAGAAAGTCTCATAGCATGGTAATATTCAATAAGGTCATCGTCTTACATTAATGAAGTTGGTAACAAAAATGCAAGTGAATTGTAGTCTGGCAAGGGATGAAGCTCTTAAAGGCAAAATGTCCTCCAAGCCATCCCTAAGGATCAGCAGGTTTTACACCCAACAGGTTTTCCTTACTCAGTGGTGTTTCAGTGGGAATTACAGGAGCCCAGTTTGCCATACAGTACTTTTTTGTCTTTGAAGGGCTGTGCCTGGTGAGAGCAGAGTTTGGTGATGGAGGAAGGAAAAAAAAAGGAACATAAGTAGCAACACTGGTTTGAAACAGCTTTATTCCTTCATACAGAAGAGCCTAAAGTCTTTGTATGCCCCAATCTGAGTAATTACTGTTAAAACATTTATCTGATATGAATTTATCTTCATTGCCAAATGAAAACTGCAGTAGCAGGATTTGTTTTTACAGGAGGAAAATAAAAATTATCATAAATATGTTATTCCATGCAAGCACATTTTATTTTACCTTTTCATCTGTGGTTCATAGTATCATCAGTGATCAAAATATTTTCACACTTTCTCTGTTTACAATAATTATTTTTTATAGAGAGACAGCTCTACCTTGATAACTTCCTACATAAACTCATCAACTTCTTATAATCTACCACATCTTCCCAGAATACAGAAATGCCCTGTAAGGATAATGTTTTAGCTTGGTCTGGAAGCAAAATAATCTCTGTCATGATCAGTCCTGTTCATTGAACTCTTAGAGACCACAGAAGAATGAGAAGCTCATATAAATATAACATTATTTGTAAATATTCTAGTTATTTATTGCACTTTCTGCAATAAATATATTTAACATAAATTGTAAAGGATGATTCAGTGCCTAGAGAGGATGCACTCTAAATATGAGAATGATGATGCATATCAAAGCATTAAAGGGAAGGCTTAAAGAGGCCCATATGGTTGCTCATGGTGTAAATTTTTTTGTTTATATCTGTATTTATACTTAGAGATGCTATACCAATATTATATCTATTTTATACATGTTTATGTATTTTTCTATAATTAGCATACCCATGTCCTACTTAAGATATCTTGAGACATGGTTTTATTTTGTAAAAAATTATATGCATATATCTACAGTTGTCCAGATGCTATAGATTCATTCTTATATTTTCAAACCTGTTTACATCATCCAAATAATCATGAGCATTTAAAAATTTATTGTAGTGCATTTTTGCTAGCATAAATGCAGTAATATTTTCATGGGACAGAAGAGAAAACACCACAACAACAATTTAGTTGTTTGTTTCTCTGAGTTGGAAAAGCTTGACTCACTGAAGAAGGCTATTTCTTTGAAGCAGACTCTTTTAAGCTAAGGCTTAAAGACATTAGAGCAAAAGTAGTTCCCTTTTGAGTTTCATTATTTATCCCTTTAATCTCATCCAAGGGTGCCTCTCTTTCTGTGTAACTGCTTGTGAATGAAGGTGCTCAGCTACTGCTGATGCTCACCAGACTCCTCCTTGTCCAGTGGTAATGCTGTTTGGATTGTGTCAGTGTAATATATTTCCTGTGAAAAAGAGCAGCCCTTTTCCACAGGCAGCTAATTATTCTTGAGACAACATAAAACCACTGTTCAAGAGCTGGAGGCTTTGTCCTCCACTTTTAACCTTATGGTGTCCTGAAGAGTTTTGGGAACCACAGATTCTCTTTCTTATTCGAACAGAAATTGTTTCTCTTATATACTGTGCCTTTTTTCTTATGATTCATTTTTGATCAAAGTGACACGAGCTTTCTGAGTAACAGAACAGGGAGGCAGGGAATTGTGCTGCCAGGGGAGAAAGCAGCAGGCAAGTAAACAGATCTTTCTCTCTTACATCATGGTACACAGATTTAGCCCTCAAGAAGCAAGAGCAGCTTTGGGAAAAGCAATGACAATTTTGCCATCACAATAAAAGAGAGTTTGAAGATAAGCTTACAGAGCTGATTTGCCTGGGACAGAAACAACTGGGACTGCAGAAAACACTCTTGAACAACCAGTTCAGCCAGTTTCCTGCAGATTTTCTGTTCGTGTGCATTTTTTATTGCCAGAAACTACAAAAATATGACATACGTGTACTGTAACACTGTGTAAGAACATGTCCATGGTATTAAGAGATGTCTCAGTGTGACCACAAATTTTGCCCAAAGTGTGAACAATATAGTCATTAAGAAGCTTTCTAACCATTTTAAATTGCTTCTGGTATCTGTAAAACTCCTGACAATAAAATGCTTTCAGGAAAGAAGTTCACTGATAATATACAACATTTCCCACATGGACATCTACCTACTCTGCTGGGTTCTCATTTACAGCAATATTAGGAAGAATATTTTCCCCTGCTGTCCTCCAGGTGCTGTTTTCACCAAACTTGTGGTATCACTGTTTTCTTGTATATTGTTGGCAATATTTCCTCTAATCCCTGCGGTTCACTGCCAGCACTACAAGCCATGTATTTCTTACTTCCAAAAATGGCTGTCATGATGTGAAAGTTTCTAGCAAAAACCATACAAAGGAGTTTTTGACTGTATCTCCACCTACACACAACTTTCTGTTTTCCAAGTGAGGAAAATCAAACATGAGACACTCAAAAGAAATGGTGCAGATTTAAAAGAGGCATTAATCTCCATCCTGCCAAAGATAGGTTCTATCCTACCTTTTGTCCACCTTAATAATTCAGAGCAGTGGTGAGAAAGCAAAGGGGAGCACTTCAGTTCTCTTACATCCTCACTTTGGACCTTTTTGAAAGGTGCTTCAAGAAATCCTTCAAGAGTTGCTCAAGCTAAAGGAACTCAACAGCTCTGCCAATAAGCCTGGATTTGCCAAAAGACTAAAGAAGTGAGAAGGGAGGGGCAGCCTCAGCTTTGAGCTTTTAGAATTTATTAGATGGGAGGGTTCTTATTTTTCACTTTCTTCAAGCCTCTAAACTTATGTGATATATTCCAAATAATCATTTTAGTTCTAAAATGAAATCTCATCTTTTGGAATTAGGATATGCTCTCCTTTTTACTGTGAACAATCAATCTCTTGTATTGCCCAACTAGTAAAATCCTGTGTATTATTTTTTTCAGTTCAAGATGAGAAAAAGTAGACTTTGCTTGTAATACCTACTTATTTCACTATGTTTCAAGGATTTAGCAATTGACAAATTATTTATTTTCATTCCCTGATTCTTATTATGTTAGACTGTGTCTCTGAAAAACCAGCCAAATCCCCAATATATTATGAAAGATTATTTTTGATTTTTAGGTCTGTAATAAATGTGTGCCAAAGCTGACAAGGTACCTTAAAAATTGAGACCAGTGTTAGGTTTTTTTGACAGTCAATATTTTATTTGCCTTACACAGACATCATGACTTGCTGACACAACAGCTCCAATGTGTGTCGTGTTGCAGAGGCTACATAGTTCCCCTGTGTCACATTTCAGATTGATATACTGGGTAATGTAATAGGCCAGGGCCTGCTGTAAATTCAGTTGCTATGGCCATGCGAGACAAGAAGTGTGAAATATTTAAGCAGAAAGTATTTTCTTCCAAGAAAATACATACAAATATTTAGGGACAAGTGATGCTACGATTATGTGCGTAGCTTTGGCATCCGAGCTATAGCACTGGATCACCAGGAACCCTCTCAAAGGGTATTTCTTCTACCACATCATTAAAATTCAGCCAGCTCATACAACTTGTGCTCTCTTGTGATATATGATATGCACTTAAATCATGAGCTTAGAGCAGCTGAAATTAGAGAGAGCAACCTCCTAGATTAAGAGTTGGAATGACCATCTACTTTTCAACAGGAACTTAAAATCCAAAGGAAATCATCATCACTACAAAACAGGAATGTCTTCACTGCCTGTTCAGTCCTGCTCATCATACTTCTCATTTGCAGCAATCTCCATCTTACTTATGTATATAGTTACATCATTTAGCATGCTTAAAGACATGCAGTGCCAACTTTTGGCTAATCATTCTTCCTCAAAGATATCTCTTCTTTCCCTAAAATTAAATTACACTTCTGCCCCTTTGGTTGTAATGCCAATTACGTAGGATTGCTTTAAAAGCCTTTCAACATCACTTGTGCTGTGCCAGACTTTCTGTTGCATTCAATCCAGAAGACATGTGATCTTTGCATGATTACTGTGTGCAGGCTGTCTTTTTCCAGCAATATTTTTCAGGATTCCATGACCTTTCCCCATGAAGTAAAAATAGACCAACCAATGACTACCTCCAGATCAAATAACTTTGAAGGCATCAAGGCAACATTTCTGCCCAGTCTGTCTTATCTACAGCTATTACTGCTTACAGTCTCAAATCCTTTCTCTTGGTAAAGAACTCAGTGCTGCTGAAAATCTATTCTAAAACTGCATTTCCAACTTCAATTGCTGTAGATCTCCTACAGAAATACAAAGTTTGCAGCAGAAGGTACAATGTTAAAAATTCTAAATTTGCTAGAAACTCAATAAAAGGCTGCATGGCATTACTTAAAGAAACTACAGTATCACATATCATATTTTTTCCCAGTTAAAGTCTCACAGTCTCACTGTCTATTCTGGTTTGCCTAACAGACTACTTCTAGTTTAGGGCTACTCTACTCAGTCCTTTTCCTCCCCAGAAACAAAAAAATATGCATAAATTAAGTTATATTAAGAAGAAAGGACATGGCTTCTGGTGTAGCTATTATGAATTTCTTTGTACTGGATGGTGATTTGTTCCAATATCATAGGACAGAAAGACAAAACTAACCAAGCAGTAATATCATAATTTCACAGCAGGAACATTCACAGTTAATATTAGAATGCAACTCAACTTCATTGGTTTTTAATACAGACAACAAGACCACTGTGTCACCAGAGTTGTGACTTTTTAGTGCAGTTGCACATCAAAGCTACTTAAATGCCATTTTGGAGAATGCTCTTAGTTTCAATGAGCATTTAACATGATCACTAACTCTGGAGTGAGGCAGCAATTTCCTTTTGTTATGAGGTTATGATAAATTTAATCAGGTTAATTTTCTTTGTTATTATAAAAATGAATTCATTCTAATGGGAAGAAAAAAAATTCATCCTCATTTACCCAAGGAGACTGTAATGCCAGTAATGCTTTGCACCAAAGGAACCTTTTCACTATTCAAATAATTAGGAATTTAACCATTACATAATGTAACTTTGATACAGGACACAAAAATTTTGCTTATTTAATTATCATAGGTAGATTACTGACATGGTAGAAATTAAAAACAAATTAAGGTTACCTAAAGGAAACTGGTCAAGAAGCCAATGTCAAAACCAACTTTCACTGTGTACTTCAGAGGGACACTATTCAGAGTAGCAAGATTGACTTGGATTGTCTGCTAGTTGCCTTCCAGAACAAAAAATTGTCCAGGAAACAACAAATTAGGCAAGATCTCATCATTTCATATAATTCCCTAGCCAAGGAGTAATGAGTCTGAAGTTACCCTGCCACAGTCCAGCACAGTCCAGAAAGGCACTTCTTTGCATTTTCTCTCAAAAAGGGCAAACCCAGGTCTCTGTGACAAACTCAAAGTTCTTTGGCACAAAAGAAAGAAAATTACTGAAGAATATCCATAATAGAAAGAAAACCTAATAAGTTAGCAGACACAGTAAAATGTAGCAAGGAGCCTTCCAGAACTTCAGAGAGGAAGGTGTGAGGTCTGTGTAAGACACTGCTAGGTTGTGCCACTGAGAACATAGTGGAAGAGAAAGCGTTCGATTTGTCATCAAGATGAGATACTTATGGGCAAGAGAAAAGAAAGGTTGTGAAGAGCCTGTCTTTTGTGCAGTGACTGAAAGCCTGGAAAACTACCAGATAAACATATGGAGAATGTTTGAAATGGCATGATTTTTATTACTATTAAATGACTGACGTGAACTTTTGCATTTGTGAGCGGACTTTTATTTGTGGTTGTCTAAAAGATATATGAAAAAAAATTGAATACACAGGTTATGTTTCTTCTGGGCAAACTTTTCTTTTTTATTTTACTTAACAGGCTAAATTTCACTAATTTAGGAGCTGAGTTGGTATAATCTTTCATATGTAAGAACTGGCATTTAAACATATCAGGTGGAATGTTATTGGAGAGCTCTAGAGGTACATTGCTGAACATGGGACCTTGTGAGAAGGATTGTCCTACAGTGTCCATGAATACATATGGTCCAGGATAAATCACTCCGACTGTTCTTGCAGCATATAAAGTAACTACTAGACATCCAACACTGCTACTGATTAAATATATATTTTGTATAGAAAAAATGTTCCTGTGCACATTTCTTCCTGAAATTAAGTGGTTACTAAGAAAAGGGAGCTGAAGATATACAAACTCTCATCCAAACATAATACTTCAGATTGCATTTCATTTTCTTTTTATTTTCAGGTGTGAATGGAAGTGTTTGTTTCTTATTTGAAGTTCTTTTATGAGCTGTAAGTCTGTACACACTCACTAGTAGGAATTTCTAAGATTAAAATAAATAGTATAAAGTAAAATGCTAAAAGAAGGTACTTCAAAACTGTAACAAAAAATCAGGGTAATCATGTTTGGGTTGGGTAACATGACAGGTAGTTAAGTTTATTTTGTGAAACACAGAAACCTCACCTAAGATCTATCATGCATTCCTAGTTATGGCACAGATTTTGGGCAGTTCACAGAGGCACATCAGGAGAGGTGCCAGTATTTGCTACAGCATCAAAAGCTCACTCACAGTGGGATGCAGAAGGCGTCATTGCAGGTGGGGCATGACACAATACCCAAAACCTCTGCTGAAGTGCTGCAGTCTTTCCCCAAGTCTCCCACAGGACTAAAAGTGCTAATGGAGAATGTGAACTAGTTTGCTCCAGTAGAGTCTATACAAACTCATAAGTATTGTGCCAGGAACAGGTTCTTCCACTTTGGGCCCACTTCTGAGAATATTGCAATAAAAATGAGAATGGCATGTGGCATTGTGAGAGTAGCAAAACAAATTGCTGAGTACAATGACACAAACATTCAAGTTATTTTCTTCAGAAACAAATGAATGAAAATGGGGCTTTACTTTTCTAAGTTTTGGTTTTAACTATGTGATGGCTTAGGCCATAGCTGATGTGGTAAATATAATGCTTCCAGTTTTTCATAATCTTCCTTCAAATGAAAGCAAACATTATGAGCAGATTGCACATATAACAAGCTCTAGAATAAAAGTGCACAAGAGTAGGAAGCTAAAATGCAGTTAGTTAAAAAAATCTTTATTTGGTTGATTTTATTTAATAGTAAAATGCATAAACTATTTCATCCCTGAAGGGAGGTAGATATTTTTCTTTCAACTACATAAAGTATCCAGCTAATGTATGTGTCATCATTAAGTTCTTTATCTTACAATCAAAGTAATAGTTGTCCTTCCCGGATAAGATGCATTTTCTAGTATTTGGTCAATAGAAAAAGCTCTGAAAGATTCTCATACTTCTGTGTGAAATGACAAAATATTTGCAGTCAGTTTCAATTGCAACTTACAGAAGAAAACAATCTATCACAAGTGAAATGCTCAAAATTGAATTTTTTTCCAAAAATTGTGACAGCCTCTATTATGAAATGTAAATCTTTGCTTCTGTAGACAGTCTGATCCTTTTGTACTATCACATAAAAACACTCACAATGTAATGGCTGCTGAAGATATTAATAGTTATTTCATGTCATAGAATCAAATAGTGATTAAGATAAAAAAAGTAGCCAAACTTCCTACTAGCGTGTCACTGTTGACATCTATCCCTAATAAGCAGTGATGACATGGAAAACCTGCTGCTTCATGTTAGGAACAAATCTGCAACAAAAAGATAATTTTTTTATGTACTTTGCAACACATTTGATTTTTATACACACTTAGTTTTAAATGTTAAAGCAGTAGTTATATCTATGTTTAACATTTAATTATGTCTAGGTATCTAATAACATCAATAGAGGAAGGAAAGAAGGAAAGTTAGAGACTTAGGTTTTCAGGTATAAAGTTTTTGGAAAAACTTTATACTTAAGATAAATACTTCAAAGAAAAGTTTTTTAGGTGTAGAAGACTTAGTGTATTCCAATTTCTGCCTGATAGCATCAACATGAATCTGGGCATCAATAAAAGCTGTTTTTGTCTGGAGATTTAGATTCTGTGCCTCTGAGGCAAGGTGGGATGTTAAAACAGGGATGTTAAATCTGATTTACCATTCAGAATTGTTGTGCTGATCTTCTCTGTTTATTAAATACTTTCAGATTCACAGCCAAGTAGTCCTTTATCAGTTTGTAATTATTACTTTCACTATCAATATGAAATGCCGTGTTAGGGAAAAAGTGCTTCGGGGATTTAGCATAACTTGAAAAAAACAAATCTCTCTCTGAATTGAAGCTGAAAAGATGTTGTCTGCTTTGGCTTTATGCTGTTTCTCTGTAGGTGTATTGGATGAAGACAGTTGGTTACAGTAGGTTAATAGCACCTCTGAGGTGGCTGTCAGGAGATCTGAAGGACAAAGGTGACACCAGCTGAGGATTTAGGAGAGAAGGGTGGGAAAAATTACCTCTATTAAGCAGGACAGATAAACAGTTTGAAGGAGAGGGGATGCAGGGAGTGATCCAGGATCAAATTCTAAAACCTAGGAATGGTATAGCAAGGCGTTGTGGGCCATAATTCACAGTACAGCAAAGACAGAAGATAGAAAATGTCCAAGAGAAGACAATAGGATTTGTGAGTAGGCCCTGAGGCTACAAATCATACAGTAAGCAGATATACCAAGTTGTCTGAAGGTAAGCATAAAATGTGGCATGACAAATTTGGCATTATTGAACATTAGATGCACTGCAAGAAGTATAAGCTGCAATAGGAAAGACTTATTGCCATCATAGACCTGATAAAGGAGTAGACAATAAACGTGGAAAAATATTCCAGGGTTTTCAAGCCATATTGCTCATGAAATATGTCTTAGAAAATGAGGTTTGGTGGCTATAAAGAAAGGAGATGGTTTAATTGTTAACTTTTCTTTGATACAGGATGTGTACATTTAATTAAGAACATGAGAAAAGACTGGAAAATTTAGGATCATTATGTTCCAAACTGATAAAAGAACATGGGATGTGGAAAAAGGCAGCACAGCACCACCTGTCTCAGAGCTCTGTGTGCACTGTTGGGGATATCACAAGAGTACAACATCAAATAGCAAGGAGCCTCACTGGGAAACTCTGCATCCCACAGAAAACACATTAATGCATCTCTCTAAAATACTGAGGAAGAGGATTACAGACTAAACTTTCTGATAGGTTTGTCTGCTAATCTTGCTTTGGTTATTCTGGCTTTTTCTGAGAGAGAGACTAAATTATGGAGGGAATAGTAACGATAATAATATTCTACTTATGTTTAAAAGTATGGTTCTGATGTTTACTAATGTTCTAGTGAATTTTACTCAGTGATTATGTTGGAAAGAAAAACTTATCAGCATCAGCTATTACCATCAAGCTCTAATGAGATGCAGCAAGATTTTCTTATAATGTTAAAAGCAATGATTGCAATATCTCAAATATAAGAGTAGTGATAATGACTGTTTATTATCTTTGTGCTTATACTTTTAAAAAGTAAGAAGTTTTTACTGAGTCCTTTAATTTTGCAGCCTGAAGTATTGATCTGATGTTCTCTCTGTCTGGTTAGATCCCTGAGGCAGTATAAAGCATTCATTGCCTGTGCAGCTCTACTGATGCACAAGGATTAAATATATCATCCCACAGGTTTGGAGGATTTCTGCTGGAGTACAGCATCCCTGTCCTACTGGGCAAGTTTCTTGCTCCTGAAATTTGAGGGCAAGACAGCATCTGGATGTTCTTCAAAGTCTCAGATGTTGGCTCAAATCAGGGGCAGAGTCCCAAATGCATAGTATAATGTTGGTACTGGGGGTTAGCTCAGAGGGGATTCACATTTAGAGGATGTTTTGTATATTTGTCATCCTCACTCATTTATAATTTACCTGACTTGAAATCAGAGAGAATTTTGCCCATATCTGACAGACAAGAATGCATCCACTAGATTAAATATTTATAAAGCAAAATACCACTTTTAAGTGGTAAGTTCATGAGTGCTCACATTTATATGGTGATGCTTGATGAAGTTTTATCGATCATTATTTGCCTACTTTGAACAGATCACAATCAATAATGAAAATAGCAACTTGTAGTGAACTCTTTTGACTGGTCATATAACTATCACTTGTTTTGTGCTGTCACAACAGGCTTTTACTTCAGATCAAAATATAACTCTGTCAGCTGCCAAAGGGCACTGCCCTGAAGCATATTTTTTAATATAAACTTCAAAATTTCAGGCCACTAAAAATAAATAGTTTTTGTTGAAATAAATTTCTAATTACGGGGACAAAGAGGAGTCTTTTGAATAAACATTTGTTTTTAATAAGATGATTTTTCCATCAGTAGCAAAAATATGGGACTTCAAAGAGACAATGGCAGTATATGTCTTATTGCAGTGTGGTTTTTCTTGAATGGAAAACTTACTGGTTTTCATAAATCTTTTAACTCCTTGAAACCAATTTTTCAAAGTAGAGCTGATAAGCTAGAAGCTTAAACTGCAAGTGCTTTTTCACAGTCATTTCATTCTAAAGCAATTATTTCCTGATTCACTATCCCTAAGCAAATTAATGCTAGAAGAAAGAGAAATTGGATTAAACATAAAGATTTAGTTCTAATAATTTTTACTTTTCAAGTTATTGTTGGACTACAATGTCCTTTACTATCATCTCTACATTATTTAAAGTAAGCTAAGAAATCTTAATTCTCCTTACTAAATTATTTAGGGCATAAACATTTCCTGTTGAATGCTTTTGTGGTCAAATGATGTATCTCAACCTAAGAGAATAAAATTCATTTTAATGCAATTATACAAAGGCAATAGCTAGGAACAGTACCTGAAGTGTCTTCCATTAGGTATTCACTCATGAAAATTGTGAAACTCATGTCAGTAAGGTTCATTCCTTATTTCCATTAATAAAACTCAAAAGTTCTCAAGAAATTCTTGTTACTTTTTTCACAGGACACTAAAGTCTAAAGCAGGAAATTTTCTTACAATGCATGTTGACTTACAACTGAATTAACTTGCATTATTTCAAGACCTGTCAGATCCTTTTCATTCATTCTTATGAGTTCACAGGTATAGGAGAAATAAATCACAGAGTGAGTGAACACCGTGGAAGGCTTCAAGACACACCACTTCTTACTCTTAAAGAGGAATTTATACTATACACAGTGTAGCATTAATTGCATAATTCTATATTTCACAGCACTTCACTTGTAAAGGGAAGATAGGTTAGACCCAGCTGACCAAGAATTTAAATTGGTAGGATGGTTCTCATTTATTTGACAGGAGCATGTCTGAGGTCAGAAGACTTCAGAATTAAGTATGGAGGTCAGTAAGATCTATGTCTGATGTAGTTTTTAGGGGGTTTTGGCTTTAAATAAAAGGCCACGCTTGTTTTTGCAGCACTGCCTGCAGAAAGTCTCACCATTCCAAATTTATATACAATACAAGCCTTCTTATTACAGTAGGCTGTTGACATGTATGACAGTCTGTCTGTTTCAGGTATCTTTAGAAAGAATATACCATGGAAACAAAGAGTTTGAATGGAAATCAACTCCCAGATGCACTACTTCTTATTGAAAATGCCCAGATTTTTTCCCCAGAAAATTTATGTCAATTGGTACGTTAAAAGAGCAAACTACTCCACAACAGAAAAAAAAAAACCAAATATATTTATTAAATAGTACAATATTAAATAAAATATATAATCCCTAGTCTTTAAGTGCAAGTGAGAGAAAAATTACTCTGAAATAACCCATTACAAAGAAGGAAAAGAGGAGGGTGAACACCCTGCTTTATGTGGTCGTCACTATTTAGCGTAAGAAATTTACTTACCTTCTGCTCCTGTGACAACAAAACTCTCTACAGAGTTAAAGAATAGTCTTATGCTCAGATATGTAGTCCACTGGAAAGAGTGCTGCAAGCTACTGGTCTGAAGACTCCAAACCATTCTCTTTCTTAAGCTCATAAAGACTTTTGCAAAGAAACAGCCTAAAGGTTACCTTATCTCTGATACTAGCTCTCATATATGTCAATATACTGAGCTCTCAGGCAGAGAACATTTACTTGGATCCTTACTTCAGCCTTGTCATGAGGGCCAGAAACAAGAGAGGCAGAGCTTGATGCATTTAGAAATAGAAAATCTCCTGTACAAAGATGCAGTTGGATGAGTCTTATTTGTTATAGCAGAGGAGATGGCTGCTAACTCTTTGGAAGTAAAGATGCACTACTAGTGTAAATCAGAACAGACCTTCATACCTCATTTTATTTCAAACTGACTAAAAAGCTATATTGCTAGCTGCCTGATGCATCTCTTATACTATCCATCAGATCCCTCATATCTCTCAACTGGCTCCCAGGCTTGCCTTTGTAATGCTGTCATTCTGCCACACTTACTGTTTCTAGGATGGCTGGGGAGCGGTGAGAAGCCAGACCCAAAACTCTAACAGAGATTGCAATCCATACAGTAAACATATCACCTTAAAAAAAAAAAAAAAGTTTTGTTTTTCACACAGGCTGTTACAAGAAAAATATAGCTGGAGAGAAAAAGCTAGCAATTCATCAACTAGAAAAAGCTAGCTGATGAGAGAGGAGAGAAAAGATCTTTTTCTAGTACACCGACAAATATGCAGTGCCTGAAGAATGCTATGTTTGTCAGCATTAGGTGTCCTGTTTCTCCCGTAAAAATCCTTGGGGGGCAAAAAAGATTCTGCAAAACCTGACCTTTTGCTTTCATCATTTTTCCTTTTAAAAAGAAAACTAAGGATGTTTTGCTTTATCTTTGCTCATTAGCATTAGGTGTCTCTGAAGGGTTAGAGCCTTGGCTAGGACAGGCTCTCTAGATTTCTTTCACAGCCCCTGGAGATAAATCAGGAAAGAAATGGGATTTAGTGTATTTGCTTCACTTTGAAAGGAAGTAATTTTCTGATTGTCTGAATGGCAAGAAAACCAGCTTAAAACCCTTCTTCCAGGTGAATGAAGAAATTTTATTTTCAGTGAAACATAAAATATTTAGCATATTTTGTCAAGTCATAGTAATTTGATCCTATGGTACTTCAGTGGGTGAATGGTGATATGAACCATCTCATCAAGCAATGTGTCTTCTCAGGGGTGAAGACTGTGGAATTACAATATCACAAATGTTCTGGCACTTCCCCCCAAGGATGAATTTGAGTATGCCATCTTGAGTTCAGTATTCAGTACCGTGAATGTTCTCATTCTCTAGATCCATAGCAAGTTAGAAACTAAAAAAGTTTGTTTTCATGTATCAGAAATTATGACTTTCTAATCATCAGTCTTCTGCTTTATGCTGCCTTTCATTCTGTATCATACCAGTCCGGACTGCAATATCAGCCAGAAATAGAAGGCACATGACTTTTAAATAAAATAAGGGTAATGCATTTTCTTTCTTTTCTTCTTACCCATGCTGTAAAAAAAGAAAGCACATCTGCAATTCAGAGTTTTATAGCTGGGGTGCTGCTAAGCATTGGATGGCCTTTGTATAAAATTTAATCTCTCTCATGTTATGCTGAAGATCCAGATGCTTCCTCTGAGCCTTCAGGTAGAAGCTGTAGGAGCAGTAGGATCATACAAGCACTTTCAAGCCTGCACATTCAGTATGTAATAGAATATGCATAAGTCCTTAGATTCAAATGTTGAAAGAGATAAGTAAGCTCAACTTGTCCAACTCTTCAGCACCAGCTACCACCTCTAGACACAGCAAGTTGAAGGGAAGTGGAGGAAGGATGGTTGTCTGATGATTCAGGTGAGGAAAATAAAGCATCAGAAAAACAAAGGTTTTCAGAGGAGGTTTTTTTGCAAGCTGCGTTTTGTGCAGCTGTGGCTATCCTGGTTTATACCACAGCTGTGCTGTGCCCAAAACACTGAAAGAATACCTGAGCTTTCATTACAGAGAAATTAAGGAAGGTTATATGGGAAAGAGGGAAGGGACATGGGGTACCCAACCAGAGTAGACAACACCTAGTAAAGCAAACTGCACTTAGCTAAACCCCAGTCAGCACAACTTCACAAAGAATGAGGAAAGAAGCATAAAAGACATGGCTCAACACTTGCCAATGCAGCTTGGGCAGGGTGAAATGACTACCAGGGAAGCCTTTGCTAGCCAACGCCAATTTCAGCAAGGTGCTTTCTACTACTTGTGCCAGTCCAGACTGACAGCAGGAACATGAGGCAGATGTGCAATGACAAAATGAGCAGTTGGTGATGGCTCGCTAAATTGCCCTGTTAAAAAGTATTCTGTGGAAGTGCATGAATGGCAATGTGCTTCCAAGTGGAATATATTCAGTGTGGAGAGCCCACAGTCCATTGAGAATAACCACTGACTAATTCTCTTGTGCTTGTGTTGGGGAAACCCACTAAAATTGGCAAAGGTATATACAGTACTGGAGTTGTCTGGGCATAGACCTGGGCCTTCCTGGGGAACAGAGGCCCTGAAACAATCATGCCTGGCTAGTCATCAAACTTCAATAATTACTAAGCTGAAAAATCTGAAATCTCATCCTTAATTACTTTATATGCAATTTATAAAGCTGTCAGGTGTCCCCACTGAATCATTATATAAAATCTACTGTGACATATAGAATCATAAAGCTCTGAGATTCTACCGTGGTTATGAACAGCTACTATATTAAATGTTTATGTAACTGTCTAGCAACAATAACTTTGTAACAAAGAGAAAGCTGATTCATGAGGCTTTCAAGAAGTGTTTCTGTTCTTCTGTTGCCACATGGAATTCAGGGCAGAATTCAGCCCTAGTGACTTCAGGGAAGTACTGTGTGGAGCAGTCTTGGTCTACTCCACATTACAAAATCCTTATTCTCACTGATTTTGAAAACAGTACTGCTCAATAATCTGAAGTTTAAACTTCATTTTGCTGTAATTTTGAGTGCATTACTCAAAAAACACGTAAGACTGCTGATGATCCCATACAGATAAAGAAAGAATTCATATATGTGATAAATTTTCCAGACTACAAATCTCTCTATAAGGAAACTAGAAAGATGTCTTTTAGAGTTCATGATATGGTCAACAAACAAAGATTAAAAAGCTCAAATGCCCAAACCAGAAGTATACAACAAAGGGATTTTTATTGACTGTTTTGGATAAATGGATTAATTAAAAAAAAAAATTACAAACTGGTGCAGTACCATAAAATTCGTTTGAACATGTGGAGATGCCATTTTTAGCCTGCACAGCTCCTGCAGCGCTGCAGCCCGTTCTCATTGCAAGCAGTACACTTGAGGGCTTTGAAGGAGTCCGTAAAGCAGTTCCGGAACACGGACATCTTGCTCCCATGGCACGCTGAGCACGGCAGGAAACCAAAGCCCCCGCAAGAGGGGCACTCTTGAGGATGCTGGACTCTCTGCTCAAAGAATGAAAGAAAGACAAAAATGTCACCTCATCAACCACCACAAGGTCTAGGACAATGAGGACTCCAGGACAGCTAAAAATACACATCCTGGTTCCCCTTTTGGGCAAGACCCACCATCCCATCCCATGGCAAACCACCATGGAAGCACAGCAGGTCTGCCTTTTCCTTTGGTCAGATCCACATGCAATGTCAGAGAGGCCCACTGCAGGCTCACTGGTCACTTTATACCTCCGTAGCCTGCACTTATACTTGCCAAAATAGCAAGCTAAAGGATAGTTTGCATGCATTACTTGGATGTTTTTTAGGTCTAGATTAAATCTAGGAGGTATTGTGATGTTTGAATCCAAACTCCAGGCAGTTTATGCTGATGCTATGTTTTCTGTGCTGTATATTAAAATATTATGGCTTTCAGCATTTGCATGCTCATGCTGAACATATTATACCTATTACAGTTAAAGCTGATCATATCAAAAAGCAATTCATAGCTTCTGACAAGTGGTACTCAAGGAAATAAGTGGTGTATTCAAATTTATGGGTGTAGAATGCTGAAGCTTTTAGAGTAAAGAAGAAAGATCATCAATGTCCAACAGCTGTACCCAGAGAAAATTGCTTCAAGAAAGGCTTGAGGCCTCTCAATTGTCCCAATTCCCAAGTAAAACAATAAATTTACTTTATTTTTTTATTGGATTAAAGACAATGGAGCATAGCAGATTTCAAAGACACTTTTAAGTTTCACTTGCTGAAATTTATTTAATGATTGCCTTAAAGTTCAAATCAGAGAAAGGAAAGGTATGTCACTTTGGGTACTTACCACCACATGTTTTAGCATTGCACTGCTGAGTAAGGGCTTTGCAGGTTTATTCACAAAGAAAGAACAAAAATCCATACAATTCCTGCTACTGTTAGTCTGAGGAATTATGTACCACTAAAAGTTAGTGACAAATTATTACCAGAGTACAGTAAAATACCACAGAAAATGTAGTACCTGGGGCACCATCAAGAAAAATGAAAATATTTCTGCAAATCCATTAATAATAGCATTAATCTATTGAACATTCAGATGACCATGCAAACAAGGCATTTTTTTTCTTTTTGTTCTGTTGCTCATAAACTTGCTGTTCTTCTTCACAAGGCAAGCAGCTCCTATTACTATCAGCTCCTCCAGGGACAATGACTGGAAACATTTAATGTAAAATTAACATTCTTTTTATCTCAGGTGTGCTCCCATCTTTCATAATTTTTGATGATTGTTTACTTCATTGAACATTATTGCAAATAATCTCAAAATTTTAAGAGAAAAATATTTTTAATCTTTACATTCATTATTACTTGTTAGAATTGTGAATATACAGATACCTTTAGATGTAGTCAAGAGAACTAACAAAAGTTACAAAAACAAAGCAAAATTACTTTAGCTCAGTTTCTTGAACAATGGCCATTTCCTCCTTGAACAGATGGCAGTTTGTGGAACCACTTTCTGCATCTCCAGCAATGAAGAAAACACACTACCCCTTGCAATTGTAGTAAATCCATTTTTGAAAAAAAAAAACAAAAAAAGAGAGAAAGAAAAAACCAAAACAACAAAACACACCAAAAAACCACCAAAAGGCAGAGAAGCAGTGGTTGTATTCAGTGAGCAGTTATCAGTTTCCTGTAGTCTGACATTGTTTGTCCTCTTATGTACTTTTTGTCCCAATATTAGGACACACATTAGGCGAGGTAATAACATTTTAGGCCCTCTACCCCAAAACAAGGTGTAAAACAGAGTAAAACAGAAAAAGCATTTGGGTTCATCAGTTTATAGCAGAAGAAAATGAAATGGTAAAAAAAGAAAATCTACTTGATTACAAGTAGCAAATGTACATTCCCACATTTGTTTGCAGAAATACAATTACCTCAATTTTGGTTAGGAGATCTTGCAGTTCCCCAGATTCATTCATTAGTAAAATTTTCTCAGCACCCTTTTAGGAAAAAGAAGATGAAAAATGTTAGCCATTTTACCATGAAAATAAACAGAGATGATTAGAAGATTTGGTCTTGAAATTTTAAACAGGCTGAGGACAAATTTGACTCACATTAATTATATTGCAATTAGGTCAACCTTGGTAAAGCTAGAAGGAGAGGAGAATCTAATCACAGGTCTGATAGTAATGCCTAAAGCTAGCAGGTGACGTATCACATTGCCTTTTCTGTAAAAGGTGACACAGCTTGGAAATTCTGATTGTCTTCCCCTTATTTTACAGGTATGTTTCCTGACAGAATAAGAAATATTTCTAGTTATGTCAAAAAATTGCAATCTTATAAATATACAACACATCAGAGAATGCAGTGAAATGAGGAGATTGTATTTCAAATATTCTGACAGCTGAGCATTGAATTAAGACATAATGTGCCTAATGTATAACACAAGGAGAAAAAGAGTAATAAAAATACTCTAGCAACACTAAAGTCAGACACAACAGTACTAATAACAGTACTAATAACTTAGTCTGACTACATTAGGCCTCTTAGGGTTTCTGCGTCCAGAACCAAAGCTCTACTGAAGTGTCGGGGATTTTTTTCCTCCTGAAAGTAAATGCTAAGAGACCTGCAGATAAAATTAAAGTGTCAGGGAGGATATGGAACCTTTTGTTCCCTTCTCTTCTAATTAGAGCACCACATTTGAACATCTATACTTTACCTAGGGAACCAATTTCATTGAATATTAAATATCATTAAATACTTGCAGACACTTTAATCCAGAAACCAACAAAAGGTGAGGAAACTGAGGCACAGATACACAGACCTTACTTGCTGCTGGGGCAATTGGCCACATCCTCATCACCTGGTGAGTTCATGCCATTGTGGCCATTGTGCTGCCCCAGTTTGCTGGTCCTTGCATTTCCAGATTGTTAAATTTTGTCTTTGAGTTTGCTTCCAGCATTAACTAGAAGGTGTGGTGGGACACTGGCCCGGGGCTGAGGTGCAGTGGCATGCTGGCACATGTCTCAGGTGTGCCATTAGAGTGAGCTGCCCACGGTCAGCCCCAGCTCCTCACAGCACCTCTCGTGGTTTCTGGGAGGTACAGGAGAAGTTGGTGGTGAGCACAGGGAATAAGTGTGTGCCTCTAACATACCTCTAAGTGTCCAGCCATTCACAGAACCTCGCTGGGGACTGCGGGGTTCTGTGAATGACTTGTACTGAGTCTACAAGTGCGTAGCCCAAAAGCCCAAAAGCCAACTAAAGGCAACCAAATCTTTCAAAGTTCTTCTTATGACATCCTACTAAGGTTATTTTCCCTATAGAAAGTCTTTTTGCTCTAGGTTTGTACAAAACAGCAGCACTTTTGACTCTGTGTTTGATGATTTTCATTTTAGTTAAAAAGGAAAATGTTAATATTTTAGTGGGTATGGAAAGCCACCTTTTCAATGGAAACTACTGTTACAGTGTTATACATTCAGAGAGATATTTAAAAAAGAAGTATCACACAAGGTAATTAGTTGTAGTTAATTAGTCACAGAAGATGACAGGGGACTGAAGAGCTAGCTTTATTGTGTAGACTCTTCTACTGAAATCCATTACAGATCACGGGCACAGTGTGCACCAGCTCCAGCACCTACCTTAGGCTGTGTCCCCAGCAGAGCAGGTTTTAGCAGGCTGTTGGCCCCTTTCAGGCTTGTCCTCTCATCTTTGCTTCCACACAGAGGAGCAGGCACTGGGAGCCATTGGCACAACAGTGAGGACTGGCCAAGGCAGCCCATGGAGTATTAGCTTGGGGTCTGAATGTACTGCAGCAGCGTAAGACAAAACTTGTGCTGCTCATCTGAAGTAGAGACATTGAGGATTTGCAGCTCTATTGATGATGGGATTGCAGCACTCCAAATTCCTTAAGCTGGACAAGCCTCAATTTGCCCCCTTTAGGAAGAGCTCTCTTCTTGTTGCCACAGGGAAAAGCATTCCTGTGACTTCTGCGCCATGTTACCATGATGTTGTATGATAATGCTAATTGGCTTTTACAGCACAGTAATTAAAAGTTTGACAGGTTTCTCATTATAGATTTATATTTTAAAGGATTTATGTTTCTGATGACATTCAATCAGTCAGCTGTGTTCCTTTCAAAGTAGAAAGCTATGATTTTTAAATTAAAACCCAAACATCAGAATGGCTATCAATGTTTTTAAGTGCCGCTTTGTCTCCTCTGATTAATGGCCGCCCCAAATGAAATATAAATAAAAGTCTGTAGGGGTTAACCTTCCCTCTGGATCTCTGAGTCTTAACGCACAGAGTCCATAATTAATAGAGTGATTAATGCAGCTGTTAAGTCCAATAGGTGCTTTCTCACCAGAAAATGATGCCTTTCTTTTTCTTCCTAGATTGTGCTCAGCCCACAATTACTTAGAAAGGTATGTGAAACCTTAAATAGTATGCCCCTCCAGAGAGTCACATAAGGAGTATGAGGGCCAATGGGCATAATCTTCAGTGAGAAGTGAGTTTTCAGGTTTTTTACCCCTTTTTTTAAATTTCATAGCAGAAGCCTGTGAATCCTTTATCTACTAATTTTGCTGAATCTCTGCCATGCTGGAGGAGTCCAGGGCTTGTAGTCAGATATTCCATTGGCAAGGAAATGCCACAAACTTGGCTAAATCACTCAGCATTTTTTCCAGACCCTTTTAATTAATAAAATTATTTTCCCAATTTTCCCTTGAGAACATCCAGAAATTAACATCATATTTCACATATTAAATTCCCATTAACTGTAGAACTAGGACAAGTTCCACTAACTGTTCTACTGCCCCAACTCTGTCTTGTCAATAAACCTGTCTGTTGCTATCTATCTTGGATATAAACCATTACCATCTCCACTATGTAATTCTTCATCAAGGAATAAACGCAGATATATGGCTCTGCATTTGGCTTTATTAGAATACCTGCAGGTTTTGGGAAGCAGCCTCTCTTCCACATCATTCCTTATATACTGAGAAATATTAGCAAGGCCCTGCAACATCCCTCTTGTGGACACATTTGCAGTGCAGATAAATTGCATGCCTTATTTCCTATTTTGCTAAGCACATAAGCAAGGCTTGTTAAGGCAGCAAAAATGCACTCACACACTTCACCATCCCTGGCCCACGTTCTTCACTGTGACGTAGAGAGGAGCTGGGCTGTGTATGGGGCAGGGGCCCCCTGGCAGCAGATACGCAGAGGGTACAAGCAACTGCCTGGAAATCTGAGAAAACTGACACTGCAATACAGTACCAGCACCAAGAATTCTGGATTTGGTCTGCAAAGAATGGGAAAGGTTGATGTGTAAAAACAATTGAACCCTGCATTTCCTGACATGTGAAACTGCAAAATGGAGGAAACAAGTGGGAAAAGGCTAGGTGACTGAATGCAATAATTAAGTAATAGTTTTACTGTCACTGCCATTAATATCCTCCCATCAAGTGTATACCAGAAGAATGTATTTAACAAAACACGGAGAAAACTAAATATATATGGCCACTGGAAATCAGCTAAAAGGAAACTGTTAATTCCTGTTTCACACAAAAAATATTTTACACATGTATTTTCTAAAAGTTGGTTAGAAAAACAGCCTCATTATTCTTTGGAAAGGATCATAACCAATGCCAATGTGTCAAATAAAATAATTTTACTATAAATCTCATGCTGTTTTGGATTCATTCTAGCTGGTAAAACTAAACAGGAGATATTTTCTTCAGAAAAAACAATCTTAAATTCACGTATCTGAGAAAAGTCAAGGAGGTTTCTATGGCAAGTGAATGCTGTAATTAAATCATATATTTGAAGTGAAAAAATAAAATATATGCATTTTTAAAATATTATGCTGTGAGTTAACACTTTTACAAAGCATTACTTATTTGCCTGTTTTATTTGCATCCCTTTTCCAGGGCAGTGGGTCTTTACATAATGTAAACTTTTAACAATTCTGAATGCATTTATAAGAGTAAATGAATGCTCCATTGGTTTTTTTCTGTGTGGCTTTCTGTTTTCTGGAAGTAATTTTTTATTCTGCATTGGTATCCCAGCAGATGGCATAATTCCATTTCAGATGGAGACAGCCTCAGGTGAAAAGAAGGGATTAGATCAGCCCGTAAAGAGCACACAGCAGAAAGAAACAGCAATTTCCTGACAGACTGGTATATAGACAAGATATGTCAAGAAATACAATGGTTCAATCCTGAAAAAAAAAGAGATTAAAAGCCCTGCTGTACTGCAGTATGCAGTACTTTCCTTGACAGGGGCTAAATACAATTTTTTTATTGCTTCTGGCCAAGTCATGGATTTGTTTCATTGTCCCTTTGCAGGCAATGATAAATTCCACAGCACTGTAAATATTTATCCCCAAAGCCTGCAATGTTCAAACAACTTTGTCCATGCTTCTGAATAGCTTGGGTACAATATACTCTATCAGATGGCATATGCTGTGTTTTGGTGCTTTTGTTAGTTTTATCTCATTAAGAATAATCTTTCACCTTTAGAAACTGTTCATATTTTATTTCAGGGTTGGGGTTTTTCTCCTTGTGACTCATTGAAAGCTGCATAGCTCAATATAGATTCTTCTTTGTACTGCTACATGCAATCTCCTTTGGGGGGGATTTTTCAGGAAATAAATATTCAAAATAAAAAAAAAAAAGAGAAAAAAAGAGGAAAATATTACATTATTTGTTTACTGACACACCAGGCTTTGGGATTTATGTGTTTCATTTGCATATCAGAAGGTAATTATTATTAAAAGCATTATAGAAATCTCTACTGTTACCAATGAGACCAAATCCTGTAATTAGTTCTCAATTGCATTTTAATGAAACACAAGCCTGGCACAAGTTCCAGCCAACATACTGCCTTTGGGGTCACGGTGCACTGTCCTCTGAAGGTGAATTGACAGAGCTGGGGGGTGATACTTCATTGCCAGACCTTCTCAACATTCACCCCTCCTTATTTCTCTAAATGAATGAAATTATTTAGAATTTCAAATTCTCTTGTGAAGACATATTAAGACAGAGAAATAACTGCCATTAAGTAGTGAGACTTGCCACATTTACCAAACAGAAAGAGTGCACACAGGTCCCTTGCCAGGGCAAGTGACAGCCTCACCCTGAGGCTCTCCTTCCCCAGCCACAGGTGCTCTGTTTGCAGCCACAGGGCTCTGCCCAGGTTAGCCCTGCTCACTCTGAGCTTGGCTTTCTCGTCATGCTAATGCACATCTCATCTCAGCAAGCAGCAGTGCCTCCCATGATGATAATTAGTGGGGAACACGGAGGGCACAAACCTGGCGCAGGAGGAGGGGTGAGGCACACGCTGCTGTGAGCTCTCTGTGAGCAGAGGAGCTGCCTCATGCACTGCTCCCTGCCTGCAAAGCTGCTTTTGCACAAATAACGTCACTCTTACATGGAATGACTTTAATTCTCTCACTAAAGTTTGTTCCAGCTAACTACAGTGTGCCTCATCAAGTTAAGGAAAAAAAAAAACAAAGGGAAAGGAAAAGAAGCAGGAAAACACACCCCATATTTGGGGATTTTCCTGGTTTTTAGCAGCCCAATACTTTTTAGTTTTCTTGTGCTAAACAATGTAAGTGTAGTTGCCTTGCTGCAATAAATGTCCCTAGACCAAAGCACTAAATTATTTCATTTTTCTCTACTTATAGGAGGTAGATTTGTCTCTTCCATAGAAGGCTACCTTCCTAATTCACTTGCCTTCTTGTCTACACCTCTCTAAAGAATCTCATACAGCACTTAGAGAGTTTTAATGAGATTTTATTGGGTTTTACATTGTCACTTGTCTTTTAGAAGACAGGTTTCTCACAATCTTTGAAACAAACAAATAAACAAACAGAAAGACTCCCCAACTGGCAGTGACTTAATAGGACATCCATCATACCAAAATGACTGTATCCAGGCATTTCCTACAGTTAAGCAAATGATTTATTTAATTAATTTCAGTATCTTATCTGAATTCTTTTGACAAATTGGTCATATGTGGACTGAGATTTTTCTTGGAGTCAATCATAATTCACTACTTGCACTTTTAACATAATAATTAGATGAACAAATCTTTGTCTGAATCCTGTTGAATTTTAAACTGCTCATGAATGTAGCACTTTTACTCATGGCTGGCTGGAGAACTCTCCAAATCAGAGTTCTGATAAAAGCATATTCTTTTACATGTGTAGTAAAAATCATTGTCTGCTAATATTCTGCACACAGGTGGTTTTACAGCTGCTCCAGTGGTCTGGCAAGGCCTATGACAGCAAATGCATTTGTTATAATGCTCAGGGAACCCTAACTCATGCAGAACACATGGAAAGCTTGGGAGGGATGGGGAAAAAGAGGAGAAAGTGTTCATACAGGCCCAATATTTATTATCCCTGGTTGTTGGTTACAACTGCATTTTGTTACTTAAATGTTTTGTGAAAATGAAAGCTTTAAGTGATGCAAACACAGTAACCTCACAGTGTTTAAATATAGTTTGCCTTCACAAATCACAGTCTTGCTGTTGGTGCTAATTGCTAGCTTTTTACCACTCAAGACAAATACCTTCTCTGAGTTTTCAAACTGGTTTTTTTGTGTCACTTTCCAGAATCTTTTAATTTTGATTTTTTTTTCTCTTTATGAGAAATACATTTCCAATATACAGATCAATGAAAAGATGGTTGCAAACATCAGTAGGCTTCTAGACCTAGAATACCAGTGTACAAATTGGGATTTTCCATTTGGAGTTTATGTCTTACAGTAGGGCAGTGTTGGGCTCCTCTTCTACAGCTAGGCTTTTTAAAAAGTAAGTATTAATCAATTTTGTATCTAAAATATGTTCAGTTGATTACACATCCTGATACAGACTACATCATCTAAAATTCAATGTATATTTAAAGTCTGATACCCCAAAGTGTTAGTCTCTTATTCAACACAGATATTACTAAATGACAGGTTTATGCTATGTGTGTTCGTCTTCCTGGGTCAATCATACATACAGGTAATCATACGGAAAAAAAAAACAATTTCTCTAGATTTTCATGGTTTCAACTACAAAATAAGGTATGTTTTAAGAAGCAGATGCTATCTTAGATGTATTATTGCTTCTTACTCCCCTCCTGGTAGTCTCTCCCTGGTTATCTTTTGCATTTTCAGATGAAACTTATCAGTGAAGATCTGTGCAGTGCATACTATAAAAGGATTTCTGTCTTAGCTTGTTACCATCGCTGCAGCATTGCAGGCAATTTTCTAAAAATCCTGCTTCTCATTCATCAAGATTTTCATCTGATCCTCCCAACTGCAGAATAAAACACAGGTTCATGCTTTACTTACCCCAAGATAATGGCCATCGATAAACACAACAGGGAGTGAGGGAACTTCGCAAACACTTCTGCATCTTTCATCTAGTTCTTTTCCATAATCACTGTTCAGAGCAATGTTTTTTTCTTCAAACTTAACTCTGTGATTTTGAAATATCTTTCTAACCAGTTCGCATCTTTCAAAAGTGGTTCTCACCACACGAAGACTGGTAGTGTAAATTACTATGCGGCCAAACTCTGGGACTGTTGAGACCTGGGGAAAAAATAGTTCCCATTACATTAAGCAAAGGGTTAATATCTTCCATGTATTGAGTAATTTTACTTAAAATATAATTTTAAAAAAACCAACATCTTAAAAACACAATCCAACATTCAACACTTATTCAAAGGTGAAAATGGAACAGGAAGAAGGAAGTCTTTGAAAACAGCAATTTAAGGCAATTTAAGTTTTTTTAACTAAGGTGCAACTTGACTTTTTTGGGAAGTCTTAGAGATGGTAAGTCAACATCTATTTTCAATAAACCAATATATTTTAGATCCTGTTGGACTTCCAAATGCGAATAAATTGACACTGTTCTGCTGATGTCTGATTCAGTTAATACAGTCACTTCTGTTTGCACAGAGTTTGATAGTACCCAGACTAAGACTAGACTTGCTAGCTTAGATGCTGTTGACAATCTGCTTCAAGACAAGAGCCTAAGCTAAGCCTTAGTGTGTCCATGACCAAACATTAACTTAGAATACTTTAGGTCCCCATGCTGAACTAGATCATGACTGCAGAAGGTACACATGTATCCCTAATTTTTAATGTAGTTCCACAACAAATTACTCTAACATCCAAACAACAATAAAAAAGTATATTTTTTGTGTATTCAATGTCAAATCAAAAACCTACTGCAGCTAACTGAAAAAAGTTTCACACTACAATTCAGATAAAAAAATTTACCCCACTTTTCACCCCACTTTTCAATATGTAAAAGTTTATGCTGTTTCTTTCCTTTCAAGGATGACAACAACTAGATAGTATAAATACTACAGAGATTAATTTCCCCAAGAGAGTGTGATAGATTTTCAAAAAGCCTGAGAATCATTCTTCTAAATAAAGATATTATGTTCAAATATATAACTGAAATACCAGTTTTTTTAAAGGGTGCTAATGCATTTCCAAGCTTTCCAAATTATCCACTGTATTCAGCAAATTATATTGAATTATTTAATAAGTATTCCAGGAGTCAAAACACAAGTTAGAAAAAAAAAAGCAAGGATACCTCTATTACACTGTAGCACTGTATGGAAAATGAACTTTGCTGGGTGAATAGATAATTTTTTACCTATCTCATTAATTAACTATAAAAAAATAGTTGTTAAATTGGGCAGACGCCATTGTAGATTTGTGATATAACCAGTTATGATTTATCTTACTACCTAAAAACCAAAAAAAATCCTTGAAAAAGTATATTCTGCTTAGAGAGGTGTTTACAAGGTTCTTCATATAGTATAGAGTTCTCAGAAAAAATATTTGCATTTCACAGATCACTTACAGAACACTGGAGGTGTAATTGCCAACATATGTAGCTGTGGCTTTCATCTCCCGTTCAAGAAAGGAAGCATGTCGTGATAGGGCAATATTTTTTGTCTTAGAATGGATGTCAGAAATTCAATTTTAGGAGCAAGTTTTATAAAAATGGGCTACTTTTCTGCAGCATGTTTTCTAGACTGAAAATCTGTTATACTGCTACTGCAGTATTGACTCTCCTCCAGCATATTGTTCACACGTTCCAAGGGAGAAAATTAGCTCATTCTCTGTGTAAGAGACAAGCACTCTACATAAATACTGTAAAATATTTTAGCAACCACACATGGGCTGCTTGAAGGAAGAGGAGTATGTTGTTTTCATAAGTAACCAAAAGAAGATCTTAAAATATTACTTAAATAGAAAATTTCACATATTCCTCATTTCTTCCTCTTTGGAGTGACAATACATTTTGAAGTGTGAATCTACTCAACAGGATGGAAGCTCTTGTTGCTCCATAGCTCTAATCTCTAATGCTGCTTGTCCCCAGACACCAGAGGCTGGCAGCATAGGTACAGACAGTCATTATCTAGTGAAGCATCAGGACTGTGGTGTCCCTACAGCATACAAATAAGCAGCTGAAGAGATGGAAAAATGGAAAGTTGTAAAGTGATCCTGAAAGATATCAAGTGGAAGGAGTGTACAAAGAATCACTTTTATGTTTATTCCTTTCTTTTTTCCTAATGTGGCAGTGAAGAAATACCATTGTTTGCCCTGCAAAGAAGTATCAAGGACATTGATTAAACAACTCTTCAGGGAAATTTTCATAGAAACCTTGTTTTCTGTGCTACAAATATACACAACTTGTCCTTGCAAGGACTTTTACCATAGAAAGAAATCCTTCTTGCCACCTGTCTGAAAACTACATTGATAATGAACAACAGAGTGTTTATAATAAGAATCTATGTTAATTCTTATTTTTCTAAGCAATATAGAGGCTGCAAACTGTAATATTTAATTACTAGAATACACACTTGAAGTAAACCAGTAAATGCTGCGCTTCTTCCTTCCTAGGTTGGAACTGTGGCAAAAGCATAATAAATAAGAGAGTAATGTAAACAAATTAAAAGAAAGACACTCTAGACAATGAACTTTTACAACTTTTATAAAAGTGTACAATTTTACAAGCTTTGCAAACTTGAAATTCAAATCACCTCATGTAACTCACTAATGCACATAAAACTCTAGGTGAAATTAAACAGAAGATTATTCTCTGGTTAATGGGCGTGACAAAACTTCAGTAAAGCTGTGGATGTTGGACAGATGAATATACCAAAAGATTCAGAGCAACTTACATGCACTTATTTGCACTTCTTGTAGGTGGAATTCTATTTGAAGCAAGAAGCTTATGATCCCTAAGCTTTTTATATATATTTCATATATTTGTAGCTTTTTAGACAGCTAATGCATGACTGTAGCTCCAGTACCTTTCCCACCCTTTTCGCCTAGATATTAGAACAATAAGCTAACCTTGTAATACATTCCTGAAATACTGTTTAGTCTTATTGTCAGGAAGATGGCCTACAAGAAGAACACTTTGTTTTCCAACCAGAATCTGAGATGCCATAACAGGAAGTGGGACAAAGAAGCCCTTGGACCAACTCCAAAGGGTTGACCCAGAGCTGGGTTACTGGGGCAACTGAATCTCCTATTGGATGTACCCATTAGATATCCTAATTAATTAACCTTACAAAAATTGTAGAAATCCAGCCAGGTGTGCCCACCACCACTGGGGCACCTGGAAGCTTCCAAATAAAGGTCTGCTTTTTACTTTACTATTCTAATACTGTTGCAAGGGTTTTTCCTCTTTTGATTATAAGCAACACTTATGGATACCATTTGGCCTAAGGTGGCAACTATTGTGTCATACTCAGGAAAGCCCTGTGCACATGAGCCAAGGTCCTGCTTCCAAGAAAGTGCCTGTATGGAAAGATTGCCAAGAGGAAGAGATTTAAATTTTCAGGGGGAAATAAAGTTCCTTTAGTAACAATCCTCTACATCATTTACAGCTCTTAGTTTAACAGCCCAATGTTACCGTCTCCCCAAGAGTCTAAGGGCACATTCTGCTTTACTGCCTCAGCCTGAAGAGCTTGCATTTTTCTTGGGAGCATCAGGTAGCCAGCAACAGCAGCAGCACAACCTGCACCACTTCACAGCACAGCTGCCACTTCCAGCCTAAGAAACAGCTGCCCTTTTTTTCTGTCTAGAGAGAAAAAGTAATTGCTTCACCAGTTCAATCCTGTTCATGATTGAACATGAAAAAATTGCAACCTTACTTACTTTGTGCCTGATTCAGTCTTTTCCCAGATTTCTTTATCAGGTCAGTCAGGGCTTTTGCAAATCACAGAATCATTGAATGGTTTGGGTTGTAAGGGACCTTAAGGATCACCTATTTCCAATAACCCTGCCAGGAGCAGGGACACCTCCCACTAGACCAGTTTTTTCAAAGCCCTGTCCATCCTGGTTCTGATGTATAGCTCGGGGAAATCTATCCCTCTGCCATCCCACTGGCATCCATCTGACACAGTTGCAACTAAATATAATCCTTAACTGGGAAAATCTTGATGGATGTCATCCATGAGGCTAAATTTGTGAGTTCATTATCAAGTGGCATCACAAAAGAAAGGAAGAAACTGCTGATGAAAAAGAGAAGGCTTAATAAAGCAAGCAGATGAGCAACAAAATTAAGACATTCTGGGGACTGAAAAAGGACTGAAAATACAGAAGTAACCAGAAACAGATGATAAACCAAAACCTAAAATGTCAGGATACCGAGAGAGCAAGAATAGTAGACACTAAATGTAGAGATAAAAACATTAAAAATATGACAAAAAAAAGAGGCAGGCAGTAAAACAAAACAAAGTAAATGATAAAATAGAGAGAAGATCACTGAAATCCTGAACCTTCTTTAAAAGAAATCCCAGTTGTCAAAGTAACTGTACAACAATTATATTACAGAATATGTGAATCTCCAAGTTGCTTAAAAATTTTGGAGCCTCTTTAAAAAAAATGGTTTCTATTACTACAGCTTCAGAAATATGAAATATTTGAGAATCATACTCCTAAAGCATGTATTTTAAATTTACCTTTTTTCTGTAACAGTTGTCTCAACAATAGTAACAGACTTCTCAGTAGCTCTGAAGAAACAGTACAACAGTCAGGTGTTTCTATGGTGCTTCTGAAAGCCAGATAAATACCGTGAATCTCTCATGAATATTTTTGGGTTCAGACTTTTCCCACTATATCATATCCCTGAATTTTGGGTCCAGCTGCAACTGAGGCAGCAGCAGAAGTGTCCATGTTTTTCTGTTGGTCTCATAGTTACCTTGGCCCTGACCAGTCCCACCAGTCTGAGCAGATGTTTCTCTTCTGTTTGTGAGGGGAATTTATAAAATTAACTGTTGAATAACAATACTAAATTAATTCTTCAGCATATTTGCTATGAATCACTCTCTAAACACTATAGATTTTATTTAATATATTTTATTACATTTTTGTCTGCCTTGGTGACTTTGCTTGTTATTTTTGGACCAAAACCCTTAACATGGATATTTTTGCAGCATGACTAATAGCTATTACTGGTCCCAAACAATGCTTTTCTGCTTGTAGTGTAAGGACCACTGCTATCCCTTGGGATAGCACTATAAAGTGCTATCACTATCACAATCACCATAAAGTGATTGCTCCTAAAACAGTGGCGAAATTTGCTTTTTGAAAACCTTTGCATATAACCATGTGTGCAAAAAACTAAACAGACAAATCCACCAGTGAGAGGAATACTGTACTCATGATGTTAGCCTCATTTTTATTTGGTTGCAAATGAAAACCATGAGAGCAGCACTACCAAAGTAGTCATGGCATTTTTTTTAATCCTCTCTCTAGAAAGGAAGTATAAACATGTGTTTTAACCCCATTGGTTGAAAAAAACAGCTATTTACATGCATATACATGGATCATTAATTTCAATGGAAGCACCACCCACAAATTTACATTTGATTCTTTTAAAGAACAAAATAATAAATGAAAAAAAAGCAGCTATTATAGTAATTTGATAAAAGCTTATGAAATGCTTTATCACATATGGCATTTTTAAAGGTTTTTACTATGTTTAGGTATAACACTCAACATGTTATTTATGCAGTACTGAATTGCTTGTGTGACCTAAATCAAGGGCTGATATACCCTTCTCTGTCTCACAATATCATCTTTCAACATCTCAGAGCGTTCTGCTGAATTATGCACCCCTTGGCTCTGTAATTAGATACTATCAGACTGGCAGAAGTATCTGCTTCACTAAGTAGGCTGAGGCAGGAATCTAGAGCACATTACAAACCTTGTGCCAGAGATGCTTCAGTGAGTAAATGCAACACTCATGATCCAACAAAAATGTTGACCAGAAGAAAACGAGTTATACATATACATACTTACATATTTTTAATGTATGCTTCCATATCTAAAAACTTTGTATTAAGCTGCTTACTTCATAATTGGCATTACATCATTTATAGCTTGAATTTGTATCAATAACTGAGTGTCAAGAAGAATTGTGATTTAACAATAGTCTTCTGCTCACAATCTGACTTGAAGTTTCTGGTTTTATTTTACACCCAGAAAACAAACGGAAGAAAATAGCTATGAGATTCTTGTTGAGGAAGTTCTGCAGAAAAAAAAGGGCCAAAATTTAAGCACTTAATTTCTGCAAGACTTAAAAGCTTTTTACTAGATTTTGCATTTTAAAAGACTTCTAAAATATATACTAAAAGTAGTGAATATTTTCTGAAAGATAATTTGAAAGTTAAAAGCTATGGCCAAAATGTTTCCATTTTTTTCTACAGGATACTCTGTGACAACATACATGTTTTCAAAAATGTATGGCATTTGAAATCACATTCCCTTCCGCTTCACTGTTTGCAGTCCAACCCTTTATGGGCTCTCACACAGCAAAGCACATTGCACATGTAAATTTCAATCTACACTGCCTCTCAAGTACTTTAATACATTAAGACTGCAGTCCTGTTTGCATTGCCTTTAAGGACCTGGCACTACATTAATATTTGGCAAAATTCAGAACTTTAATAAATTCAGGAAACTGTGCATATTATAAAAGCTCAATAGAATGAAGTCTGATTTCTGCAACACAGCGCTCAAACACTCAAGTCAAAGCATGTACTGGCCTTCTCTTAAAATAACACTACACTTTTTATTACGCAGATTTGGCAGTTAAAGGGACTATAAACTGTAGGACTTGTCACCTTTGACCCGTTAGGGCAGTGGAATGGTATCACCCGCAGCCATCCTCATGACTATCAGCAAGCTGGGAAGGTCCACCAACACCAATTTACAAGTGAGGCCATCGAGAGCTGCTCTCTCAAGCAAGGTAGCTAGAGAGTCTGGGACACTCCCAAACAGATACTAGCTTTGCTTTCTCCAAAAAAAGTGGTCAAGTCACTGCTTTTTCTCAGCTTTTAAAATAGCACAAATACTTGTGTGGCTTTTGTTGGGTTTTGTACTGTAACTCACCTCACCCACAAACAGCAGCCCTAGGAATACATCAGTTTCCAAAAGCTGTGTAGGAACCCAGGCTCCTCTGCCTGTTGTAACATAAGACATGAGACATCTCTTTTGTTCCTGTTTGCATTTCATAGGGCTAGATAACTCTGAGGAACTGGGCATAGTTACAGGGAAGGGCTATGATCCAGCAACAACCTGAATTCCTTTATCTTCTAACTCCTGGGCTATTCTTGTCTCTCTTATCTACAAACACAACATATACTTCTGATTGTAAAATAGCAGTTTTACCTCCTGAAAGCTGACATCCTCAAAATTGTTCAACTGTAATTTAAAATAGATGCAGAATGCAATTATACCTCAGATATTGGCATAGCATATTTATATATGTTTGCAATTCATTTGTACTTTTCAAACAGTACATCAGTGTTGGGGATGTCAGAGGAAGACATTTATACTCTTCCTTTAATCCCAAAATCACTTGGCACTATACTAAAATATGAAAATCCAAAAGGAAGTCTTTCCATCCTCTGACACCATGTGTATGTGTGTTGTTACCCCTTCTGTTCCTCAAATAATACAATATAACATCATGTCTCTTTTTCTGCCACTGCAGGCTTTTCCACATATCTTCAGCACAGACTGCTTTTCAAGGGATATCAAAGTGTTTTCATTTCAAAGCAGAAAAAATACTGATAATACCACACCAAAGGAGCACAGGGCATGACCTGGCCCCTCCCTGCTCTTTGTAATGCTTCAGCTATCAGCAGGCTCAGGAGGTACAAAGCCCACAGCTGAGCTCACCTCCCAGTGTCCTTATCGCTGCTCATCCAGCACAGCCTCACACAACCAGGTCACAGCCTGCTCACAGGTGACCTGGGCTCTGATAACAGGACAGGTTATCTCCCCAGGGCTCATGGGCTCTGCCAGACCCTGTTGCCTCTGTAGCCTCTAGAGTCAAACTGTGTGAAACATGTCTGGCTCTGGGCTCCTGTTCAACAGGGCACAGCAATGCTGGGAAGTCAGCCAGGGCAAAATTAATTTCAAATAAATGAAAAATACATTCAAATTAGTTGAAAGAAGATCTCTATCTGTCCATGTCTAATCAGATTTTATTTATCAAGTGCTGAAAGTTCTATCAGTATTTTCTTATTAATGTATTTATGCCATTTAGTATATGATAGGATAAAATGAAACATTTGAAAATCAGAAGCAAATCTGTGATTAATTCTAACCTAGTCTGCACTTCCTCTGGGAAGAAATACTGTAATATAATTCTTGTTTTTCTTTTACTTGCTCAGTCCTTATTTCTCTCTCACCTCATATTTGCCAATTTGACATCTCCGAGAAATTCTTCTCAAATAAAAAAAAAAGAGAGCCTATGGGAAGACCCTTGGAAATGTTCCTCTGGTTGGTAAGAAAGGAGAAGCATTTCTTTGTTCTGCAAGGACACTCCTTACAAAGATTGAAGGGAAAGAGGCAAGAGCTACTGAAAATATTTTTGTCCTCAGAAGTTTACATGAGACACTAGAAGCCAAAACAAGGAGGGTCCAACAACCTCATTTCACATTGTGCAGTTCTTTGAACCATTCCTGTATTCAGCAGAAGCCAGACAAGATGTACCTAGACTGTCCTGTGACATTTGTACAAAGCCCCTTCAGGTAGAGCCTCATGTGTGGGGAATAGGCTGAGAGGTAATAGCTGAGCTGTTACTATTATTTGAATACTCTTTAATTGTGGCAGTGATATGTGTGATATTATTTGCTAGTGTCCTCCTCCCCTCACATAAGCCTTATAAAGGCACCAAGCAAAACACAATACTTTGGAGTACAAAAATATCAATACAATATTAGAGCCAGCCACATGGTCCCACAGGTAACCTGTTTGCCTGTAAACAGATGGACTGCCCATAACTTTGGAAATTCCACTACCAAAGAAAATCATAGAATCATAAAACAGTTTGGGTTGGAAGTAGACCTCAAAGACTCCCTGGTTGCACCCCGCATGTTGTGGGCAGGGACACTTTCCACTAAACCAGGTCACTCAAAGCTCCATCCAGCCTGGCCTTGAACATTTCCAGGGATGGAGCATCCACAACTTTTCTGGGCAACCTGTTCAACACCCCCAAAAGTAAGAATTTCTTCCTGATGTCTAATCTAGACCTACTCTCTTTCTGTTGGAAGTTATTCCCCCTAATCCTATCACTACATCTTTATGACTTCTTTCACATCAGAAAAATCCAACACCAAATTCAGCAATTTTCTTAACAGTGTTAACCAGAGAAAATTATTTCAGAAAATTTTCATCAACCATTACAATTACCATGAGAAATAATATGCAATAATTTTCTGAGGACAGACAGGTACAGTTCTTTGCATTTACAGCAGGAACCTCCCAGTGCAACATTAAGGCAGCAGTCAGAAAATATCTAAGACAAGTTTCAGCAAGGTATATGATAACATTCATTTTCAAAGTGTGCTGTGGGATCTCACACAAAAATTGACAACTGAAACCTCAAATACAACCTTTCAGCCTCATTATGATCTCTCCTACAAAATATGTCTCCGTAAACAAATATTTCCTGGATTAAGTAGCACTTCAAATCAGGAATTGGGTGTTGTCCCATTGCTTTGGTTCTTTTGAGTTTGTTAATCATTGTAAGCCATGGAAAGAGTTACTCTAGAATGATTATTTTATATTTGTTTGGCTAACAATACACATACATTTCAAGGCCTTTAACCAGTTCTAATTGGTAACCAAGATTCAGCCTTGTAAAAGTGAATATGATGGGGAGAATGCTCTGTCTTTCACAAGGCATTCACTAAATAAAGTGAATGAAACAGCAGTATTTCCTAGAATACACTAGGCAAAGGGAATGTATTTGTCATTAAGAAGGTTGACTGGAGGTATACTTCATTAAACTAGTTTCTATCTCTTGGAGCACAATTCTTTGAGTACACATTCACTATTCACCTGGACGAAGTTGCATGGGAGTTAGTGCATGCATTTTACCAAATACAGTTTTCTTGCCAGGTGAGCAAAATGGGCTCAGACCACATGGGAAGTACACTTGCGCTTTCTTACATTGGTCTTCATTTGCACTGAGAGCTGGAGTGTTTCTCAGCCTTCAGTTACAGGGCCATGGCACATTCTGGCCTTGTTTTTTCATCTGTTAGTTTAGTAACTGTATTTTTTCATCTCTGAAACAAACTCATTGGGAAAGGAGAGAGTAAAGTTAATTAGTGCTCTGATGGTGTCCATCAAGCAGCCTGTTCTTATATTATCCTCTTCTTCCCTCATCGACTCATTTAGGAGTAACAAGATTTGCTATACAAGAGGGAAGGTGCTGGGATTATTTAAATTATAAACACAGTATATTCAAAATGACTCCTTTGACACGGGAAACAAAACTAGACCATAAAACTTTTTATTTCCAGCAAAACAAACTCAGTTTTTCAGGAGGAAAATGCTGCTGTTTCTGATAAGTAGTTTTTGCTTTTCATGGCTGTTTTACAGTATATTTAATATGAATCTGCTTAATAACTACCTTAACCTATACAAAACATGACATTGCCCAGAGGAGTTGTGAATACCCCATCCATGGGAGTGGTCAAGGCAGGATGAGATGGGACCTTGGTCAACCTTGTCTAGTAAGTGGCATCCCTGCCCATGGCAAGGGGGTTGGAACTAGATCACCTTTAAGGTCATTTCCAATGCAAACCATTCTATGATTCTGTGATTCCACATTGTGCAAACTCCAGTTAACACCTGTCCTAAAAATAAACTGTCTTTGGCATTGGGTTATGCCATATTTCCCCTTTGTGCCTACTCTGTATTGCAAGGCTGATTGTAGTCTGCTGTAACCTGGAATCCAACCAGGGAAACATTTGTTTTCCACAGGTGCAATGCTAGTAGGAGATTTATAAGCTAGTGTTCCTGATGTTTGATTATCTGCTATGTTTGATAAATGGCTTTCAGCTGAACAATCTGAGTGGCAATACAAACATTTTTTCTTTGTTTGATGTAATCATTGGATCAGGAAATTGAAACCCATACTTCTGCACAATTGTGTTACACTGTTACAGGATATATTAGCTCTCTAATTTGCTTCTTGGGTCTTTGACTGCATAAAATAAATGCTGATTGGAAGTGCTTATTAAATTTTATTACCACCTCTCAAGAACTAGACTGTACCAGTCAGGTACAGATGAAGTATGAAGTTCAGCAAAATTTAATTGTAAAAACTGCACAAATTTTGCAAAACTTCAAATCACCTTGTGGTCAGAACTGAATTTCTAGTGAAAATTAGGCTACAGTTTGTTCTTTTAGCTAAAAAAAAGTTAAAAAGAAAATTCACCATAAGATGCAGTTAAAATATAGGTATTTTTAAGCTGTAATCAAAAGAATGAACAAAAGGATTAAACTCACTGTTGGTCACCAACAAGTGTGGTTGAAGTACAGTGTTAAAAAAACCTCCTATGTACTCCCATTCATCTGTTTCTGCCAAAACTTCTGAATTCAAGTTATAATTGAAAACTCAGATTTCCCTCATCCCTTTTTTTTTTTCTTTATTTCAAAGATCTGACCAGATTGCAGAGTAAGCTTCCCTTTCCCTCCAGAAAGCCTGATTGCTCTCATCTCTCTTCCATGTCAAAGTTATTAATTTTAAAATAAGTTTTAAAATGAACACCCAATTTTGCCAGGCCTTCAGGAGTGATTTTATTTCCTCTAACACTGCCAGCATGTGGAAGCCTTTTTTCTGCTGCCTCTCACTTTTGGCTTTATTCTCTCAAGACAGAGTACTTTACTGCCACAGCTGAGGTTTCTGACAACTATTAAGGAACTGATTTAAGTGAGGCCCTTACCTTTTAATGAGATTTACATCAGGTCAAAATTACAAGCCTGTGCTGCAGGTGGGCTGAAGGGCTGGGTTTTCCATGGGCTGGGTTTTCCATGGTGCCAGCTCAGAAGTAGATGGCACCTCCTTGTTATGTTCCAGTAGGGCTGAGCATGGGATCATGGGATCAACCAAAATGGGACAGAAGCCCACCAGAGGTCTCACACCACTGAGCAGATAGATGTCCCCAGATGGAACTGGGGGCATTTGTGGTGAACACAGTTTCCTGGTTTCTGGACAGCTATACTCATAGAAAGTGTCACAAATATCTTGCCCTTTTGTATGAAGGTCATCACCATGCATTGCCATGGAGCATGTACAGTGCCATCATTTCAGATGAACTCTGCCCTTCTGGCACTTTCTGTTGGTTGCAGTTTATGTCTGAAATGTGTTGAATTCAAATTGTTGCTTCCCTCTCTGGTAGGTTTGTTGAGGAATTCTCTGAATCCAAGTGAACACATTTACCTAATCATCTTAACAATGAAAATACAGAGCACTTAAAATTATTCCGGTCTCTCCACAGCCAACACATCAGCTTCTCAGTCTCCAAAAAATATTTCTAAAACCAGAATCACAGCTCTTCCATTTCCCTCCAAGGTATCTCTATGAATCCACATACCAGAGAGCTTTCTCCAGCATCTCACAGGCAAACCCAGTTTTCTCCACAAGCACTTGATCTATCTCCTGAATTCCCTCAACAATATCAGTGTTCCTATTTTATTTCCCTCCAGCCAATCCCTGTATTCACATTGTGTAATTACTACTCAAGATTTTCTGAAAACTAATTACTTCAACTCAGTATCTACAACCCAGCCAGCATCATTTGCCATGACCTTGGTTTCCACTAGTTCTGGCTCTTGGTTAGCTTTATCTTTTTGAGTCTGTCTACAGAATAACTTGACGAGGGGAGGGGAGGAGAGGGGAGGAGAAGAGAGGACCTTTGCTTCCACCAGCAATAAGCTATTGTGTTTTACCCATTAAATGCCAATATCCACTCATCATCGTTTTCTATCTCATCTCCTGTACTGCTTGATGTAAGCTGAATTCCTTTAAAAATCATCGGATACAAAATTTACAAAAGTTGTGAAGTACCTGATTATGTGTAAATAATTTGCAATAAGATTCACACCCAGTCCAAAGAAACCTGCTATGAAACCTGCTATCAGTGGTCAAACTGAAAGTTCCCTCTTCTGCAAGAAGAATATTATTTCTGGCAGATATGGCTGATGTTGTGACAAGACAGCACACTGTTGTGATGTCTACACAAACATTATGTTGTTGCATGAATCCTGTGAGCATTTGGAGATATGTTAACTTAGGACTAAATTTTGGCTTGAATGTTAATTACATATTAGACTCATTTTGGCTACAGTAACACGTCTGATCTATGTGAAACTAAGGGGACCCAGCTTTTAAATTATCCCAGGGAGGGTTTATGACTTTGTTACATCAATGGGAAAGGACAAGGAAAGAGCTGAATTTCTACTTTGACTATTTTCAGCTGTTTATGTGGAGACAGTTTACTGAAGACCTTGCTCACAGAACAGCATCATAACAGTTTATGCAATGTGCCTCAGACATGAGTAAGACACAGGCATTTTAAAATGGCTGGAAATTGGGAAGTCAAACTAATTGTGAAAGTAAAAGTCATTCACAGTTTATGATTCCTATATGTTTTCTGTGTCTACTAACAGACAATACATAGAGAACAGGCAAACTGGAAGGTCACTGTTATTTCAGTGTACCTTGCAAACAGAAACTAATTAATGTAAAAGAGGGGAAAAAAGTCTACAGCCTGTCACCTAAGGAAATGCTGCTATCAGTACATTAAAAATGTATGGCATAGCATCTGCCTACCTGAAGCTGTGCCTGTAAATTATGTGGAAGACCAGAGAACTGAAACAATGGATCCCAGATGGGTCATGAGAAGAATGTTAGTATTAATTACACAATTCTAAAAGAACTACAGTCCCCAGGAATCTAAGAGTCTGGGGACTCTTAGATTTAGACTTATTAGACTTATTAGAATCTAATATTAGACTTATTAGAATCTAATAAGTCTCTGTTCTTAGAAGATTACATCATTTAATTTCCTACTGCCTAACAGTTATGAGTTACCACTTGGTGATAACTGTTACACGTAGGAGTATGAAAATAATTATTATTCAACACCTGATCAGTGTTCATTTCACTTCTATCTTTTATCACTAGCAACAGGAATAAATAGACTGAGTGAAATGAAAATTGAATTTTGATAAAATGGGACTTTTTCTCTAGTTTAAAAAATATTGTTCAATTTTTGCTTTTATTTTTTTTTTCCTTCTGGACCTTTCTGTTTTTTGGTTCTACTCAAAACAAGAGAGATTGCAAATAAAAGGAGGGAGCATATAGGTCCACTTGAAAGTGTTCTGTTTAGTACTCAGTGTTTGGTCCCTTGACCAAAAAGGACTTTTAAACACCTCTAGACTTGCTTATATTTGGATGTATGTATGAAATATTTGAATAAATGAGCAGTTATTTTTGTGGGATAGTTATTTTCCATACTGTCAGTTGACATTTTAAGTTACTTCTGGGATTTCTCTGTAATAATATGAGTAAGATTTTTCAAATATGCTTACTTCTCTTGGGAGGGAATGTTTGATCCTACTACATACTCAGACTTTGGTGGTAATTCTGCTATTTACTTATGTACCATTTCCCATGATGACACCCTGAATTATTAAAAAAAGAAACACAATACATTTGCCTGAAACAGCAGTTGTGGAGCTCAAATCCTTTTTTCTCCTGTCATGAGCAGCTTTTCATTTTGCTTGTTATTTATCACACTGTTCTAAGTGTTTGAACCTGTGTTGTGTATTTGGGAACAATCATTGGCCACCTCATGTCCTCTTTGAGACTGTTCTGTAAGTAAGGATGGCTTTAGTCAGAAGTGAGCTAGAACAGGACTTGATGAAAGGGTTTGATATCTCAGATCATGTGGAAAAGTTAGTGAACAGCATGGCTCTGAGTGAGTCCTGGTTTGTGAACCCTGACCCCATCTGTCTGTAAGCACTGCTGCTTCACTCAATAGAACACTTCATACTGCAGAGAAACAGACTTGTGTGATCAGCAGCAAATGGTTGTCATGAAAAATACAATGTCTGCTCTGGCCCATTGATTTTTAACCTGGCAGCAGCCTTGTAATACCCTGTATAGTGTTTTCTGGCAGGCAGATGGAGTTTAAGAAAAGATTTTTATTCCTTCCCTCTTTCTCTTTGCTCCTCTCTTTCACCAATTCCTTACTCATTCTTTCTAAAATATTTCCTTGGTGTCCTTAAACTGCTGTAGAGACTGATAAATGCTAATAATAACATAATAGTAACACATACATAGAGGGATCTCTGACTCATTTTACATTTAAACACTGCCAGTTACAGTTAATGCATGCAGTGATCCCATTTATAGTTCCCAAATTTTAGTTAGTTTGGTTAATTAAGAGGCATTAGAGGTCTGTGAAAACTGTATTCTTGTCTGTTGAGCTTCTTACAAATGCCATTCATCATATTTCTGAGTGGAGAAAAACGTTAGCTGGTGAGATCCTGCTCATGATATTACATGGCTCTTCTTTCTTTGTCAGCTATGCTTTGTGTGGTAAGTGGGCCTGTTTTCCCAAGACTTACTTTCAATATACCAGAATGTCATGGGAAACAGCACAATAGTCCATTGCTTCTTTATATTTACAGCCGTGTTGCAGCTGGTGACTTTCCTAGTGCTAGAGAGAATCAGCAAGTAAAAACTGGTATTCAGGAAAGCCCTAATCAGTCACACTTAGCATAGTCAAAAATACATTGCATTTTCATTCAAAAATGCTTCAGACTTTCATGGATTAATTACAGCCTAGAGTCAGTCTGTAATATATAACGGAACTGTTCACTCAAAAACAACTAAAGAAGGTAATAGCATAAATGAAATAAAGTGTCATTCTCAACTGCAATCATCAGCAGAGAAAATTTAAACATTTCTATCATTCTTCACAATTTACCTTCCTAAGCAATAAAATGAGAGGAAATGGTTAAACAAATTCTGGTTTTGATTTGGGATACAGCCTGGATTTTTCATGTTCAGCAGACAACGAGCTTTCTGTCAAAAGTTATTAAATCTTCTACTATATTCCTACAAATGGAAGCTGAAATGAGATGCACTGAAATCCTGAAACTCCCAGGGAATGGTAAGCAGATCAGGGCAACCACCACTCTCTCAGTTTTCAATTCCAAACACCTGCCATATTATGTACTTTTTCTTTCCTGGCACTTTATACAATTTGAAGTCTAGCTGAAAATGTTACTCATGTGGGTGGAGATAAAAACAGGCTATTGTGTAAAGGTTGGAGTTGTGATTTGCACTACACTAAAGTTAAGGAAAAGGACAACCATTTGTCAGGTGGACATGGAGCATTGTCTCTCCTGGGGTCACAAAGGACTCTGCAACCAGTAGTGAATTCTGCACAGGTCTTTGAACGAGGCAGAGATCAAAGTTATGGTGTGATTAGTGCACCAAAGTGCTGATTCAGTCCTTACCTCTCAGAGAACCCTGCCACTCAATACATGGAAGTGATGCAAAGGGGTATCTTGTAGTCATTGCACTACTTCGTCCTGCACTGGCACTGAGCGATGAAGGACCTTGTTTCCCCACTATATTACTTAACCTAATTGGAACTATGCTCTCAGTTATCTAATTACTTAATAATACCTAGAAATTTGGTACCTGCATCTTCAAACCCGGAGTAGTTAATTGTTACTTATATACTCAAAATCCAATTTTAAAATTAGAGATCCATCTACATTGCACACTTTAAGTGCTTAATTTCTTTCTTTAAACAATACATTTTCAAAAAAGGCAGAGAGCTTGAGATTTGTATGCAGCTACAACTCCTAGACAGCATATATAAACCAGCTCTGCCCTAGAAAATCCTATATTGTGGCTGCTGGCCTTGGTGTATGAAAGGGGACAGATGACTCATCCACCAGTTCTTTTTAAATACAAGACAACTTCATGAAGCAGAATTATAGGCTTCATTGCTGGAAAGACTCTATCTAAAGCGCAAGCTTTTGTTTTCTTTTGGTTTTTAACCATATAGGTATAACATCTGAAAATCAGAATGCAGCAGGCTGTATGCTTTATACCAGCTGCTAAACTTGTTGGTCAAAAGAGCTACCAAGTTAGTAATTCTGTATATATCACATCTGCAACTAGACTAATGTTTTACCAAGGCCAGTGTAAGCAGCTTTACATTCTAGTCTGATTCAGGATTTTGCTCAGAGATGTGTATTTTTTAAATAAAATTTTCATATAGTAATCATACTTTTCATATAATAATGTTCTTACAGTGCAGCTAGAATCTATATCTTGTCATAGAGTTAAACGTGTTCTGTTCCAGGAATAAGACTACAAATCAAGAAGCTGAGATTATTCAATCATCTGTCTGCTTTTCCTTTTGAATAACATTTCAATTGCTTCTTTGCCATAGATATCATTTAACACTGTGCAGCAAGAAAAATCAATAACAACATTTATTCTCATTTCATATCATGTCTTCAAATAATGCTGAAACTCCATACTTGATTGCATTTCTGCCAGCTGAATAACCTTCTTCCAAAATGACAATTGAGACAGCACAAAAAGCAGGTCAGAAATTTCACCAGACCACTCTTCTGTTTTGAAACCTCTTGCCCTTATCTATTGTGTCTTCACACGAGCTGCTGGCGTAGCTGATGATGAAACCACCTGACTGAAGGAACTACATGATTCAAGACTGCTCCCAGTTAGGAGCAGCTAAAAAAAAAAAAAAAACAAAACCCTATGGTATTAATTATCTGCATTCATCTGTAAGCATTGGCCAGTAAAAGTGTCCTTCCACCCCACAATCTTCCACATGGGGATGCAAAAGAATATCATCCACCAAGCAGACTGGTTTGCAAAAGGATTGACCACCCAGCAGATACAACAACAGCTGCCATGGCAGTATCTTCCAGGTAGATGAAGAGAATCTGTTTTTCCTGAACAAGTCCTTTAGAAATGGTGTTTTTAAATCCTTATGACAGTGTAAGTTTGAACTTGAAGGATCTGAGTAGGTGCTTATATTTTTGAATCACTGTGGGATTTGAAAGAACAACCAGATTTACCCACTGCATGTGAGTGAATCTGATTGAAATCATCATACAATCATAGAATGCATTGGCAGGATACTTTCAGCTACACCAGCTTACTCAGAAACTCATCCAACCTGGCCTTGAACACTTCCAGGGGATGGGCATCCACATCTTCCCTGGGCAAGCTGTTCTAGTGCCCCACTACCCCCACAGTAAAGAATCTTTTCCTAATATCTAATCTAAACCTACTGTCTTTGGATTTGGAGAATTCCGTTCTCCCTTGTCTGACACTACATGCTCTCATAAAGAGTCTTGCCCCATGTTTTCTCTAAGTTCCCTTCAGGTACAGGAAGTCCATAATTAGATCACTCCAAAGCCATCTCTTTTCTGGGCTGAACAAACCAAATTCTCTCGACCTTGCCTCATAAGAGAGTCTGATCAACTTTGTGGCCCTCCTCTGGACTTGCTCCAACAAGTCAATTTCCCTTCTGTGTTGAGAATCTCCAAGCTGGATGCTGCACTGCACGTGGGGTCTCACCAGCGACCTCATCAGCCAACACCTGGAAAGGGAAGTTCTCAAGGTATAATGTGACAGGTGGAAAGAAGCAATAATGCTTAAAGCACTCATTTTTCACTGTGTCTATCAGTTTGCCTCTTAGGACATTCTCCACTTCAACAACAATGAAATGTTTCATGGTTGCCTGTAGGGCTAGGAGGGAGAGTGCTTTGCATTTAGATGTAGTAAATAAATAGCAAGACATGAGCAGCTGGGCAGGAAAATATTGCATTTTCTTTAAAAAGCTGTAAGTTCTCTAGAGACTGAGTTCCTTGTGCATTACAAAATTTTCAAGGAGAAACAAGTTTTTCTTAAATAACAATGTATGTCTCCTTACAAGTCCCAATAGTTTTAAAGCTTGTTAGGTAATTAGCAAACAGTAGTATTCGAAACATGGGTGAATTCCAAAGGAAGTGTTCTTTGCCTTTGTATCAGCATTGGCTGAGTTGTCAATCCAGCTCACAACAGTGCATGGTGTTATAAACGTGTGCAAATATTGGCCAGTAAGGCTTTTTATATTTCTTTTTGAGAAATGGAGGAAGAATGAGTCTGTGTGTGGTTTTACTGCAGTATAGAAGACATGTTAGTCTGACATTGATGGATGATGTCGCTAGATAAGGTTCCAAAGCAAAACGGCACTAAGGTTGTTAAAATGCTTTCCACAATTCATACCAGCAATGAATGATGGTTTTTCTGTCTTCTTTCTTGCCATGCGTGAAATGAGTCTCTAGCTCAGTGACTCCAGCTGCTCATCTGTGACCATTTCTGTTGCTTTCTATGATGGAGGCTATAAAGAGTCATGCTGTGGCAGCTTCTCCACAATATAACTACTGCATCAAGCAAAACCAGCAGATTGCCTGTTTGGATGGGGAGCTGTAACTTTGCAGCTTCTTTTCAAAATCGACAGGCTGGGGATGTTGTCTTATCTATTTTTCCTCTTACAAGCTTTGGAAAAATTCATTGAGATTTAATTTTCATATTTTGTACTACCTTGCAATGGATGTTGCAGCAATTAGAAAGGTTTTCATGCATGAAAGCCATCCCCTTTTCCCTCTGGGTGCAAATTCCATTCTAAAGAATGTTTTATTATATTTCAGCTACAAAATTATGATGCCACCAAACATTACAGTTACAGGCTAAAGTTCTAGCCAAGGAAAAAAATTGTCTTTTTGACCATTTCTTTCTGTCAAGCTGTTAATCATGTACCTTGTTTTGGTGCAGTGTGTAATAAACTGCCAACCCGAGTAGACAAATATCACAGCAAGCTGTTGACAGACTGGAGCAGTCTAGCAACACAATACCTGTGGCACATATACATTTATATTTTCTATCTTAGTGTATTTGCAAATCCTAGTTCAGAACTGAAACAGTTTTGAGATCTGCAAATTAAATAATGGGATTTTAATGCACTTAACTTGTTAGAAATTTTATTTAGGTTTTAATAAAAGAGCTGTTTTTCAGTTTCATTATTACCATATTTTTGCAATTGCATAGCTGTGCACTTTGGTGAAAAATTGGCCCAATGTAGCTAAATGTTTGCTTCCATGATTGTAAAGTTTTAAGTAAAACATACTTAACTTAAGACACTCAAGTGTAGTGAGAACCCTGAAATATTTGGTTGCAGAATAATTTATTTGTACTCAAAATTCACGGTCAATGACCGAGTATGAGACTATGAATTAAGCACATAGGTAATTTATTTCATCTTTGTGTGTTCTACAAAATTTGTATTTGCTGTGTTAAAGGCATGCAAAGATTCAGGGTCCATGAGCTAGCAGGCAGCCTGTTGTACCATGTCAAAGAAAAATGAATAGTCCCAAATTTTCTTGATAGTCCTAGCTGTAAGAATACTTCAAAACACATTTTCTCCTTATTTTCCTGCTGAGTTACCAAGCTGAGCTTCACAGACAGCAAAAGACAAGAATTATTGCTAATAATTCATGATTAAGACTAATTAATTAATCTTTTTTATCTCTGTTATAAGAGGCCAGTTCAGGGGAAAAAATCTACTCAGAATAAATAGAAGAAAATTCTGCACTAGCATCTTAAGATATATTTGATAGGCTGCTTGTGTAACATGACCCTTTTTCAAGTTAGTTTGAAGAAACATGAAGCATTTTCCATGTTAATTCAAAGGCTGAGCACCTTACTGAGAAGTCCCACAAAGGGACATTATGTAAGAGTCCCAGAGCAGTACATAGGATCAGACCCAGTACTCATCTGGTATTCCAGGTGATCTACCAGACAGATAATTAAAAGTAAGAGTCTGGAAAGCATATCCTACTAATACTGTTTCATTTTATGACTATTTTCATCTCAGAGAATTTCCTGAGGCCAATATGACTTAGGAATCCCACTTAGTACAACCAGGAAGCCTTTTCTTCCATTTGGCAGTTGCATTAATTCTTTCAAAAAGAAAGCAAATCTATTTTTAGATTTAAAGAGAGAGGATGAAACAATGCAGCAGAACATGATTATTTGCAATCTCTCATGTCTTGAATACCTGATTCAGTTTCCTCTCTACCTCTTTTCCCTAACAAGCAAGTCACAGGCTACAAATTTTTCTAGGATACCTTCATGCTGGAACACTGTGATCACTATAGTTCTTAAGAGAAAAAGGAAGGAAGGAAGGAAGGAAGGAAGGAAGGAAATAGAAGTCAAGCATGATGCTGAAGAACGCAGTAGTATTTGGTATGGCAAGTTGAGAATCAGCAAACCTGTGTTCTACTCCTGTTCCAACAACTCATTCTTGCTGTCTTGTGACTGTCTATTTCAAAGTACATCTGCATGAAGCCATGCAGGTGAGACAGGCAATGGAACCCTTATTTTATGGATCCCATAGGACACAAGTAGGAAGTAACTGTCAGGTACTGTCAATCCTGACGTGCTGAGGCACATGGCCAAGGCAGAGCATTAGTGAAATTTTCATTAAGGAAAGGCTCTTGGTGCCTTTGAGTCTAGGTGGCACAAAGAGATTTGGAGAATCTTAGTTTTGGAGCTTGATGTCTAAGTCCTTAGACCTGTGAGTCAGAGGCCTGTGAGTTTTTTGAGTCTATACCTAAAGTCTTGATTCATTCTAGTACTACATATCCTATATATACATATTTACTGCAGTAACACCACTCCTTCTTTGCTATGCTCTTTCCCCTGCAAGGGACAAGGCCAGTGTCTCAAGAGCACTGACCTCATTTATGGATCCTTTACAAGGATCAAGACTCATCAGGGCAAGAATGATTTTGAAGCCATGCAGCACTGGAAGGTTAGATGTCCACTACATGCTGGACTGCCAGCATAAAAGCCTATGAATTTTTTTTCTTCAATTATTGATTCAGTCTTTAAAAAGGGATACATTTAACCACAGTTTTGTTGGTAGGCTATTCAACGGTGAGTGTATTGAGAAGTCAAGACATCCCATGTCTACACTTTTTGAAAAAGAGGCCCAATCCAGTAGTGATCCAGTTGTCCTTCTAACTCTGAATTTTCTGTAACAAGCAAAAACCTGCTTTTCATAGCTTGATCCTCCATGTCATTGCAATTTTCTCCTGTTCTCCAGTGGATTTCAGTGCAACATTGTTCAATGATTAGTCTTCAAGACTTGTTAACACTAGGAAAATACACTGGAAGTTTCTAACTCAGATATCTTCAGCTCACTGGTATTTATCTCTATCCATATAAGGGACATTACTACATCAAATGCTCTATACAAGCAATCCAGTCCATTGTTTTCTTTGGTAAGCTATGTCCATTTGGGAGTCACAATAGTGTGTATGGAGAAGAATATGAAGGCAAATTTCAGGAGAGTTTTACAGTCTTTGTCCAGCCCTAGAAGAGGATTTTGAATTCAAATAGTCCAATGATTTCTGGAGTGTCAGCACTGATCATCAGCTGATCAGCGAGACAGAGACTTCTCTTTATCAAGTTTTCAAGTCTTATCAAGATGTCTCTAGTGAGCAGATCTCTCTTTCTCATCTCCCCAGACTTTTGGGGATTGTAGTGACATATGCTCCAGAGGCTGCTGTGGTATACAACATGCTATCCACCCTAAAAACCCTTGCTTGTACTACTACACAAGAACTTTTCCTTAACACCACTTTGCAGCCTATGACTTCTTTGGAAGATGGTTGGTTTTGCTGCTGTATTTCACTTTATTTTGTTTGTGGTACTAGCTAGCCCTATTGGTTTGTAAACTCTGCATGTTCTGCTGCCACTTTTCCAAGTCACCTATAAGTAAAGAAAGATGAAAGTGCTCTTATCCACCCCAAAAGCTCTCCTCTTAACAAACTTCCACGTGATTCTTTATTCTTTCCCACCCTTCTCTCTAAACATTAATAAGCTCATTCTTCATCTGGCTGAATAGTGACTTGCACTTCACAACCTTAAATGTGAGCTCTACCTGAGAAACTGTGCTGGAAATTTTGTAAAGACTGAGTGCATTATGTCTGACTCTTGAGCCGTATCCTCTCTGACGCAATGCTCACAAAGGCATTCATCAGGTTTGTTAACCAGGCCTGCCCTTCTGCCATAGACATCAGGGAGCCCTGCCTGAGAATCAGTTCTGTGGCTAATTTAGCAGAACCTGACCTTTCAGAGGAGGCTGGAAGGCCAGTGGAGTGTGTAAGTATGGGAATGGAGGAAAAATACCCATGCTGAGACATGGAAAATGAGGAGAGACCTGTGCAAAACCTTTGGCTGAGCTCCATTACATTGCATATTGGGAGATGGAAACCCAGTTTGGCATAGTAATATATTAGACAACCCAAGTATTTTTGCTCTATGTGACTCGGCCATAGCCATAGGAATGGCTTAGTCATAAAAATTGGTTCTGAAAAGAATTATATTTATTTCAAGGAAAAAAGAACTATTTCTCTACTACTTTTTACAGAAGGTTACAGGAAATATTCATATCCATTTGCATTTAAACAATATTGTAATATTAGAATATGAAATTTCTGGTAGTATACTGAAATAAAACCACAATTACTTCAGATATACTGAGCAGGGGCTTATGCTTCTGACACAACTGGCAAGTCATGTCCCAGCTTCAGAGCTGCCAATGCTGTCACCTTTAGAGTCTCAGCTGGAGAAAATTTATGCCAAGGAGGTGCATGAACAGGGAGACTGGAAGCTCAGCTCCCTCCTGCTTTTCAGGACTTTCAGTAGTGTGTGTTTCTCACAAATAAACTGTTCCCAGCTGTCTGACGCCTGTATTTCCAGCACTGCAGCAGGCTACCCCCAGGCACAGATTAGGTGCTAGTGGAGGCTGGGTGACACATGTGACTGTCCCTGCCCTCCACAGATGACCACCAGTGACCTCCCTGCCACCTTCCCCACCCAGAGTGGTTGTTATGTCAACACCCATCACCACCCCACCCACCACTCCCTAACCCTGCCAGGATGTGGTTGCTATGTCAACAGTCTGTTTGTGGCATCCACCCCAAGGAGGAAAGGCTGGAGGTGTTGCCATGGAAACCATGCTGTCCTGAAGCATCGGTAGAGCTGGTCTCTTCCCCACCTTTATTCCCCCAGAATGTTCTGCCTTGAAGCTCAGGCCAACCCCTGGACATGTCCTGCTCTGTCCCACGTTTCTTCCCCATGGATGTGCTGGCCCCAGCCACCACAGCTGCTCCCACTCACCTGGCAGCAGCTTCACCAGGGGGTGACCTGGTGTGCAGGGATGACCTAAAGGGAGACCTTTCACTGTCACAGTGCTGGAGCAGCTCTCATCTGGGGACACAAACAGTCCTTGGACAGAGTAATTGTGAAGGACTCAGCTTCCCAGAGAACAGTGGAAATGAGAGGTCACGGATTGAACATGTGAGGGAAGTGCTGAGTGCGTGACTGTGGGAAGATGTAACAGGGGACACACATCTAGATACACATTCTCAGGCCAGGCTTATTTCATATAGCAACAACAACCAAAAAGACCTTTTCATCTAGAAATACTTCCTGCCTTACATCACTCTCTTAAAATTGTAAAAAGCTACAGAAGGTGTGATTTTTTTGAGATAAGTTTGTTGTGGGAAAAAAGTGTCTGAACCAATTCTGTATAAAGGTTGTAGTAAGCTAGTGTGAAAAAAATATTCACAAATCCAAATATTTCTATAGAACATTAAAATACACAAGTGCTTTTAGCACAGGTATTTGAACAGACAAAATCAAAGGTCTTGACTGCACAACATAATGAAGCCCAGTTAATGAATCCCTGCTTATCCCTAGAATATCTGAACAAAGTGATTTGCTTTAAAGGATCTCTCCTCTATCACAGGGAGCCTCTAGGGATTTGAGGAAATAGTATATTAAAGGAGTTTGCAGATATAGTCTGAAGAATCAGAATGCTGATATTGCAGAAAACAAGCCACGCCCTAGTTTCAGGGTCACAGGACACTCACACACACTCAGTATTTGGCTTCTTACGTGCACATTTTAGTTAGGAAGTGATATAGTAACTACTAAATAAGAAGTGTTTGCGTACAAGAATATATCAGTGCTTGCAATACAGGATTGTCAAGAGCTCATGTGCATACTCTGAGATTAAAAATACTGACTTAATGCTAATGCTGAGAAATATACAACACATTCATCTCATACAAGTTCCTGCAGCTGAATCATCGAAGGGGCAGAGATGGACTCTCCTCAGGGAGGGGCACTCTCCTCTTAACTGTTGTTATACATTTGCTGCTGCTTATCTAAGAGAAACATGTAACTGGAGACGACCTCACACAACCAAGGGGGTAACTTAGAAAAATGCCCAGATCAAGAGATTTTGTGTTGCACTTGCTAACAAAGACATCTTTCTATCTTACTAAATCTTTGAAAGAAGAACTCTTATTGTTCTCTAACTGGTATTACAGCTCAATTAATTGTCTGGAACATGCTTACAGAAAGCTAGAAATCATCCTCTAATCTCATTCTAAAGGCCATTATTTCATTTGTAATTGGATGGATTTCAATCACATTCTCATTAGGATCAATCCTTCTCATTAGGATCAAGCAGTTTCAAATACATCTCAAAGCAAACCTTTGTGTTCTGCTCTCCTCTGTGCTCACCATGTGGCATACAAAATTGGCTAAGAGTATGACATAAAAGGTATGCAAACCATCATTCTTTTTCACTAGACTTAGAACTTCATCTCTGGGGAAATCAGAATTTGTGTAGAAACCTCAAATCATTATATTCTCTGTATTGTTGAATATATGTCTTTAATCCAGTAGGTGCTTAATGTAAGAATATACATTTTTTTTCTGGAAATCACTCATCTAGACCTGCCTAGGAAGAAGCTTCTTAGTTCGACATATATTTTCTTCATCCAGTTTGAAAACCTGCCTTTTCTTTTGGACTTTGCAATATCTGGAGCAGAGTGTTCTTCATTGGAATTATGTGCTGTATGAAAAACTGTTTGGTTTGTTTTCATCTGATAATTTAATTTTTCCCCTTTCTTCCACAGTAAAATATTGTCAATAAAAAAAAAAAAAATCTTTACCACCTTTTAAACCAGTGATTAATTTACAGGTTTTAATTAAGGAATTCTGTGGTAGACTTGGATACATGTACTTTTCCGAAGTTATGGGATGGATATGCTTCCTTTCAAGAAAACACTTTCTTCTGGTAAAACACCTAATGGAAATAGCACTGGTCCTACCATTAACTCTGCTAGGAATACAAGAAGCTTTGCAATCAAAGTACATTGATTTCAGTCCATGGGCCTTTCCTGAAGAACTTCCAACCTAAAACTGGGGATAGAAAAAGCAATAAGGCAGGGATACTATTTAAGGTGCATATGTCTTCAACTGGGTCTATTTATTTACCTGGTTCAAATTTCTTAGCTTAGTGTTATTGATGTAGTAGAAGACAGCTTTTACAAGGGAATGAGGCTAGTGGGGTGAAATTGGGTACTCTGTGTAGTGAAATAGCACTGAACAGTGGAATTGAAGTTGGAGAAGAACCCAAACATGCCTCAGTTAATACTTATTAATTCAAATCTACTTTAAAAAAGTGAGTTTGTTACAAATTTTATCAGAATAAGGAATAATGGACAAACTCTTCCATGAGTAGCTTGAAAGAAAGTAAACTACTTGGGTGCTGTGTGATGTGATGTAAAGAACAAAAATGAACAGGAAATTCTTCTCTGCAACTTCAACTTCTACCAGAACATTCATATTGACAAAAAGACTGTTAATTTAGGTACAACATAGAGGATAAATTCATATCCAGAAGCAAGAGAAAGTTAATTTATTGCCATTTATTTATGTAATATGAAATTACCTCATTTCAAAGTAATTTCAAAATGCAAAAAAGAGTCATTATTACTATCAAATTCCCCATGATTTAATACTGCATAAAAGTTCTAAAATAATGCCCTGAAACAATCACAGAATAATTTAATTGAAAAGCATAATTCTGGATTTTAAGAACTTCAGAAAGAGTCTGGTTGCACACTTGTTGCTATCTGTGTGAATATTAATGACTGAAAGGCTTGAATAGCATATACAGATAAATTATATATATGAGATAAATATTTTAAAACTTTTATCTTGATTTTTCTGAAGGCCTGTGTTTCTTTAGTGTGGCATATACTGTTTCAAATACAGATATTCTGCTCCTTCTACAAAATAGAAAACACACATTAATAAAAGAGACCTCTGACTAAGATTTCATTCCCCTGAAACTTTCATGTGGGAAAACCGTCATTGCTGCCACCCTGCACCTAGTTTGATCTACTTTGCAGATTAAACAGAATGGAATTTGCAAGTATACATATTTACATGTAGGGGACAGTAGATTACATCGTAAACTCATTAGAATTAATATAATAGGAGTGGAAACATGACACGTCCCTGTACAGGAGAGCTGTATAGATCTCCAGCAAAGCCCCAGTTAAATCCTCTGTTACATTTCTTTCCTAATCCAGATATGGGAAGCACAACATACATATTCCTACTCAGCAAAAAATAGGTCAATTTTGAAAAGCAAAGTTCACAGTCAATATGTAGCATGGAGGTGTTCTCTGCTAGAAGGACCAATAAGCCTCTCTTTTCAAGTGGATAGCAATGGGAATGAGATAGAATACTGAGAAATCCTAAATGAGAGCAGTTTAAACAAAGGGAAGAATAATGTATGGAGTTAAAAGGGACAGAGAGACAGCTTATAGCCAGCAGATCTGCATTACCTACCTGAAATACTTTTGCCAAATTGTCGAAAAGGGCTTGACCAGCGCTGACTTTATGCTTGACTCCCCTGACTGTGCCATTTTTGCTGAGGATGTTGACTCGCTTTGTACCAAACCCCTTCTCTTTAGTGGCTCTGACTAAAATGAGCAAGTCATCCTGCTCGTTATCATTTTCATCACACTCCGACCCTACGTGTCCATTCTGCTGCCCGTCCACCTCGCTCAGCCGGCTGGTTTGGTCAGTCTCTGAGCTGCTGGCATACTCAGAGTCCAGCGAGTCGGCAGCCTCGCCATCGGCGTACACCTCCTTCAGCACCCGCCCGCTGTGCGAGGACGCGACGCGGAACCGAACCTTCCTCAGCAGCCTCTCGCTGTCCGCCTTCCCCTCGCCTTTGAACATTGCCTCTTCCACTGATATGAGCAGTTTGCATTGTTCCAGCGTGCTGCCCATCGCATCTGCCAGCCTGTCACACGTAACAACAATATCTGAGCTCTTTGCTGTTGACAGGGGTTCTCATATTAAACCAAAGAGGGTTCCCAAGAAGCCACTGCCGTTCTGCAGTTAATAATGGATGCATTTGTGCTATGGTTACCTTTAAACTAAAACCTGTAAAGTGATATCATTAATTAAATATTAAAAAGACATTGTGTACTTTTTAGCATTAAGGAAGGAAGCAAGAAAGGGAGAAATTATATTCATTGATTAAAATGGGAAGGGAAGGGAAGGGAAGGGAAGGGAAGGGAAGGGAAGGGAAGGGTTGAAGAAGCATTTGGACAATGCTTTCAGGCACAAAGTGTGACCTTTGGGGTTTCCTGCACAGGGACAGGAGCTGTACTTTGATGATCCTTATAGGTCCCTTTCAACTTACAATATTCTGTGATTCTGTGATTCAAGTTGTGATTCTGTGATTCTGGGATTCACAAGTTTATATGAAAAAAGTTTAATTTGCTAAAAAAGGCAGAGAAGAAGACTTTTTCACAAGATCTACAAGGTCAAAACTGTTTATGTTCATTGCACCTGGGGGAAAAATGAAAAACTTAGCACCTGAATCAATGATGAGCACATTTCTTTCATCAAAACACTTAACTTCCCTACCATCCAGACCTCATTTGCTGAAGTTTGCTTTTTACACAACCTTACAGAGATTCAGCAGGGAGCTCCTACTTGACGGTTTTCCATGCTGACCTTTTCACACACTGGCAGAGCAGTGGAAAAGCAATTAGTCAGAATTTGTTGCACAGAGTAACACAATGTTATTAAATAAAACTGAGCTGCAGCTAGTACCACACAGCAACCATAGTGTATGTTCTGCTTTGTCAGGGACTGGGCAAGGGAATCTGAACAAGGAGTAGGAGAAAGCTAATGAATTGAGGCAACAAGGATCAACAATAAGAAGTAGGGTAACATGGATTCATCCACAGGGAATCACATTGCCCTATCCTAGCAAATCACAAGTAGTGGTTGCCACAGTGTTCAGCACCCAGCTCTAGATGTAAAAATAACCAACCCACACTTGAGGTTTCTAGCTATGTCTACTCAATATCATGTAGTAGCACCTTAAACCCCCAAACTGCTTCTGAGTTTGCATGGTGATTCCTACTTACAGTGCTATTTCTGTGTTTTCTTCATTTAAAGAAAAAATGCAGCATTAAGAACTCAATCCCTTTCTCAAGTTCCTGACAAACATTCCGTAGACACCCTCTACAGCTTCATTTTCTCTCTAGACTCATGAATACTGAGTTGCTTCCTGAAGGCTGTGACTCCTTGACAGGTGCAGGCATGAAATGAGTCCCTAGATGCTCAGCCAACTCAAGCAGCTGCAGAGCTTCAAGCATCTGAGACTTTCTGGTCAAGATTTTGGAAATGCAAGTTCAAATCTTTCAACAATTATGTGGAGGTTATTTTGAACAAGAGGCATGAAAATATTGCTCTTCAGCCCAAATAAAATCACAATTTTCAAGGCTGAAATTTGAAATTACTTATTTCCCATCCACAAAATGGAAACACAATGATTAGTGGCATTTCATACCAATAGTGTTTGCCACATTTCTTTCTAAATAAGATGATTCACTGTATTATTAACTACTATAATTAATGCAGAAAAAATAGGTAAAAATAATAAGTTACAAGAGTTAAAATACATTATTACTTATCTTTCAAGGAGAAACATCTAGTATCAAAGTCTGTACTAATATTGAATACAGTTATAAGAATATTTGTGAAATTCATTTGAGGAGGAGGATGCTGAATCACACTGATTGTGTCATAGCCACTTGCCCACAGGAGTTTTGACAAGAAATATAGTTCATTATTACTAAAATGTGACTCAGAACAAAGAACATTCTGTTGAAGAACGAATATTTCAAAGTATCTTTTATGGAATTATCCAAACAGGGCTGCAAGGTACCTGGAGAAATTACTTAGCCTGCTACCTATGGTGAAGTTAACTGTATCTTAGTATTTCCGTGATTATATGAGTAGCTTGGAAACCTGCAGTAATTAACTTTGTTCACACTCATTTTTATTTAAATAATACAAACCAACTGGTTTTCAATTAATTGCCACACATTAAAAAAATCTGAGCTTCTATAACAGAGATATTTTGCACAAAAATTTTGGAATATTTTTATCTTCTCCAATTGGCTATATATCCTTTAACAGAAACCATATTCCTGCTGTTGCAGGCAATGAGGAAGCTTGTATTGTCTGGAGTGCAAATAACTTGATGCTACCTGATTGACTTAAAAAGTTAATGTAGCATTGAATAAATGCAGAATTAATCAGTACTACATTTTAAAAATGCCCCAAATGCTTTTCACATCTTGTTCTCTGTTAGTAGGAAATTAGCTCATTGCTTAGTTTCATGGCAATTCCATTATTCACTGGGGAATATCTTTATGTCTGGTTATGACAGATAAGACACTGTATGCACCATTTTCTCTGCAAAAAAATAATTAAGCAAAGTGGGGCGTGCCTCTTGACAGAAACCTTTACATGCATGAGATTTCATCCTGGTGTTCCAGCTGTGGACCTCCTGTGAGCAAATATGTGATTCTAGGGCTAAGTGCACATATCCAGTAGTAAACTGATTAAGACTATAAACAGGCTGTATACATGTTATAAGACATGTGAGAGTTCCAAAACCTGAGATGCACATATTTGTACCATCTGCCTGGGTGTATGTTCTCAACAACAACAGAAAGGATAAAACTTGACTAAGCGTCTCTGTTCCTCCTGTAGTCTAAAACTGTATTAAATGCTTAAACTAACTCCATTTGTGCAGTTTGATGCTGCACCCTGCCAACTGTTTTATTTCTGTTTATGATTTTTAGCTTTCCTACACACAATTATTTTTATTCAAAGGCTTATTTAATGAGCAGTATCTATTAAAAACTAATGTGGTGGGGTTTTGCAGTAGTGAGATATTTCTTGTCCATAATTGTTACTCTTCCTGAATCATTTGGCTATTGTTAGATTTTGTTTCTGCTTCGTTTGGTTCTAATGTTCTGCCACTGATTAATTTGAGGACAGGGGTTCCAGCAAACATAAAGTCAAGACACACAAGAAATAAAGTGTCTCTAGAGAGATCTCACCTGAATAGAGAAGCACTCTGTAAAAAAAAAGAGCAAACACTTGTAAGTAAGCTATTTCATCCATTGCTTTTTTTGTGACTTTGTTTCATTTCACAAGGAACTGGACCAACCCATTACCCTGATGCTGTGATAAATAATATGGCTGCCAATAAAACCCACAGATTTTGTCATGTTCAATATATCACTAAGTTGAAAAGAACAAAGAAGATGATACTTCTGCTAGTTATTGACTTCTGATGCTTCTGCTTGACACAGAACTGAGATACCAGCACTGGATGAAGACGAGGGGACAGATGCTGAACATGGCAAACTGAAAGACAAACATCTACTCTGAGACTGACATCTGAGAATTCATGCTCCATGAAAGAAGGTACCTGCAGAGGCAACTCATCACGTCTTTCATTCATGACAAAGTAGGGAAGTCTAGATAATAAACTTAGTCTCAATATTTACCTTTTAAATCACTAATACTAGGTTAAGTGAGGCAAATGTTTAATACTTTTATAATGAAAAAACTAAGCTAAAGTAGCAATCACATTATGCCAAGTGAGACTGTTTTAGCTCTATCAGGAAGGAAAAAAAAACCAGAAGAGAATAATAGAAGGAAACTCCAATCTCATTTATAATTCTGATGCAATTTCTTCAATATAGAGGTAAATCTTGCTTTCAGAGATCATCATACATATACATATTTCAATTTCTACAGCCTACACAAGTAGAGAATCTATCCTAGGTGTTCCATTTCACTACATTTGGAGCACTAACAGCTTCACCTCAGGAAAGAACCACAAATCAATAACATTAAACTGTAGCAAAATGTTTGAAAGAGTAGCTAGACATGCATTAAGAAGCAAAGATTGTTTGCACTTTGCTGAAGAAGTGTAGAGTGTACTGTTTGAAATTACTATAAAAGATGTACCTCGTGACATTCCCATGGATCAGAGAATAAAAGGTATAAAACAATAATAGAATTTCTGGCATTCAAATAGCATCAAAATGGAACCTGAATCACGAAATGAGACTTCAGGAGAGAAAATGTCAAAAAAAGAAATAAAATGGGCTGAAATCATCAACTGCCTTCTTCATTTCTGAACATGATCATTTTAATAGACCAGTTTACCCTGTGACAAAGCATTATAGGCTGTGTTTTGATGGACAGTGTGTGCAGGGCCATTTTGTGTCATGCATTTACAGGTTACTAAGTATATATAGCCAATCTGTAGGCTGACTTGATACCATCCACGCTGGTGTCATTCATTGTTAGACAGATGGTATGAAATCACAGTGACATGTCTTATGATACTAATTTTTTTTCACTCTACAAAAGATTGTTTGCAACTGTCACCAACTCTATTACACTTGTAGTAATCAGAAGCATATTCTGTAATCTCTAATTCTTAATACAAAATTAGCAGAGTAATCATCAGGACAAAGATATTCAAAAGACCTGGGTTTCCCTCCTGTTGTTGGGGAGCAGGTGTTTTGGTTTGTAAAAGCATGTGTGGTAAGCTGAGTTTGTTCATTTTGCTACAAGTAAGTAAATTTTGAGAACAACATGCTCTACGCTTTAAAAATTACAAAAGCAGATAACTTGAACAGTGAATGCTAACCAAATTGTTTCTATCTGAGACAGATTTAGTGCATTTCCCACTTGTTCAGAGAAGGAATATTCCCATTTGCTAAGTCAGCAAAACATTTGTTTACTTTTCTGCAGCGCCATAATAACTTTTAACTATAGTAAAGTTCATGAGGACACTCAGAGCATGTTCAGGTCCTCTTCAGGGACCTCTTGAATCTGGCAACTGTTTGTCAGGTGTAATAGCTGCTAAATGGAAATAATACAGACAAGAACAAACCAAGCATACTGCTGCTATTGTAATGCCTAATTATTCATATGAGAAGTGCTTTACACTGTCATCTCATTTTATTTGTAGATTTCATTTAACTTCTGTTAAGCAATTGTTAGACAGAAGGTCAAGGGGTTTGTGTCTATATTTCTGTTTACATTAGTGAACTGGGTGCAATTTTTGTTCAATTTATATAATGAAGGAACTAAATGAATGAGGAAATCAAGAGTGCCTAGGCTATGCTCAGAAGTGCACAAGGACCTAGGGAGGCATATGGAAACTTTCTGCTATACTTTTTGCTAGGGTGAGCAGAAAGTGTCCATTTCCAAAATCTTTAGAGAGGAATGGTGTACATTGTGTTTGGAAATTCAATCAGTTAATATCCTGAACTTGAAATTCACAGCCATTTCAACAGCTCATTCATTTCTATTTTTCCCACGGTAGATTTGGATAGGAGTCAAGCTGCTGAGCTAAACACAGAAGCAGCAGTACATGGAAAGCTTCTTGTCATTACATGGTACCTCCAGACTTAATTTGTTTATTTACTCTGGACAAAATAAAAGGTCAGCTCTTAAATACATTACATTTTATCTGAGTCATGCAAGGCAAAAACCAGTTTTCCTTCAGGAGGGCCTGGAAAACACTTATAGCCTTATTCTTAGTAGTAAGAATAGTGGCTGGAAATTTTGATCCATGTCAGATAGCTGATAACAAGCACTATTTTTTATTACTTCTCTTACCTAGCTGGTATAAAAATTCATTGTTTGTAGCTCTTTCTTTTTCTAGTCATGTAAGCAGTCACCATAACAGATGTGTAAATGTTAGCTGTTTCTCCAGAAGCTCTAGCCTGTAGCTAGATGCCAAAGTTTTTGCTGGGCACAAATTTCACAGTCTAGATTGGAACTGAACTCCTATGTTGACCTCCATTAAGAGCTCTGTTATATCTTCTCCTCTGTTCTAGTTGAACAGGAAAAAATAATGACAGAAAAATATTTCCATTAGAGCAGCAATTTGTAGAGGAAAGAAAAACTCCGCTGTGAAAAAATTGTTGTGTATATAAGAAGCATCAGAGGGAAAAAAACTTTAATTCAGCAGAGAACAAAAAAAGCATGTCGTAAGATAGACTCAGCTGGACTGTTCCTTCACGTGATGCAGAGGCCAGATATTAAAATTGACATTTAGTTCCACCTACCCAAGTAGCACTACCAGTTTCTGGGGCCACATATGCAGTCAAGACATCCTACTTGGGGGTTGGATTAAGTACAGAGAGTGTACCTCTCCACCAATCCACCTTCTTACTGACAGGCAAGTCCCAGGGAAGGAGATCTGGATGCCAGAATCTAGCACAGAACACATCTGAGGGACAGCTAAAGGGTTGCTAGACTGTGGAGCAACCATTAAAAAAAAAAAAAAAAAAAGACAAAAATGTTGTTTTCTGTCTGATGATTCCAATGGTTCTGCCCAAACTCCTCTGAGCTTGGATTCGCTGTCATTTACACTGGAAAGTATAGGTAGGCCTGTATTGAGAAAGAAATCAATTGAGATCAGAAGATAATAGCAGAGCAAAATATTTACACAGTCCTTGTAAGTTCTGCTTAAATTTCCTAAATGTGAAAATGTCTTCCTATATTTTTTTGTTTGAAATTTGACCTAAAATCTCATACCATTTCTCCATCACATGTCCCAATCCAAATACCAAAGCTTTGGAAGACAAACCTACTTCAGGAAGCTCTGATTCACTAGGAATATCCCCTCCTATATCCATAATGCATTTATCATTGCTTCAATGACTAAGGAACAACCAGAAACTTTAAAAAAATTACTAATGACAGTTTTCAAGGCTCGTTTTCAAGTATTGCAAACAGTCCCTCTTCATTGCAAACAAAGATGAAAAAATCCGCATGAAAGATTCAGAGAGACATTTCCATTCCCAGAGCTCCACATGAAACAGTTTTAGCAGCAGCAGAAATTCCTGAACCCTGTCCTGAAATTCCTCATACATCTATTTCTCTTAGCTCCCACTAGAGATACAGGCCATCTTTCTGTGTTTGGCTGGTTGAAAAATATAAAAAAAGACAACTATAAGGAATAAAAGGACCTGGCATTCTGTTACAACTAACACTCTAGTGAAATTCAGTTTAGTGCTGCTCTTTCTCATGTGATTCACAACCATTTGTTAAGTACCACAAGTATATTTTCCAGGTTATCCATGTTTATGGATAGCTTGTCTGGGTAGAATCATCTAAATAAAATTTCAAATTCTATCAAACTTCTGTCATCTTTTGACTCATAAATATGTGCACATACCACATACAAAACCCTTATACCTCTTTTTATAAGGTAGGTATGTTAGGCCTACATGTTGCTTTCAACACTTTGGACAAACTCCAAGCAGATCATTGAATGCTGCACTGTTAAATTTTGAAGGTGGTGGTCTTCCTTACACACATTGTTTTGTTCTCTTAAACAGCTTTTGAGTCCTATTGCTGAGCTCTAAGCTTCATTATTGAGTAGTCTTATTTAAACCTATGTCCCAAATATTCCTTGGAGGCAAGAAAAAATTAATTATATAGTTTTAATTTGATTACTCAGAGATTCTTATAGAAAAATTAAAAGGACTTATAAGTACTGTGAGTAGGCTTATGTTTTCTTAAATTTTATTTGTAGCTTATAGAAATGTTTTTAGGTTGGTTTATATCCAACCAGATTTTTTGGATGGACAAAAGTTATTTTGGGGCTCTCACTCTGAGAGAATCAATGCAAACAACATGTAAGCAGCCCTTTTTTGGGTCAGGTTTATTCTTCTGTGGTAGTTACTGCTTGCAGACTTGGAGATACTGGACTGTTCATGTTTAATGACTCAAACAATCGACCATTTAACAACTTAGATGCAGAGAGTGTGCACACCTTGGCTGGAGGCTACAGCTGATTTCGAACAAGGTAAGGGAAAAGGCTGACAAGAGGCAAATCCTATGAGGTGGGATAGTGCTTTTCATCATCCAATGTCCTCCCTTACATAATGGCCAAAAACTCCCACAGATAGATAGATAGATAGATAGATAGATAGATAGATACATGCATACATACATACATACATACATACATACATACATACATACAGTGTGAAAACTCCCCTTCAGGAGAGTGCCAGGACACTCATGCATAGCCCCAAGGTATTCATCCCTGCTGATGGGCTGAAATGGGCCATGATTGACTTAATTTCACTGATGGGAGAGGCAGCTGTAACATCTTAGAAGGTGCCCTAAACCATCATAGACTCCTGAAGTGTCCCGTGATCCAAAGTAACATCCAGCATGAAACTCTCCACCTCAGAGGAGGTACCTGGGCATTCCCACCCCAACCTGAGTGAATATAAACCCAGTGGACTCTGTGTTTCTTCAGCTTCCCCCACCACATCAAGACAGAGACCAGAAACCATTTTGACAGTGGGACACTCACCACTAAGACCAGAAGAAGGGGACAAACAGGACAGGATCCACAGGATCCACAGCATCTCTCTTTTCCTATTTCTTTCTCCTTCTCCCTCTCTACCATTTACTGTTAAATTAAAATCCGTACTATTGACTTTGGTATTTGCACCTTAATTTGGGCAGAGACACCTCTCTAATAATTTTGATAACAGATTCTTAACAAGATGAAAAATTCTGCTGCTGAGCATGCAAATATCTACCATAACCCTCGATCTGACTTGAAACACATATCTTGTGTGCCTCCCTCAAACATTCCACTATGTACTACTTTTGACATTTATTTTAGAGCCAAAAAACATGACTACTAGTAATTTATGGCTTTCATGGGAGAATAAATGTATTCAGTGCTTTCTTCTTATCATCTTTTTCTCCACAGAAGACCACATCATTATTGTGATAGTAGACAGCAGATACTCTAGCAATAATAATATGTAATAATGTAGTTTAGGTCTCATTTCATATCCAGAAATAAAAGTGATGAAAAATAAGATAAAGGGCTTTCATTTAGTTCTATTGTTACTAGCTGATGTCACCTCTAGTATTCTTGCTGCAGTTTCCTTTCATTCAGAACTTGATAAATTTCTATATGCTTGTTCTCCATGTCTTCAGTTTTTTTCAGCTAAGACAAGAAAAAAATTTGTGAAGTTGGGTTTTTTCCAAATGCTGTTGAACATAACATCACACTGACTCCTATACAAAGCAGACAATTTGCGGCTACTGTGATTCCCCATACAGCCATCAGCTGAAAAGAAATGTCATCCAAGCACTGAATTGCTGTGCTGTTTTAAATTTAAGGTGGATATCATCTTTTGTGACAGAAATATTTATGTATATACAAATATATTCAATGCTAGATGGTGTTTTGTACAGCCTTCAGGATATCAGAAACATATCAGCCTTCTCTTGGATGCCTCTGGGGAGAGTTTAATAGCTGTGACTTCCCAAAGGTAAATCTTTATGACATCTGGAGGCAGAAGAACCATTCATGGACACAGAAGAGGTGAGACTGGTTTGACTTTTCCACCTGAAAGTGAACCATAACTGAGTCTAGCAGCAAACAGAGAAAGACCATGTAGAGGGTATTGGTCTGTTAAATGGCTGAGGTAATTGCAAGAAGGATGAACCATTAAGTCACTTAGGCTCTATTTTCTCAGCAAACAAATGGGGAATCACCTCAGTCTGATTCAGAGAAACCCTTACTGTGAGCAGGGAAACAATGTCAGCAAATGCTTGTCTGGAGTGACTAATGAAACCACTCTGAAGCTGGATGAAATCACCGCCTTACACCAACCGAAATTCAGAGCATAGTCAGTGCAAATGAGCAGCCTGGGCAGTGATTCACCCACTGGCACAGGGATGTCAGGTTCTGTCAGAGCCAGTCTCTGGGTGATGCTGGCACACAGCAGCCCCAGGCAGGTGCAGGGGGGCTGGAGAGGCATGGGCAACAGAGGAGGGAGGCCTTCCTTTTCTGTTTGCCAGCAGAGAAACAGGTAGTTTTTGATCTATAGAGGAAGGAAAAGCTTGGAAGGACAGATTACAGTTTTTTCTTCTGGCACTGATTGTTTCAAAACCATTGGGAACAAATGGTGCAATGAGAGCCAGCTTTTTCCCCACACTTGAGTGCACTGTTGCTATCATAAATCTAGTTATTTATGATGCCAATTTGCAGTCACTTCCCTGGGCCATTCATTTGCTATTTAAAAAAAGAGATGCCAAACATTGTCCAAAAGGATATGCCCATACCATAGCACCAGGGAAAAAATTAAAATATGAAGGCGACCCCCCTTAGCTACTCTTAATCTCTTTAGAGACTGCTCTTTAGAACTGGGAAACACTGATGCACTGAGTACCCAGCACTCTGATATTTTAATACTGTTTAATGGGTTGCTTTGTACAGTGTAATGAATCATATCTCTTCAGTCACATATTCTTCTGTTGTTGTTGTTACTATTATTATTATTATTATTATTATTATTATTATTATTATTATTGTTACTACTATTATTATTTCAGTCTTACTTACCAAGTATAGCTGCCATACTCCACTCTTATCTTGTTTTCTTTTCATTGCAGCTTGGATTATGAGCACTTCAGCTGAGTTAATTCAATTTACAGGCTCATTAACCAGACTGCAAATAAAAGGGGAAGACAGTGTATCTCCACAGGAATTCTCAATGTCAGAATGGTCTCTGGGTCTTGAAATCTCAGGAGCTTCTGGTGCAGCATCAGTCTGATTTCTTATACTTTCAACCCAAAATAGGATCCAATAGGTGAAAAAAGTGGCAAAAAAACTGAAGAAAAATAGTAATTCTTTTTCTTCCACTAAATACAAAGTGGCATGTGATTTTTCTCTACAGGCTTCTTGGTCAAATCTTTACAAATAGTGACTGACTTTCCAAAAGGCCTGTATGCTAAATATTTTTTTTTTTTTCTGATTTATCCTGAAGCTGTTTCAAAACAAAAGAAATAATTTTTCTCCCTCTGAATCTTTGTACTTCTAGCTCTACCTTGATTTGTCACTGCTGAGAGACAGTGACAGCAATCAACACTGTTTCCAGAAGGCTTGTCTGAGGGCTGTATCCTGAGCCTGCCTGTACAAGCTTTTCAAATGTAGCCAGCCCCACAGCATTATTCTGATCACACTGCTAGTCCACCTTTTAGTTATGAGATCCTTTCTGTGAGTGTGAGATTTCTTCATTTATAAATGGCTCTCTGGTTAAAATACCTTTTGGAAGGGCTTTTTGCTCCGTATTGAATTGGTTTGGTTTTATTAGTTTTACTCTGTTAACTTGGTATTTCTTATTTCTTTGCTCCATGGAGCTGAATTATATCAGTTCCCAAAGCATGCAGCCTTCAGCTGAACACACATATAAAAATTACTATTTCTTTTGTGATGTGTATTCATCAGAGACAAATTCAAATGCACACTCTCATTTCACTCGGTTTTTACATTTGAAGTAAGTATTCTCAAAGGCACAATTTCAAACCAAATTTTTGGTGAGGTTTTGTGGCAGTCCTAATTCTAAGTGAGCTTAGCAGGAACTCAAACTGCCTCCTCACTCCCCATCAATGATGTCAAGCTCGAGATATTGACTAAGCTGCAGCACATTTAGTTTTAAAGTTTACCCTTAGCCTCCAGTTAAGCACACACATCTCAAACAAACCCCGTTCACAAGCAGTGGCCTTTATGCCTGGCAGTTAAATGCCTGGTGACTAAATGTCACCTCTTTGAATGCAAAAGCTATTTCATTGTCCAGAACTGTCCCTGGAACACTGAGCAGCATAATGACACCTGATAAAATAGGCACCTGGGATGCCTGATACTGCAGTGAATTTTCATAGACATGCTCTGTCACTAGAATGCCTTTATTGTGGTCTCCAAAGGCATGCATTTATTGGATCCAAAAATCTCCTTTCACTGGCACTTCAATTCCAGGCCACGTAATTTGTGAGAGTTACCCTCACAAATCTTTCTGTATCTTACATTTTGAGGGAGAGTTTCTCATTCTCCTGCAGCAGGCTTTGTTTGTTTTCAACAAAAATAACCCATATGAAAGCTAAATCAACTGGGCAGGCGAAGACTCCTTTTCAAAAAGTGAAACATTTTGGTGGTTTATCTCTAGAACAGAGATCAGATTATTTAAGGATGACCCAGTGAGTGACACAAATGAATCTTAGTTATCAATGGTTTTTCCTAAATGTTCAAAACTACAGAGTCAGGTCCCCTAAAATCTGAAGACTGGGTAAGTATTGTACAATTTCAAAATGTGCATATTTTTCTCTTTGATCTTGAACTCATTTGTTATTTTCAAACCTTTCCTTACAAAAACATAGAGAACAATCACATTTTTCCAGAGAAGCTAAGATCTCTATGCAATCCTTTTACTTCAGCAGTTATCCAGTTGCCCATGACTATGGCCAGTCAGGTTTTGAGTAATGACATTTTTCAATCTTGTGCTGAAGATCACCAGTCATTGTGATACAACAAAATTGCAAGAATTGCCAAAGCCAGTATCTTGGGGTGAGGTGCAAAAGGGTGCATACAGCACCTTGCATCTCTCTTGGACCTCTTTCGTACAGTCTATTGTGTAAGGATAGGCCAGCAAAAGATACAGCCAGTAACTCACAGAGCAAAAGTTATTCTCTTCAGTGAGATCTCAACACTTGGCACCCGATAATCCATCAGCCACCCTCTTACATGGATTTCTACTGTCAATTCTTGCCAGCTCCACATTACCACAGTGGATAAGCACCTAACCTTATTTTAGAATATCTTCACAATGTGATGCAAAAGCATTCATCAGCTATCCACATTGTTTAATCAGGGAACAGCTGGATAGCAAGTTGCCACCCCTTGCTGTGGGAGGACTCCAGACGTGAAGGACCTCAGGGGTGAAGTTCTTTACAGAAGCTGGATACAGATCTGTAGTTCACGTGTCCTTTATTATCCTACCTGGCATTTTAGTGATAGCATTTTAATATTTAATTACAGCCCAGATCAGCATAGACTTTTCCCAGAGGGATGCTCTCATTGCCTACTGCAGGGGAAGGGGAGACTTGTGAAGGTTGTGTGAGCACAATATGCGTGCCAGCAGCTAATGGAAGAAGCATTTTGATCTTTGAAGTAAACATAGATTCTGTGCTATTTCCCAGGCCCTCAGAGATGCTTAGGCACGTCAGTCTTCCTGGACAGACCTAAATAGGAGATGGAGTTTCTGAGCAGCTCAAAGAACACACAGTAACTGTGGTACTGTATGGCATTTACCTGAACCAGCCCACTATTAGTGCTCAGAGGGCTGGACCAGTCTTTCTGGATTAAAAAGTTGAACTCTGGACCACCTATCAAATTTTATTATTGTTGTTTCAGTCCCTCTTCCCTTTGAAAATATCACAGGCACCCAGTGATTCCTGTCAGAAACACTGACAGGAATTAATGGCAGGGTTCTTCAGTTTTGGAATCTCAGCTACAGTTTTAACAATGTATTCACCTAAAGATTTTGTTAAAATTCTACTTTTTAAAAAATACCATTTGTCAAATCTGGAGCAAAAAAAAAGAAATTCTCGCAGAATGCCTTTCCATGCTTTTATGAGCTCTGTATTACCATTATTTGTTCATGTAATATGGATTGATTTCTTTCCTGATAAACAAGGATGTCAATTTTTATACATATTATGCCCCCAATTATACAAGGATTTATACAAGGAATGCTTTAAGCAAACATTGTATCTGAACACATTAGAAATTTGTACACTTTCGGCTACATATATTTCTGTTTCTTAGACTTATTACCTATCATTTGATATCATTCATAGGCCTGAAAAAATGTTCATTCTGGGATAAAAGTCAGCATATAGTTGTGATGATATAACTTACAAGAATACCATGATTGTATTACTGAAAATACATATGCGCTGTAAAATGCTGTTTTATACTGATAAATAATTGATTTCAATAAACATGAAGTTTAAATTCCAGTTTTGGTTTTATGTGACTATGGCTGTAGTCACATAGATAGTAGATGTACACACATGCACACTCACTGGAATGAAATGTATGAATGTGTCTAGTTGTTTTTCTTTTTGAAAGAAAACTGAGATTGTTTCCTCTCTGTTGATGCATAGTTGCAGCCCTTACTTCATAAGACTACACTAGCCATCATATGAGATGACAGCTCTCAAGAGCTAATAGGTTTCCTTGGTGCACAGTAATTGAATTTGGTGCCATCAGCTGGAGTCAAAAGTCTCACTTCACCTTACAGTAAATTAATAATGCTGATGTTTTCATTTTTAACAAACACATATTGATGTATTTCACATGTGTATCACAACCTCTTTGCCATGTGTTGATCAATATGACAAACTATTTGCACATGTGTTTCAGCATCAAATTTGAAGTCCTACCTCCCTTCCTCTGTCCAAACTTCTCTCAGCCTGAAACATTTTTCAGTAACTTTCAGTCACTGTTAACAAGGAAATAAAGCAGAGTGAGAAAGATATTAATTGGTATAATAATTTCCATTTGTTTCATATACAATGATTTCATTAGAAGCAAATATTTTATTATGGCAAATTCTCTGATAGCATTTTAATAAAATTCAAAGCTCCTTGCAAATAGAGTTGTCAAAGCAGAAACATCTGCATATTAAGCAAAGTTTTCACAGTCCTTTTTCTTCTCCCTGCTCTGATCCCCTGCACATCTGCTTCCTCACGACTCAAGCCTTGCCACTTTGCCTGCTTCTTTCTGATCTCTTTTGTTTATCCTTCCTTGGAATCTCTACACTATTTTTTACAGTAAAATAAAATTATTATTTAGAATGTATAGCTTGTAAACTTTCAGCAATATACGTATTAATTTTCAGAAAGTCCTGATTTATCAGCTATATAAAAGAAATGCATAGTTCATCTGACTGGAACAAGATAGATCACAGCCAAGTCATTTCCCACCAAATTTTCAAACTATGCAATTTGCTGTTTCATGATCAATAGATGGTGTAATGCAAGAAGTGATTTCATACCTCTCTGGGTCCTGTAATAAAATAGTTTTATTACACCAGAATTATATGTATTATCCTCAAACTAACTGTAGGGTTTCATGTGCTATCTTGGGAAACATACATATTCCTATTGAATTGGCTGATACTTTAACAATGTTTTTTTTTTACAGTTTGACCTGAGAAAGTTATCTGTCTTCAGTGTTCCTACGAACCTAGTATTTTAAGGGGAAAAGTGTAATATTTCATTTGATCTGGGCATTTCAATTATTGTTTCCTGTGCTGAAATCAAGAACAAAACAAAAGTTAAGCAGGAATAGAAAATTAAATTACATTTACAAATGTAGCTTGAACTGAGGCAATGATTGCAAAGTCATTGATTAAACTAATTTCTTGTTTAAATATTCAAACAATCTGACAAGGCAGAGAGTCATTTTGTACTTAAAGTCCAACACTGCAAAGTAAGAGTTGACATTTACATCTTTGCTTGTTTACATATGTTTTCCTTTGGACACTGTTGCTTTATGAGTCTAACTGACACGCTCCACATTGCAGGATTGAAATATATAATATTGAAATAATGATTAAGAATTTACTATTTAGCAATACACTGCTAAGTAAATAATTGCCTAATAATGTAATTAAATATTAGGCACGTCACTATTGCTGATTTAGCTGCATAATTTTGAATAATTATTGCATACAATTTTAAAGCTATCGTCACTCAAGTATTATGAAACACACAAACTACTATTGAATTAGAGCTCTATCACCCCCTTTCCTCCCACCACCCCTTAGTACATGGCTGCAAGTCCATTTTTATAATACCCCACAACAAGTCTTTCAGACATAGACATGATGGAGAGCTCTGTGGGTTTTCTAGGAGAGCTCCCTCCAGCATTCCAGAAGATGGAATGATCTCAGTTTACAAGCCAGCTTCACTGTTTGTAGGTATCTTTGCTCCTGGCATCAGAAGGTTCACCCCCTCCTGTGTTCCTTACCTGATACCACTCCTTATTCCAATTTATTCTATTTCTAGAACAACCTTTTGCCACTCTTGCATTTGTGTTCCTTTGACCAAACTCTTCCTTATGAGACAGAGGTGGACCAGATTTTTGCTTGAAGGTATACCTGGCTCCTCTTCACCTTTGAGTGTAGTGGACCTACCTTGTACTTGTAAGCCCATAGATAGTGTAGGATCTTTCCTCTTGGTGCTAGAAGTCACCAGCTTCCATCCTTTCACTTCTCCAGAGACTGCACTTGCCGTAGGACTAGGTGTGGACACTGTGCATCCTTTTATCTCCTCTTACCTCATCCTCACCTGACAGCAGCAGGCACCCTTAAGTTTCTCAGAGGTTTCACAGCCATTATCACTGATCCTGGATCTTGTCCCAAGAAGGCCCAGAAGCTCCCTAAGCAGAACTGCCACATCTGCAGCTGCCTCTGTCAACTGGGCTCATGAGAGTGCCCACAGCAGGAATCACTGAAATCCTGCAGAGTAGCTAAAAGAACACAGAGTCCCAACAGCTTGGACCAGCTCAGAGAAAACCAAGCCCCATGAAGCTTTGTAGAAGTGAAATATCAGTTGGATAACTGCAAAAATCTGGAAAAGCCTAAGCAATCTCTGTATAGGTAAGCTCTGAATTTGGAGGGGAAACATTTGCTATTATGTTTTTCTATGGCTGTTTTCCTAGATCAACCACACTGTAAATCTGAATTTAAACTCTGAATATATACCAAATATACTAAATTAAAAGTTTCTTATGGCCATGTGTTTGCAATCCTATGATACTGGTAGCAGAAGTAGGTCACAAAAGCCTTTGCCCAAAGCCTGACCTATTTATTGTATTGACCTGAGGTTTCAGGTTATACACGGTGACATTACAGACAGCCAGAAGTTTTGGACTATGGCATGTGTCTCTCTGACATACTATTCCAAAGACTTTTCTTTGTGGCCTTATATTTTGTTGCATCCCTTGATGGCAAAGTTATAGCTTGATACTTACTACATGTGCAGGCCTGGAGCTCGACTAGTTATCTGCCTCTCAGGTTGTACAATGGAAAGTTTTGCAGATACCAAATTAAACTGTGATCACTGAAAGATAAAAGAAGGCAGCCATGAGATCAGGCACAGATCTACAAAAAATCTTGTCTCTAAGACTGAGTGGCCTCAAACATCAAATGCCCTTAAGCTTTGTAATGTTTTTGATTGCCAATGATTGCGTGTACACTGCTATGTGGAGCACCCTACAGGCTTGTAGTCCAAATGATGTTCATCTGCATTGCTGCAGTGCAGGATGTCCTCATGGTCTGCAAAGTTTTTAGGCTAAACAGGAGCCCTGGGTATAGACTGTGCCTAAAGTGTCTCTTAGAGCTTACTTGCCCTGTAGACAGGATAAAGTATCTTTCTACCTGACCTATTCCTGGGATAGACATGACAGACAATACTGAAACTGCAGGTATAGTGCAGAGGGAACATTTCGAGTCAAGATGTCCAGCAGCAGAGTTTTCTTACAGGTTTTTTTGTGGTTCATTCATGAGGATATTTGCACAGATGGGAGAAATTTAAACAATATAGTCTGAAGAATGTAAATATGCTCAGGGCAAACACAAACCTGTGGAGACCTATAAAGGGAAATCACTACATTCTCAGCCTCCATTTTATTCATGTTTTGTTTACTATACAAACATGGAGAGGCAGAGGTGATGAAGCATTTGCTCAGGAATTATTCAGCACCATCTGGCATCTTGAGGTAATTAGTCTGCACTGTATCTCCTTTGGAAACCATAGCAACTCTACAAAAACTTAATTGTGTTCTCCGATGATGGCATAATAAATAATAAGTGTCACTGCCATAATATACTAATTAATGCATTTTCCACTGCCCAGCTGCTGTATACAAACATCCTGACTTTTGTGGGTTTCTTGGTAAGAAGTGTTTGCAAAACAGAAGAAAAAAAGGATTCAAAAAGAGCATAATTTTGCATTACCTCACTCCTAGATAAATTCAAGGAGGAAACGGTGCATGATTTAATTGATTAAGAATTGTGGGAATCAGTCAGTCAGCCAACATGGGGTATATGGGAAATACATCAGCTTTGTCAAACAAATCTAATTGCATTTCTTAAGAGCCTAAGCTTTGATGATTAAAAATAACTAAGCAGATGTAATTCCACCCAGCTCTATAAGGTATTTGATGTACTGCAACATGAAAAAATATGACTAGAAATCAGTATTACACAGTATCAATAAGGTGCATATTAAAGAGATCAAGAAAGGGCTAACAAACTGGCGAGGGGGCATGACAGGGTTTGTGTGGAAGCCAAATCTCAAAATCACAGTTCAACTTTGCAAAATGTCGTCTTTTGCATCTAGAAACAATGAACACAACCTATTCAGCCAAAACATATGAATCAGAAAAGTAGTGAATCTGAAAAATATCTCTGATTAACACTAGATTCAGAAATTCATCTAGATTTTTGGGAAAAGAATACAGGCTACTGTATCCAATAGCAATAAACCTGGTGTTAGAATATGGTTAACAAAGTTCAGGTGCATGCTTGTATGCATTGCATGCTTGTTTCCAATGCAGGAAAAGAGTGAAAGAAATTATTCATGATTGGAGAAAATATTCAAGCATAAAAATGTGGCCATGCTGCAGCCCTGGCCATGGCATTAGCCAGTGTTTGTTTGTCAAGCTAGCAGTGGGAAGTCATACAACTGCAGCAGCACAGTGCAAATGTGCCCAGATGAAAGACAAGGGTTATTTGCTCCAAGTGTCATCTCTTCCTCGATTGTTTCCAGAACCTGTGCTCATACTTCAGCACAAGGCTGCCCTACAGAGTGAGCACAGGCCAGCTTGCTCAAAACTTGCCCAGGGATCTCTAACCAGGCCCAGTGTCATATTATTTAGACATGACAATTTTGTGTCCAGCTCGATTCAGACACCATGAAATATGAGAAACTGAAGCCAAATGCATATTAATGTCCTAAAATCAAGCTGAATACTTTTCAGGAGCACTCAAATGACTGGGCTTAGTCCAGAAAATGGTAGTAATGGAATGGCCTATGATACAAAGGGGATGTGACAAGAAATGATCACATGGCCCCAACCAATGAGCACTGACCTACAATTTAAAAAAATATACACTCCCCTAATTCCCAGACTGTGTTTACCACCATTACCTTGTCACACTGTGAAAAAACAGCAGGGTGATCCTCCACTCCTGGAACAGTACAAAATTTGGAAATATTGCACTTTCATTAAGACTCAATTTAACTAGTCAGCCACATTTTAAATTCAGCTATTTGTCAGTAAAAACCAAATTCCTTAATAAAGGAAGTTTCTAGGGGAAAAAAAAGTAGAATTTATCCAATGTTACTTACTGAGAGTTAACTGAGTGCCATTGTCATGCATTAAGAATGTCAATACAGATGTCTCCTTAGTGACAATCATAAGCATTTCATTTCATAGTGATAGGACAAGGAGTAACAGGTGCGATCTGAAAGAGGAGAAATTCAGGTTAGATATAAGGAGGAAATTCTTTTCTGTGAAGATGATGAGGCACTGGAACATGCTGCCCAGGGAGGCTGCAGACATTCCAATGCTGGCAGTGTTCAAGGACAGGTTGGATAAGCCCTTGAACTTCCTGGTCTAGTGGGAGGTGTCCCTGTCCATGGCAGATGGGGTTGGGACTGGATGTTCTTTAAGGCCCTGTCCAACCCCTTAACATTCTATGAATTCTATGATTACGTAAAACACCAGCACAAAACAGCATGTTTGTTCTCTTAACCCCCCAGGCCTGTTGATCATGTTAGCTTTGACCCACCTTCCTTTCCTAACACAGATATGACTGTGTTGATTTTCCAGCTCCTTAAGAAGGAATGTACATAGTGAAATCCAATGCAGGTAAATACACTTGTATTCAAAGTGGTAACCGAAATATTTTATAATCTGATTATTAGAATACTCAGCCCCATTCTAGCTTAGGCCAAAACCATACTTTGATCCATCACAACAGACCTAGCTTGTTTTATGGCAGTATAAATGGTGAGTTATAAGTAATTGTAGAACAAAGGTACTGAAGATAATATTGCATACAGTAAAAACAAAACAAAAAAAGTGGTTCAAAAGTATAATTACAGGTTAAAGTATATTGAAACACTAGGAAAAAAAGTTGCCAAGCATATGTATGGGACCCTCAGAAAGAATAAATAATCACAAGACAATTGTGAATTATGTTTCTATTCATCATGACTCGTATTTGACTCATGGTAAGTGAAATAAATTTCTGTCACAGGCATAAGCACAAATACTTTTTCTCTGTGATGCTAAGAGTTGTTTTGACTGGTTATCAGCTCTGCCTCAGACGACCATGCCCAAATATCTAGGACAACGAAATCCCACAAGATCAAATTCTGCTGAACTCAGCCCCATTCCAGCTCACAGAAGGAAACACGGGAGTGATTGTGCAATTTCTCCCCTTTCTCTGGCAGCCAACCCTTCCCTTAGAGACAGCTCATAACATCTCCTCAGGGTGAATCTGGTCACAGTGGAGGGGAGCGGTGTCCCTGGAGGCTGCCCTGTCCCGTGCCGTGCAGTGTCCCCAGCCCGCCGCACGAGGGTTCGCGTCCCAGGGAATTCCCACGCCCAGGGGCCGCTCCAGCTCCACGCCTGCCGCCAGTTCGTGTCAGCAGGACACAGCAACACCACGGCAAGAACTCTCGGGCAAAATCCTTCTTCTCACTTACAAGGTGGCAGGCTTGGACAAAATTCTATAGCTTTGCATCTACTCCTGTGAAAAGCAGACGATTGTGCAATATTTCATGCAATCAAGCCTATAGAAATTTGTTCATTTATTGCTGTATTTTCAAATACTGAAAAAGCTAAAGGACTGCTATTACCTTCAGTTGAACCAGTTTCAACCCAGAGCTGAAAGGGACATGCTATAGACCTGTGTAACTGAAGCAGAATTCAACACTGTATGTATTATTTTCCCCTGATTCTATTATATGAGCATACTCGATTGTTCATTTTCAGATATACTTGGAGTTAAGCATAGAAATAACAGTAACTGTGTCTATGTAATGTGTGGAGTGGGAGGAAGAGGGGGACTTTGAAACAATTTCAGAATTAATAATGGTGTGCTATTCTAGGCACTGCTAATTTATACTAACTTCACAGAAAACTTTGAAATTGTTTAAATGCTTTCCATTAGATGAACAATGCTAACTGCACAAAGAGTTGTATGTTCTTTTTAGAACAAGGGAAAGGAATTGATCCATTTCCCCTCCTTTCCCCTTCTTTCCCAAGTCTCTCCTTTTCTTCCTCCATCCCCACATTTCTGTGACTTGCATTTTCATGTGACAGTAACTCTTACCCTCACATCCCCAGTAACACTAAGCTTGTAGGCAGCAATCTAGCAATCACCACCACAGCCAGCTGGGGCTTTGTCCTTACAAGAAATTTATGGATATGTGCCAGAGAGTTAACATTAGTTCCAGATGAAACCCAGCCTGAACAGTCAACAGATCTCACCCCCAATAATAAGTGAGATACTTCAGCAGTATGACTTGACAGCCATCATCAATCTCAATGCAGAAAGCAGTTCAGATCATTTACTGCTTAGAAAGGTTGAGATCTTTCTCCATGATTCTAGTTACTCCACAGAATCACTTAGGTAAATGTAGCTTCATTTCTAAGAATAGATGGATAGATGCTGGTTTTCCTGCCTCAGACGTTGTAACATCAAAAAGGAAAAGTGTTCTGGGCTGATTAAGGTAGCGGTGCTCTAACAAACTCAACATCTCATCTGGATCTGCAAGGAAAGTGTGCAGTGCCAGGAATTTTCATGGCTTTCACCGTGAGGATTCTCACTCCATGAGACAGCCTTGACTCTCCAGCTTCCTCAAAGAGCCTACTACCCTTGCTGTCATCCTCCTGCCTCCCACAAGTTAACATCTGCTAGTTAATGCCATTTAGCAATACCTGACATTCTCTAAAGAAGCACTACCTTCCTGAAAGGTTTCAGCCTGACACCCCAGGCAGTCTGCAGAGGTCTGCCTGAGGACAGAGCTGTCACTTATCTGCTCCCATTCTCCCAGATCTCAGTCCTGCATACTGCTGCCTGAGGTCCTGCCACAGCCTCCCTGGGAACAGAGCATCTGTCACAGCCTACTTGGGCATGTCCCCACCCCAGGCTCCTGTGGAGGGGCTGTTCTGGGCTGTGCACTGGGCTGTGCAATCTGCTGCATTGCCTTGATGCAGAGCAATGGGGAAATTCTTCCAGACCACATTTCAGGACTTCTGTCCAATCTTTGTTTTTCCTAGACTAAAATCACAAGCAATTTCCACAGCCCCATTAGGCAAGGTATTTCAGAAAACATCGACAGCCTACATGATATGAGTGTTGTAATAATGAGGTCTTTCATCGGAGAAGTCTGTGAATAATTACTTCTAATTAAGTAGCTCATAGATGCAGTAAACTATTCATCAGTGCTTGAGTCCTGCATTACAGACTGTAATAATTTTTCTGTTAGTGTAAATGCTGAGCAAGAAAGTGTAATCAATGAAAACATTATTAAAGATTTGTGCCTCTGCTAGGAAACACATTGAAAATTTTTTTTTCTTGGTTTTGTTTTCCTTATTTGCTCTTGTAGTATTAGGCAGTAGCTGTCCTTGGCCAATGACTCATTCTGACTGCAGCACTATTTGAAAAAGAGGAGTGAAGCAAAAAGTACAATAGGAAGAATAAGAAAAAGAAGAAGAAAGATGGGCTACATACAGAAAGTCATTTACTTTCTCTATTAAGAAAACTTAAGAAGTGATTTTTTCAAGAAAGTTCTGAGCCAAAGATAATAGACACAGAAAGCTTATTTTAGAGAGCTTTACAATCAGTGGATTGTCATTACACCTACCACATATAATTCAACCTTTCAGATATATAAAGTTGGCATGTTATGCCTTATTCTGGGACCAGATACCCCTGAACTGTTTAGGGCGTATCTGATGGCAAAATCAATGTAACAAATATGGTTGTGATCACATATAGAACAATAATACATCAAACTATAAATATTAGCATAGAATTCATAGTAATTCAAAGACTGAATATTTGTATATAAATAGACAAAGTCTTTCTTGGACCCAAGTGCTCACAAGAAAGGGAACCAGAGCACACAAAGGAATCTGGCAACATGACAGACAAGAAAATGCATGAAGAAGCAGTGGCTGGGTAGTTATTTATTTGATAAATCCTGAGCAATAAGACAATCTGGCTTAAAAATTAAGGAGGTAAAATGCTGTTAAAGTATTTTCAGTGGACTTGTGAATTTTTGTGCTTTCAAAATTTACTTTTTTTTTTCCCCAGAAAGAGAATTTTAATGTTATTAATAATACCAGAAAGGTGTATATGGAATAACCCCAGGAAGGAAATCTTTGTTGAGATTCTCCAAATATATGTTGAGATGCCATTTAAAGCCATGAGAGACAGAAACTTTTGCAGTAGTTTAGATATTTAGAATTCAGTTAAGAATTCAGGTCTTAATATGCTTGGAATATGAGATAATAAGAGCAGGCTTTCACTGCTACATCCACAGTGAGTAAAATGGAAAAAATGTTAAGTTAGACTAGAGACTATACTCCTTAGAGAAAAATCATTATTACAAAAGGCAATAGCAGCAAATGTAAGAAGTAATTTTTAAAATGCATCAACAATATTATGGATCATTCAAAAGAATTTAAAATCCCAACTATGTGAAGAAGAATCAACTGTTTGCCCAGAAACAAAAGCAAACAAAAAAAAAGGTGGTAATGCAACCATAGTAGTTTTTCCTGAAAAAAGTTCCTATTTTTTATGAGGTTTTAAAATGTTATGATAATAAAAATTATAAATATAGGAATTTGAGTAGATGCCTACCAAGAAACCAGAACTTTAAAAAAGGAGAGGCAAAAAAAAAAAAAAAAAAAAAAAAAAAAAAAGAGGTCTCAGGCTTTATGACAATATTCCTCCAACAGTATATCTGCATATTTTGTACTTTCAGAGCATTCCAGTAGCCACTGCCATAGGAGATGAACACCCCACATTATTTTTTTCACTACTATGGATTGACAGAAACATAGCTGTTTATCTGAAGCAGAAACTAAACCTCTCAATAACATACAAGTGCCTACTTGCTCAGACCTGTAAGTACAAGCATAATCTTGGTCGTTATGGGGAGTCCCTCCAACTCTAAGAAAGCAAATAATAATTGTATCTGTCTTTGTAGAATAAAGGCTGCAAGTTGCCATTGATGTAGAAGGAAAAAAAATTTTATATGGCCGGTGGAAGAAATGATAAATCGTACCACACAGCTCTCAGGCATGAGATTGCAAGAAATATTACACCTTTCTTTCCTTCCCTTTCCTTGAGTATATGACATCTGTAGTTATAAACAAACACCAACTTGGTTTTTAGTTTCAAATATATTCACACATCTCTGAAGCTATCAGTCATCTGCAATGCCTGGGTGTAGCTCAAGGTGGAACACAGGATATGAGACTGAGATCTTTCTCATAGGATATGAGACTACAGCTCTCACTGCAGAAGGAGACACAGAGGAAGGTCTAGCAGACAAATGAACAAAAATTTCTCTGTATCCGCAGTTACAAAATAAGGTGTTTAACAGATGAATCAATGAAGACACAATGCTGAGCAGCAAGTCACCCGTGGCACAGTCTCCTCCTTGTTTTAACAGTAAGATGGACCCCCACTTCTGGCAAGCAAACCCCATTACCACAGGGTGCGTGAATAATTTCTAGTGCAAAGCTCTCTGAGAACGTCAGTATGACAGTCAGTGCTCCATTGGCTGACTGCATAGTGGAAACTGGTGTACAGAGGCCACTTCTGGTTTTATAAGCTAGACCTTTATAGGCTGCAAAGGCTGTAATGCTTGTCAAAAAATTTTCCTATGTGTCCTTCAGTATTTATTCAGCTCCATGAGTCCGCAAGTGACTGAGTACCTTTTCTGGGTTTAATTCATATTCTATGTATTGAAACAGCCAATCTAAAGTTAAAAATGTGTCTCTAAGTGACAAGTTCTAAATCCCATCCTCAGGCAAACAACAAATTGTAATTCCTGTTTACCACTTTCACATTTTAAGCCAGTCACATTTAATTAAAACTGCAGAAGCAGGCTATTTGTTGTAAATCCTAGTATGACAAATACATCAACACCACTGTACAAAATAAATAACTCAATGCTACTTTTACTTAACCAAGTTTTCAAGCATATCATGGATGATTTCTTTACCTTAATCTTTGAAGTCCTCCAGAGATTAAAAGAATGTTTTAGGATTCTTGCAATCAGGAAAAAGAAATTCAGTAGTGACACACATGAGAAAATGTTTCATTCCTTCTGCAGTCAAATTTACAACATAATAATACAGTAGATTTTGAACACACAAGTTCAAAAATGCATTTCAGATGCACTGAGAATAGGGGTTTCATTATCTTTATTGTACAATAGCAGCTAGATTATCTTTATTGTATAAGAGCAAATGACATTCTGTGAGTCTAGGTATTTACAACATAAGTTTATAACTCACTCTTCTTCATACTAGAGTATTATTATATCTCCCAAGTGTTTCTATACTGAAAGAGTGGCTACTTCCTTGCAAAGTGAAATTGATTTAATATTTCATAAAAGAAAAAAAAATCAATTTTTTGAAACTGCTTTTTTAAAACCTTATAAAGGTATGTATCAAGTCAAGGAACCAAAAGCCCTTCTCACCTGATATTCAGGCTCAAGCACTGACCAATAATGGAAGCCTAGGGATGTCCCTCTTTACTTTTCAAATTCCCACAAAATATTAAAAGAAAAAAAAATTATTTAGGATTTAAGAATTTGTTTCACTGCATTCCTAACTGCTATGACTGAATGCATCTAGTTTTAAACTACAGTTATGATTTTTTTTTCTGCAAATCATCCATTTATAGTAAATATCCCCCATTAATGATGTTATCCAAAACCACAAAATGTTTTGAACACAATTAATGTAAAGCTAGCTGTGTTCGTCTCTTACTACAGTACCTTTTTTTCATATTCATGGAAAAAACTTATCAAAGACCAGATTATATGTGGTATATATGTAATGATTCTGCCTGTCAGTCCAAAGTGCTCTGTGTCATTTACTCATCCTTAAAAGAATTCACAGAAATTGCAGATTTCTATTTATGAGAATTTTAGCACAATGCACATACCTGCTTCTCATATATATCACAGGATTTCCAACTTAAATCTATTTCTACCATACCTCCAGCTAAAGCTTCAGTATAAAATTGGCACTTGACAATAAGGTAATACCCTAAAGTTGCCCAACAGGACAGCAAAAATCTTAGGCTGTTTCTAGAAAAGTGACGAAAGCAAATGTTTCAGGGTGGGGTGTTGTTTTTTTTTTTTTTATTTTGCGGATTTTTGGGTGGTTTTGGGTTTGTTTTTTTTCTCATTCAAAGTAGAGTTCTAAGTCCTTTGAATTCTTCAAAATGGACACATTTGGCTTCTACTGAAAATAAAATGAGGATGTAAGAGAGAGCAGCTACCTGGGGGTGAGAACACTAAGACATGCTGTACATCTCCCAGCTGAGTGTTTTTTTTTAAAGTTGTTGATTTAGCCACAATAAAAATGAAAGCATAACAATGATTTGAAGAAAATAAAGTTTTGTACAAGGGTCACTTGGTCATGTCCACATATATCCAGTGATTGCTATACCATTTCTTGGTATATAATTTAAGCTTGAAAAGTAGTTGAACAGAAATGTGGTTACAAAAAAATACTTGCACTGTGACCTCAAACAGAATGCGATTTTGATTTGATTTTAAATGTGTGATATCTGTAGCGTCTGATCTGTTTTCATTCTTGTAGTAAGACCTTACTGCCTGAAATCACTGCATATGTTCCCTCTACTGAAGTGAACATAAACAAGGTGAAGAGGGAAGTGATGCATGCCTGTTGAGCTACAAGAAATTTGCAAGAAACTGTTCACAGAAAAAGAGGATCTTCCACACAGAAGCTCAAAGTGAAAGGCAATCCTCCATCTGAAATGCTTACTTGATCTTGTTCTCCTGTTACTATTTGGAGAATGTTCTGGAGATGAATATTAACTTCAAAATTAATTGGGACAATGATAATTTTTTCAAGCCCTTGATGTAAAGCTTCTGCTTGCCACCAAATTAATGACAATCTTTTATGGTAATAATCAAAGGAAGCAAGGACGACTCAAAGTTTCATATCTAGACAAAAGATTGCTTCTCACAGTATAACTCACCAATGACCTAACCACTGCTTCCCCCAGTGAGTGCTATAGAGAGGGATCTAGAGAGTTTTCTCCAAGTATGGGCGGAAGTCCCCCTACTCAGGACTTTCTAGTCATCCAACTTATTGCCTCTACTGCTGCTCTTCCTCTAGACATAGAACTACAAAACCTTTTTTTCTAAGGGTTAATATAAGTCTTTAAGTTTAGAGTGGGACACATTGCAACACTGCAACAACATTCTCTTGCAGCTAACATATACATTGAATCTCTTTTTTATATCAGGTAATCCATGAAAGATAAATAGTGCTTTGAGACTGGCTTTGTTTTCTTTACTAACAGCTTTATTGCTCATTTTTCACTTAAGTGCTGTATTCAACCTCCTATTAGAAGTTCAAGGGAAGTGAAAAGCCATATTAAAGATCAACTCGTTCAGACATGTTGATCTATGAAGACACCAGAACTGGCCATAGGCTGTGTATATATTGTATTTTGGTAGGATCACACAGCTTTCTGCCAGTTTCCCAGGCTCACTGGTGCTCCTCCACCCACCCCAGCTGCATCTTCATTGAAGATGCCTCAGTTGTTTCCATACCACACTTCTGCAATGAGACACACAAGGTTTGCGTACTCTTGTTTACCCTGTCCTTCACGCATTTTTGGCGTGACAGACACCTGCTAAACCAGGGCTAAGGTCCTACCTGAACAAAATGAAAGCCTATCCTTGGGTTCTCAGTTGCCTCATGGCTTCAAGATCCTGCCTTTCAGCCTATCAAAGTAAAAACACAAGCACAGGTCTCATGCAAGACATGACACTACATGAACACGTTGGCTACCCTAGAAGGCATTTCAGCTAACTTTTACTCACTAAGGTAATCATCCTAGAGCAGTGAATAATGCCAGAGTCACTGTTTATAACTCTCCTTTTAAAGCATGGTTGTCCTGCTCATAGGTGTGCCAGGAAATGTCATCCATGAAGGCTCCCTCTTTGTTCTAAAAATGCACAAACACAAGGAAAAAGGAAGTATGGCAAGTAGCAGGAACAACATATAAATAGACAGTGACATGCCTTAGGACAAGGCAGACTTTGCACTTGCACCTCGTAAAGGTTCAATAATATGTCTCTTATGAAAATGGCAATGATTTGTTGCCATTCTTCTAAAGATTATGCAAAGACTAAAGCTCTATCAGCCCTAATTGAGTAACCTTAATCTTCCTTCAGGTTTAAAAGCCACAGTAAATAAATTAATGCATCAGGGTAGGTGGTATGAAAATACTGCTTCTTTTTTATGGACAGTCATTTGGACTTTAATGTTACCTGGAGAATAAGATAATAACTTACTAAACATACCAGAGGACAGATGCCTGTTAGACCCTTAAACTTACATCTATTGTTGCCATCAGTAATCATTCACCAGTTCACCAGTTCTGTTCTCTGTTAAAAAAGTATTAAGCTGATGTTTTAACTAAATGACCAACTTCAATAGATTTCTTTCCAGTTCTAGTTTTCACCTGACATTCATTTCACAGGGCATGTCTCAGCATTACAAATCAGGTACATTTCCCTCACTGAATTACCTGTCTCACTGAAAGCTGCTGCTCCAAAACCTGAAGGGGTTGTTGCCATCCGGCTCCTGCTTCCTTTCAGCAGCACTTCAGCTCCATGGCGTTCCCCGCCAGACGCCAGCAAGGCAAACTGTCATTCCTCACACAGAGCACCATTTGCAGGGATTGAGAGACAAACCATGCTGTGCAAGCAAAGCCAGTTTGTTACACTAGTCACCAGTATTTGTAGTTCTCTAAGTTCCCTAGAGAATTTTCCACTTGGACCCCTTTGCTCCTGTTTCCATAGCAACACAATTTTTTTGGTTATTAAGTCCCTGCTACATTCTTGTGCCAGCAATGTCCTTGTTACATCTTCTCTGGTCAGAGGGGTCAGAGTGACCAGACATGATGTCTTCACTTCTGCTCTTGCCTTGAGTTTATCTCTCCCACAGCTTCCACTGTACCAGGGCCAAGAGGTCAGCAGCGCTACCCAGCTCAGCTTCTGTAGCTGTCTGATCTTTCACACTCCCCCTCCTTTTATAAAAAAAGTAAAAGGTCACCACCATAAAATACCAACTTTGCTTCAGGCCAAAAAAATGTCATGCGTGTATCTAGCCCTACTTTCAGTACTACCATCTTTTTAGAGCACTTTGCTAGCTACCTCACTTCAGTGCCTTCCTGACTGTCTCCTTGCAGCTCAGTTTGGTAATCCAGTATCACCTTCTATTGGACCTCAAGGCTGATTTTGATATTATCACTTGCCCTTCTTCACTGTCTACAAACATGCTGGAAGAAAATTGTACAAGTCTAACTATTGCACAGGAGATACAAGCTGTAAAAGAGCACCAGCAAACAGAAAATGATACTTTAAAAGCAAAACAAAACAGTTGGATATTCAACAAGAATGTGTTTTTTGTCTTGAAGTGAAAAGCACAGCAGGTTTCTCTCATATATTTTTCAGTTGCTCATCTTAATATCTTTACCTAGTAGGAGATCACATTAGAGTGGGAATTAAAGTCATTCTCCATATGATTTCATCCCCTGTTACAACATTGTTTTGGTGGTTTCATAAGCAGTGGATCGTCTCAGTCTTGCCACATATACAGATCCTCATCTTGTCTTTCCTCATCCCTGTGGCTTTTTCCAGCATCAGCTCTGCCATAAGCATTCTTTCTTTTCTTAGACTATCATATTAGCAGATTTCATCTCAGGCCAACAAGAGAGAAACTGCCCAATAGAAAAGACTAGTCAAGGGTGAAATGGGCGGGGGAAAGAGAACAGAATCAACTAAGACTGCAAAATTATTAGTCAAAATAAGGCACATTAAGGAGAAAGTAGTTCAGATTAAGGAAAATAAGAAAAAAAATAAAGAGGGTAAAAAAACCAAACAACCTAAAACAAGAAAACTCAGCACCAAAGTAAAATCAGACTGTGAGAATCAAGTTACATCCCTGAAAGCTCATACACATATGCTAACATGACTCTTCTGGGAACAGCATGGGAGTTGTGTGAGAAAAATATTTTAATGTATAAAGATCTTAGGATGACAGCAGGTCAGTGGCAAAACCACAACAATAATTTGCCCAGAGGGTAGCAAGTCCTAGAAAAACAATTGAGATAATCCCTTCTTATTTAGAGAAACAAAGCTTATGATTCACTGTATGAAATATAGAACCAATGGGTCAGAGCTCAACATTAAATCTTCTATCTATAAGTACTATGCCAACAAATGGAAAAGCAGACCATAGGAAAGAAGATAATGAATTATACATAAGCATTTCTGCAATATTATAAGCATTTTAAAAATGTAAGTATAGGAATGAATGTGCAAGCAGCTTCTTTCTGTGTGGCAAGGTCTACTTAACAGCCTGGTGTAACTGGAACCCTGCCTATTGCTTCTCCGTGTCCCCAGAGCGTGTGCAGAGACTGGACACCAGCTCTTAGGAAGAGACATGCTGCACCATGGAACAGTAAATGCAAGATGAGATTGTTTGGAAGGATCCCTGAAATATCCCCATTTTTCCTCCCCATAGCCAGTATCCTGGCAGTGTTTTACTGAAATCTTCAATAGGCAGGATTTTGGAACTCATATATATATATATATATATATATATATTTACACACACCAGGAGCATACATATATTTACTTATATTGCAAACTATCACCATTACCAAACAAAACCATGGAGCGTGGAGTTACCCAGGTAGTGGAGATCTTGACAAATTTGAAATTGGTGGAAGGTCTGTACAAAGAGGTACTTATAGTAACAGAGATGGAAGAGAAAAACTTGTAGGAGCTAGGTGTGTCCAGGTAAGTATGCAATTTCAGTTACCTAAGTTTAGGGACATTTTCTTCCTTGAAACAACACCCTTTTGTTTGCTTCTGTGTTCCTACCTAGCACGTACCTAATGTGTCTTACTTTAATGCATCTTTCAGAAATGGCCAGGCTATGTATACTGGGCAAAGAATGCAAAGGGACTCCCTCCTAGAAATGACACAAAAAACATGGGAACTGGAACACAGATATTATAAAAAAGAATACATGCTCTGCAGGTGCATGGGCTTTCACCATGAAACACAGTATTTTTACTGGAGTCTCTTCTCTTTCATGTGAGCTTACCCTGCTGAGAGTTATGGCCATGTTGTATTATATATAGCTACAGTATAAAGGACAGACAAGATCAGTATCTCCTGTGTAAATTATGCATATTTTTGGTTAGATTTTAATCCGTTCCATTTAAATTCATGACTCATTTCTTATGTGTCGCTGAGATTTAAGGAACAACATTTAAGTTAAAAACTGTGAAATTACAATATTTTGACAAATCAAAATGGTTAGTGTTCAAAGTTTTCTACTTCAGTAGCACCATAGATTTTTAATACGTTAAAATTAGCCACCAAGTATTATTAGAAATTAGTCAGTGGTTTTAATGAACTGGTCTTTTCCCCATTAAAAAAAAAAAGAGAGAATTTTGAACAGAAATTTACATCAAATAGGCAACTTTCTAAAACCCTTACTTTATGTTTCATTTTCAATCAACTTCTCTAAAATTTCACCCTGATGACCTGGATTGAGCCTTCCCAAGCAGATCTTCCAGCTACACCTACACTTCCATAGTACTCTCTTTCTCACTCTGCCTCAGAACTGGCCAGCATTTGGCAATTCCACCCCAGATATGAACTATCTGAAGTGTTTATTCCTATGATAGTATGGATATAGGCAGATCTACCCTGTAATTTCTCTCCTGTAATGCTGTCTCCAAGCCAGAATCATGGTCTCAGTACCCATATTATGCTAGATGACTGTCCTGAGGTAACACACATAGTTATGGCACAGAGCTATGGCTTATTCCCAGTATCTAAAAACCCACAGACAGTCCACCCCCAAGTAGGATTGCAGATACTGGTTTCCAAGATAGTTTATTTCCATGACAGACAGAAGTGGGGGTGATAGAGACAGGTCAGCAAACCATCTCTTTGTGAGCATGCTGAGCCTTCTGGAAGACTAGGTTTTGGAGACCCTAACTCTGCCATGGCCGAAAAAGGAGTGCAATCTCCTAGCTGCATGTTTCCATATGGATTCCAAGAGGCTTGTGAAAAAAGACTTCAGTGACAGCTGATATGATCAGTAAACACCAGTCCAGCAAGTATATTCACCATCTAAGAAAAAACCCAGCCATTAGCTTACACCTGTATCTGGTGACAGTAGATGGCTGGGTTGCATGGCAGTTTCTGCATGAAGTCCAGGAAGTTGTGATGTGCTGATTGTTTTATTTTCTCATCTATACAGCTTTGCAAAAGACTTCCAGATATGTAAAGCAAAGATATTGTCTCTAGTTTTGACCCCACTCTCTATATGCTTAAAGGTGCTGGAAAATTGATAAACCTATAATGCAGGAGTTGCAAAGTCAGGAGATACAGACACTGGTCCAGCAGAGAAGGGAGCTGACTCAGCAGGCCTGGCACCAGTAACAGAGAGATCAGATTACTCTAGAGCCAGAAGTGGGAAATAGTTCTTTCTCAGCAGCCACCCTGCAAGAGTAGTTTCTGGTTTATGAGCCCTCAGGGAGAGCTGGATCGACAGCAGCTGTGAGAACAATTTGTCAGGAGTATTCAGTCTGATCCTGAGCCTTCCCTTACTTTTTGCCATTTACAGTGAGAGCTAAATGACATAAATTCTGGGCAAACCTAGCTGTCTCAGGGGGAAGTGGGGCTGGAATGACCTCTCTGGCAAATCCATCACCTCTCAGGTTCCAGGAGAGAGCCTAAATTAAATTGGAAACTCCTCTAAGGCAGGTGAGTGAGCAGGATTCAGCTGAGCATACAGCAAGTAGTTGGGATTTGGCATGCTAAGGTTCTCAAGGTATAGCCCTAAACATTCCTGGGAGGTGCTGGGCTTAGTAGTGGATGTATGCTTCTTCTGACGAGTATCCAACATGGAAAAAGGAGGCACCTCTGTTCAGTTTGTATTTTTCTGTCCTGCAAAAAATAAGGTTTTTCTTAGATATGTTTTCATCAAGGCACACCAGCTTGGATGTCAGGCTCAGCTCCTCCTCAGAGGCCACTCTGCATCCCACCCACTATGAACACCTTTTCATTGTCGCTGTAGAGCCAGGAGCAGGAACACAAGGTTTCATTTCAGAAGGTTTTTAACATCAGAAGCTTTATTGATACAAATGGAATACCCTTTTATAATGTGTTTCACTAATGCTAAAAGTGATTGATTAGCTAACAATGACATCCCTCTATTACCATTGGTTAAGTGAAACGATGTCTTCTATGTTATGAGAACAGGGTAGAAAAACACCACCTGTTGTTTAGAGAAAGAATATAGTTTACAGAGATTGCTTATAGAATCTCTCTTGGGAAAGTGAGAAGTTTTCCCTTGGGAAGAAAAACCTTAGCAAGCCTGCAGCTAGGAAATTTCAGAGGCACAGAACTGTCAGCCCCACATTCCATGAACACCCAATACACTTGGGCTTTACCAGCTCAAAGAATGGCACCAGACAGTTAGAGCTGCCTCATATAGCAAGTATTTGTCAAAATTATGTCCTATGTAGGACTTCAGACAAGTCAGCTCTTAAAGCATGGAAAAGACATGGATGAATTAAAGATTTTTCCAAAATATCTATTCATGCAGTATGTGACAGGACATAACATCTACCTAATATTACAGAGCAAAAGTTTTTTGCTTCCACAGACAGTCTGCATATGAATATTGAAATGAGCAGAGGCAGACAGTCTTAGGAAACAAACTAAGAGAACACTCAGCACTGCATAAAAGTCTGCATAGTAGATCAGAGAAGTGAGACTAATAGGATGTAAGAGGATCTCCAGAGGGATGCCTGCATCTAAGGAGATACCTATAGCACTGTCTTCCCTGAATGTAGTGAGATGTCTTTCAGATCTTTGTCTTGTACCTCCAGTGGCTGCCTGGAGACATCCCTTACAGCTGTTTTTCTCGTGCCTTCAAATAACCCACACAAAGTTTCTCTCAGGCAGGCAGAGAAGCCCTTGTCATTGTGACCACAGACGCTGGTATGCAAAATATCTCAAGTTAAATTGTGCTGCAGAACATTACTTCATAGTCTAGATTTACCACTTCTGCAACTATTTAATTAAGGTTACATAAGCTACATAAAGCTCTTCACTATAAGAAGATAAGCCTTACCAGAGTTTTGTAATAAAGCATAATAGCATATACTGATGGGTGGGGAAAAAAAAATCAAAGACATTTAGTTTCCATAGCAATAGGAAAACTCTGACTAGTTTTCAAGGTCTTTGCTTGCTTTCCTTTATTGTTATTGCTGGTTGTAAAATATCTGAAGGAAGAGCAGCTAAAATGCCTCTACTCTAGGAGATACAAGAATCCATCATTCAAATTACATCATCCATCAAGGATTAGTTTCCAGGAGACTGGCTTAGTGTTGCTTGAAAAATTACTTACAGTAGTCCACAGGTGGGAATGGACATACAGAGTAAGAAGAGCAAGGCAAATGCCAATCTTCCTCCAACCAGCAGCACTGAACCAATAACATTACATTGCCAGCTAAATATCATCTTCAAATTGAAATGTTCTCAGGACTCATTTTATTGTACAGATCAATTACACAGAGCCTCCTCCAGTCAACATTTTAAAAAATCCACCTTGAAATTTATCTGAGACTCTTTGAGCTAAGCCTGGTCTGTGTTTGGTGAAACTGGCATGGGATTTTCATCCCCTGTGTACTGGTATGCAAGGAAGATTGATCAGAGGCCAGGCAGCCCAGGAAAGGTGAAGAGATACAGCTGCAGAAGAGCATCTCCCACAGTCTCCACCAAGCAGGGAAGCCTTGCTCTTATTCTCCCATTAGGACTCTGGCATCAGTCCAGCTGTTGTATGAAATTGGTAAATTCCTGAGACTTCTGTTGCTACCTGGCCTCTCTGAGAGCTGTTTTTGGGATGGCCAGCCTTATGTCACTGGGAAAGGTTTACAGAATCCCAGGTCATTTCTAGATAGTCCCAATCATCTTTCAGGATGTTCTTATGAACATGCAACCTACCTGAAGAACAGAGGTAGTACAAGACAAGACCAGCTGTAGTTCTCATTGTTGCTGCTATTGTTACATCCTTTAACTGCATGTGGATTTTGTGATGGAACTGGCTTCCATCTCTCCTCCACCACTATCAAACAGCGAAGGGTAAAAAGCACTCATTCTTAGAGCAATGCACTACTTAGTTTTCTACTCTTATGTAAACTCAGTACACTTAATCTACTTAGTCTGACATGGCACAGACTCAAATGGCTGGCAGAGGCCTGGATGGCAGTTCTGCTTCAGCCTCAAGTCAACAAACAAGTATCATTTTCCCAACTGTGAGTACTTTGTGGGAGGGAAACAGGTGTTCTGGGATAAAACTCCCTTCTGAAAAGGGAGAAAGGCTGAGCTGGTACAATGGAGTAGATGAAAATATTCTATGTGTTTGACTAAAAGCTGGGAGAGATTATTTGCCACTTGGTCTGTAAAGAAGAGCACTTTTACTTAAGGCTTGGCCATGACAATCTATGTGATTAAACTCTAAATACTTGTGTAAGACATTTGGAAGAATTTATGTATCCCTCAAACATTAGAAGTTTCTTTTTGGTTTAAACTAAAAGGATAATATTTTTTTCATAGCAGATACTGATGAATTTTAGGTCCATTATGTATTTTAGGTCCATAGCAGTATTTTCTAAGACTAAGCTTGTGCTTAGGTCATTGGTATGAGTTTTTTCTTGTCTTCTTGGGAAGTGTTTGTCTTTGTCTACTTTTTCCCATTTCATTTAAGCATTTTACATTGTTTCTTTGTTTCTTCCTTCATTTTACTCTTTCTTTGCCACTTAAAATGGCACATAATTACTTACAGTCTAAGACCCAGCAGAACACTCAATCACTTCCTAATGTATGAGTGTTACAGGTTTACTGGAGGGTAATATAAAATCCAAAAATGTCACCTGGCTAATTGTTTAATAATACTCATGCATTCATTATGCTGCATCCTGCCACAGATGCTGATAAAATGGAACACAGAGGAATAGCTGTAGGCAACTTGCAGAGAAAAACTTCAACCCCCTTGTTCAAATCTTCCTGTCCTCGGAGTTTGCCCTGTGAGCGCAGTGTGCACCAGAAAGCTGGATATACACAGCAGTAGACAAAGCTGGTAATATCACCTATAGTCAGTCTCCTGACATTTCCGTTGAAAGACCCTATTTTGGTTGTCTCTGCCTAACTATTTGGACTAAAATGTTCTATGCCAGGTTCTCTGCCTGAGGCTGAGTTTTACTGGAAGCATTGTGGGGAAAAAATACTCTGCTGTGTCAGAGTTGGAGGAGGAGAATGCATTTCTTTTTCCACATTACCAAAACGGTTTAATTAACTAAACTGGAATCTGCTTACCACTGTTTTTCTCAGCCCTTGCAAGGTGTTGCAGCTGATCAGCAGCTGGGTCTGCTGGTCTGATGGTGGCTGGGTCTGTGTGACTATGGAAAAAAAAAACACCTGGATGATGAAAATTGCTGTGGAACAGATGTATTTGAGTAAAACAGGTTTCAGATCTTCATTTTTGTTTTAGTGAGACTACTCCCAGCTAGAAAAAAGGCTAGCTCTAACCATTTAGAGATGAATTGGTATCTCAGAGTGGAGAAGGAGGACACAGTATTGGGAAGAGACAGAAAGAATATGCACTTGAGGGAGGAAAGTAGAAAGGGAGAAAGGGAGGAAGAAGGCAAAGGGGAAGTGAGCAACACAGCCTTGGGCTTGCACCAGACAGCACTCTCTATTTCAGACCCTGATGGAGACAGCGATCACCAGGTTCCCTACCCTTTCCCTGCTGGCAGAAGCTTATACTGTCCTCATCATATGGCTGCTCTGAGAACAGAATGACGAGTTGTTATCTCACCCAGTGATGGAGATCTGTGTATTGGAACTGAAATACTCAACACTGTTGACTGGCCCTCATGTTAATATAGTCAATATGATTCCTCTATAGCAGCATTGGTTTCCTCAGTTTTTGGAGTGGTTAGATCTAAAAAATATGCACGGAAAAAAACATAAAGATAAATTGCAAAGTCAAATATATAAAACTAGACTAAAGACTGATTCTGTATTTCTCATCACATGCCACATGGGACTGATCCATTTAATTTCTCACAGCAGTTAGCTGCCAAATTCTGCTTACCTGCTTCAAGCAGAGACAAACAGTGACCAGCGGTCTAGAATGGGCTGAGGGGCAGAGTCTCAGTTTGCCTGGCTCTTGCTCCCTCTCAAAAGTATGGGGAGAATTGATATTACATCTATGATTTAAAACCAAACAGTTGGTAACATTACTGTTAAATGCATGTGTATATATAATTTACCATTTTTCTTAATTTCAAACCTCCATTTTAAGCTCTTTCAATAAAGAACAAATTTCTTTGGACAGACTTTTTTATTTCTACTTCCATACTTGATCAGCAGGCAGTGAATGCCAGAGTCCTCTCTCCTCCCTTCCTTTCTTCTGCCCTCCCTCGCATGGAGGATGTATTTACAAATCATGTTTTACAGGAGACTTCCAGACTCTAAACAACCATAAGCAATGCAATTAATCACAAGCACAGACATAATGCATACACAGGAAGATACTGAAATCACTCAAAAAAGTAACTGAAAAAATAAACATGTTCTGTGGTGGTGTTGGAAGTGATGGAGAGGTAGGAAACGCTCATTTCTGAACCTGTTCACTCTGAGTTATTTGAGGCATTGCAAGGAAAACAGCTAGCAATTCTACCTTCCATGTGATGTTTTTCACCAAATGAAGAATGCTAGCCAGAGACTAACCACTTCATCAGGTGTCAGGCTCAATGTGTTCTTCCCCAGCTCTCAAGGAAATGTGCTCTGCAGTCACACCGGTTAGGGGGAGAAAAAAAAAAGGCTTATTTTTAGTGATAGACATTTGAATCACTCAGATTTCCGGCAATTCAGAGGCCAGCAGCCAACCCTCGGGCCGAGCGTAGCAGGTGGGGACTCGGTGTGTCTCTGAGGTGACACAGTGCTGGGCAGGAGGATGGAGCCAGATGGCTGCCTCGAAGCCCGGCACCAGGGGAGCTGCCTCAAGAGAACGAGCGGCCACCGCTTCATAGCAAGGACGAGGACTGGGGGAGGGGGAAGAGCACGCTCGGAGCATGGACCAGCCAGCCAGCTCCTATTCAAATGCCTGCTGTTCCCTTTCATTAGAAAGACAATCAGACTCGACGTCAAAAGCAGTTGTGTTGGATATTTTTATTTCATAACCCACCCCAAACTGTAGGATAGCCTGAGGAGATGAAATTTAACAAATCAAACAGGAATGTCCATTTAGGCAGTATTCATTTCAGCTGTGCGTGCACCTTTGCATCAGAGCATCTTTGGGACCCGCTGCATCCATTCCTGCAGCTCCTCACAGGCAGCCAGATCTGCTCTATTGAAGTGCAGAGTCATTTGCTCAGTGCAGCCTGTGAGGTGACTCAGGTCTGGTGTGCTCATCAAAAACAACAATATGAATACATTAATAGGGCACAGATTTTAGGCATATCAGCAATTACCTGGAGCATAGTACAAGTCTTGACAGAAATTATGTTCCTACGCATTAAAAAGATTGGGAGGTAAAAATCAGTTAATGGTGAAATGGAAAAATATAAAAGAATACCACAAATAAAACCCATCTCTGCTGTGGGCATATTTCTCTTTAGTGCAGAGATCATTTCCAGAAGCTGCAGGAGGAAATAATTGTGAGTCTGCCAGACAATCTGCGACACAAAAGCCTGGAGTGGAATGATAACCAGAGAAAAGCACTTTATTCCCTCTACGTGATATATTTGTTTTCCCATCAGAAACCACAGAGCCATGATAAGCTGATGTTAGAATTCTGCAGCTCTTTCCTTATGATGGATAGTTAAGGAATAGAATAAAGCTATATTAAAAACTTCTGGTGGTGAAGTCTAGCTGTTCCTGTCCAGGAAGGGCTACACAGGGAGCATCTCTGGGGTGTGAGACAGCAAATGGCACACACAGGTTTTGCAGTAGACTAGTGTAGGAAGGTGAGCAATTCTGGTAACTAAGAAAGGGCTTCATGGAGCTCATTGCTATTCTGGGACTGCAGTTGTTTTGTAGTTTTATCGGAACATTTCTTCCTCGAATGCAATTTCCAGCAGATTCCCTGCAAGCAGCTCATTTCCTTGAGCCACAGGTGAGAGAGACATTTCTGACCTAAAAACAATATCTGACCTAAAAACATCTCAGAAAATAATGGGGAAGTGAATTGGGAAAGGTATTTTTTGTAGAAAATGGTTTAATCATTTCTTTCTTTCTTTCTGTGATGTGCATGAGTGTCTTCCAGACACTGAAAACCCACAGAAAAAGACAGTCCCCTCTGAAGCAACAAACAGCAGAAGGTGCTGCTCTGAAGTGCTACTGCATGCTTAGCAGAAGCAAAGAAGTGGTTTATCATGTAATGCAGCACATAAAGCTCTCATTTGAATTAGCCGTGTGAGTGACAAATACGGTTAGCAGCCCAATTGAGCCCACTGAAATTTGAGCAGAATTTAATTAATGACTTAAATCAATAATGAAACTACCTATGTTAATCTTTCAAAAACAGTCATTAATTTTTTTCCTAAGCTCAGTTAGTACATGGATAAACAGGCAAAGTCAAAACATTATTTTCTTCTTGGAGTTCCTTACCACAGAGATTTTCAAGCTGCAGTGAACTAGCTAGTGAGATATTAATTCCCTTTTCTTTTAACTAAGCATAAGGGGATACAGCAGAGGAAAAGAGAGATGGAAATTAATAAGTGCATATCAGTGTAAGTAAACTGAACACTTTTAATTTCTCCCCCCCCAAAAAAAAAAAATTTAAGTAAACACATGCATTTTTTTTTCTAATGCTATTGCACCTAATTCTATCTTGTGGTTATCAAGGGAATGCACTCAATTGCAAATAAAAGAAAAGTCATTCACTTGAGTCTGGAAATAGAAGAGATATGAAGTTTCTTTGAATGTACTCCACTCTCTGAAATTGCAAAACTTCTTTCTATGTGAATAATCTTTGTCAGTACTGAATTAATTTTATCCATATTAATATGGGCTGACACCATAAATTCACTTTGAAAGTCAGTGACCAGATTTTTTTCTGTGTAGCTACTGAAAATGAATATCACAAAGCATTTTTTTCTTTTGCCATTCCTTTCTTAGTATATATATATTAAAGAAAATTTTAGAGAGGAAATAAAAGCTCCTTCAACATTTTCCCCATCTCCAAATTAGTGCACACCACATAATGGCTCTGTTTGCCACTTTTGCAAACACTTAAGTAGCATTACAATGTAATATTCTCCTCCTTGCCACTGTTTGGTATAAAGCTTTCACCAGCTACATCACACTACTCTTATTTTGTCCATCAAGGAGTTCACAACCCTCAGTGCTCAAGGATGCTGGGTTTACACAATTCCCAGTGTACCTTTCGCACAATTCCCAGTGTGCCAGAGCTGTGACAGGAGGTTTGTGCCCAATGCTGAAGCTCAGTTCTTTAGGATACATTCTGAGAAGTTCTGCTCTTCAAAGTACTTTGGGAAAAAAACCCACCAAAAGTTTTGACTAGCTTCTCAAAAGACAGTCATAACTGAAACTGAAGAGTTAAATCTTTCTCTAAGCTACCTCACATGCATATTTCTGAACACCACCAGAACAAAAGGAGCCTGCCTTGGACAGCCTCTACTTTAAACAGGCACAGCTAGAAATTGCCAAAGCTGATTTGTTGAGAAGCAAAGTCAGTTTACAGCAATGCAGTTGTTCGATCTGCTGCAGACTAACAGAATATCTGAGTGAGGTCAGGCTTCCAGAGTATACAGCAAATGCAGACCTGTAGACCTGACTCTTCAGAAAGTCTTGTAATTGTTTACATCTCATAGTATTTTCTGATTCCTTCTGTTGAGCTAGTGAACATAGGAAAAAGAAAAAGCATGATGATTTAAAGTAGTCAGCCTTCTGTCATTGATTAATCTATTTAGACATCTAAAGGAGTTTACACTGAAGATGCAAAATTCCCAGACCCGGGTCTTTTATTAGACCCCTGAAAACACAGGTTGTGTCAGTGTGATTAGAGGTATGGAAATAAACTGAGGCAAAAGTGGAAATCTAACTCATAAATTAAACAGTACACTCATGATCCAGCTATGTTTAAAGGTCTAAAATCATTGTTTGACAGCCTGGAATAACCTTTAGTCTAAAATCAGACAATTAGCCTAGAAATAAAAATCTTATCAATCTAGAGTGGTTCATATTATTGCACATTACCTTATCAAAGTTCCTTCACAGTGACACTCATTGACTGGTACAATTTCTTTGCACTTGGCATGCAGGGTACTCAGTTTTCCTCTGGGAAAAACTAGCTGTAGCTCTGTGCTGCCAAACAGAAATGAAGAATTGCTATTCTAAACAGCTAAAATAGACAAATAGTCTAATTGAAGGAAAGCATGCCACCTCTTCTGCTCAGGTGTTCCTGACACGTTGGATGAAGGGCCACATTTTACACCTGTGTCAGGTCATTGGTCATACTTTACTCTGCCCTTTGTTTGGATCAAACTCTCTCCCTACACTCAAAGCCATAACAGTGCTTTGTTAATCACAAATCATAAATTCTCCTCCCAGAGGATAACAGGAGGAGAAACATAAGAGTGCCCTAAATCTTTACTTTACTGTTATTTTTTTGATACACAAAGGTAAAACAAAGTGAGGTTTTAACAGCAGCCACTATGAAAAAGTACACACATATTTATATGAAATGGTGCAGCAATTCTCCAAGAAGGAAAAAGTTATATCTGAAAATTGAAATTAAGGTTAGTATGGTAATGACGTTGCTATGATACAATAACATATAACACAACCTTTGCAGTAATACAAGGCTTGCTAGATTCTATCTCTCCTTTCCCCTGTTATGGGAAGCTTTGTTTCATATTTGATTTTTTCTCCAGAAATCAGGTCTACAGGTGTGAAGTTTACATTGTCTGTGAGTAAAACAACAACATAAAACCAAACAGTATTAGGCCTAAGATCGCATGCTGACTGTGAATGGGGAGAAAAGAGGTAGCTGGAATACCAGACAGTAACAGAAGACTGACCACAGACTCATTTTAGTCTGCCTTTCTGCAGTGTGGAGTACGTTCCTGTGTCATATTGGCTGGGGAGTTGACAGATGAGAAAAGCACTAAGGGGCATTATTGTCTCTCCCATCATCCTGTCTTTAATGATCACACGTTCAAATCTGTGTAGATTTGAACTACAAATTCTGTGCAAATCTCACATCATGCACCACCACAGTAATCTGTGGTGGTGCATGATGTGAGATGGCACAGAATTGCTCCAAGTAATGTGGGTAATGTCTGACATAGAGGGAATAGCTTAGATCAGTGCTTAAAATTTAATTTCCTAGACATTTCAAATTATTCTTCACTTAACACTAATTTAATATTTAGATATAAGTCTCCTCAGGGAAGGGGAGAGGGAGGAAATGTGACTGTGATGCCAGTGACGGGGTGGTTAGAATGAAATAGCTAATCTAGAAAGTCAAAGCAATATAAAAGACAGAATTTATAGCAACTGTTCTTATTGGCTTGAGTGGAAAAATTACACAGATGATTCTACTGTTTTTAAATACAATTGTTGAATTGAATGTCATAAACCTTATTTCTGGCTCAGAAGATAGAATGGTATCATTCTGCACCCAAGCTGTATAAAACTAAATTTCTTAGCTACTGAGATCCCACTCCTAGAACATCATGTCTCTGTTCTTATTAGAGCCTGTAACAAAACCAGGAGGCAAGCGGCAGAGAAAAGGCTCTTCCAAAAAAAAAAAAAATTATTCCAGTCTTTCTAGTTATTTTTGTAACAGAGATTTATTGTCCCCTCAAGAACCGATTGAAGCAGATTGCCATCTTCCAGATGTAAAGAACTACTTGAATGAACAAGCAGTATCAAATTGTTCTAAAGGTAAGAAAAAAATCTGTAACCATGTTGCTGCAGGTGGGATACTGAAGAGAAAAGACTGAAAGGAAGTGGTTGTACAACAGCTTGTACCAGTTTTCCCCTGTTTCCTATGCAGGACCTATCAGAGAAACAGACTGCAGTGAGAGGAGTGATGGGCTGGTCACTAGAGATTGTACATCTGTAGTAGTCCCTTCATCTGGAATATGGATACAAAGGCTTAAATATAATTTTCTCTGTGGATAGTTCCACCTGTGCTGGTTTAACCCAAGAGAACCAAATGATTCTGAGTATTTCCACAGCAGAGATGTCCAGCATTGCATGTGATACACAGACCCTTGGAAGAAGTTTGGACACCAAAGCCAAATTCCACCGCTCTCCCCAAAAACAAAATAATCCCAAAAGAATTAAGAAAGCTCAACACTTCTATAATCAAGACATAGGAATCTGCTGCTGTGACATTCAGTGAAATGTTTCTCTTCTATTCTCAGGGGAGCCTGTGCAATGTACAATGTCTGCTTCTGCTTTCTTCCTGTTCTGCTGGGCATCAACAATGCCACCAGAACACCTCCTGTATCCTCCATGCATACCATGTAGCTGTGAAAGCAGTGCTTTGTAGCAAGACTTTTCCTAATGCAAGAAAGTTAAAAAAAATGTTAGAAGTCACCACAAAATCAACCCACATATTTTCAAGGGTGGTATTTAAATGTAACAGCAATTCTTTGTCATATTGTCAAGAGAGTTTTCTGTATTTTTAGAAACTAGGCAGCCAAAAATAGAAGAGTAAGTCTAATATTACTCTGCTCTCTTGACATATAAGCTGCTACAAAACCAGTTTAATCAGACTCTTTAAACTCATCTAAAATATTTTTTTCTTTTCTTGTTTTATACTGCAATTCACCAAATTTAACTATAAATTGGAATATGTCTTCATAGTACAATGTACAATAGAATTCAGATGATGTCATATTCCCTTTTGAAATTCAAGAAAGTGAATAATCATTTGCTAGACACTCTAAACAGCAGGAGTGCACAAAAAATTATTTCTTAAAAAGAAAGGGGAGGAGAAAATCTCAGATATAGTTCTTACAATCTCTATTCATAATTGTTTATGTCAGATGCTCTATGGTTTTGAATTGCTAAAATAAGTTCAAGAGTGGGTAAATCAGGGGCAGGAGGGGTGAAGGAGGTAGGAAGAAAAATCAAATGTTTCAAACTGGAACTGTTGAGTGCAGTTAATTTGGTCAGTTAATTTGACACTGCCAGACTCCTAGTGCTCCCTGGATATTGTTTTTCTAAGGTCATTTAATAGCTGATTTAAAAGAAAAAGTTTAAACTACAACAGAACTCCATTGCTATGGCTACTACCATTATGTTTGAGGTACAAACACATGCTGTTTTACTATCTTAGCTTCTTGGGTCATAAAAGAGCAAAGCAGGCAAAGCCAGGAGATAAGGCAAAATCACTACTTGAATTCAGGTTGATCCTGATTTCTAGACTGAGGCTTGCATTTTTCACTTACTACTGTCTCTTTTTTTCTTTCCCTTTCAGTATAGTGTGTAACTAGATTTCAAGAATGCAGAAACTTAAAAACAATAAAATACTTTTTTAGAGCATAGAAAAGTTCCCACATAAAATACAGGAAATGAGAAAAAAATTATCCAATAGTATATAAGTTTCAAATGTGTCCTCCAAAGGAAGCAGAATCAATAGCCCAAGCAAAACAACAGGCTCATTTGACTAGCTTTTTCCCTGTGTTCTAGAAAAAGGGGTAAAAAAAAATTTCTTAAGAAAAGAAAACACAGATAAAATTTGGCAAGGTCTGAAAATGCAGGATCAACATCATGTTAAAAATATTTAACTCAAGGGAAGTATCCAATATTGCTCAGGGATGGGAGGAAAAGACAAGGGTAATTGAAGCAACGCATTTCTGTAAAAATCACACATTCAGCAAGATGTTGTTCTCATGGGGAAAAGTTAATCAAGTAGGAAAAAGCCTAAGAATATTTCAGTCCTTCCATAAAAAGTATAGTTTGACCCACACGGATCCTGTGCAATCTTGCATTCTTACATTCTTAAAGCAGTTCTGTGAATGTGTCACATAACTTGTAACTCAGATTTTTTTTCCAGCCAGATCCTACACTTTTCACCAGCATGCCTCACAGTGGAGAGTTGCTAGACTACATGAAATAAAACCTTAGGAAAGTATTAGGACTTCTATGGGGTTTTTTTTTGCTTTCTAGTCCCTGTCTCATTTTGTGAAAACAACACAGATTAGAAAAGTAATTAGGATGAAAGTAATTCCATTGCCAAATAAACTTAATGGTGTCATAAAATCAAAGTATGCAAGGAAGATTCAGGTCAAGTAGAATTCTAATGATGTAAACCCCAGGAGCAGAATTCAAGGCCTACTCATGAACACAAAAGGGAAAACTATCACTATATTAAAGCATCTGTCATTCTCTTCCTCTTCTCTACAGAAATTAGAATTTCCAAAGAATAGCATATAAATATAGCATCACAGATGTAGCTACAATTCCTACAAAATATATCTCAGATAACAGTACTTTACTTGAAGCTGCATTTCTTGTCTTTTACCTCTAATAATTAATAGATCCGGGACCTGGGCACACAAAATCATCTGAAATTATTTCCTTCTTTGTTATCATGAAAAAATATGGGCCTGTTTTCCCATGTGTCCTCCATACATATGCACATATGCCTACACACAAAAGCCATTTTATACCATGCTTTAAGGATTCAGGCTTTGCCCTTTCTCTCCTATGGAGACAGAAGAAGCTCTCGACAAGAACAATGTGAGTTTGGAAGTGGGGCTGGGGAGGCCTGGCAGGGCAGGGACTGCTGGGCTGTATGTCCAGTGGTCCCCTGGGTGGAAACTTAGCTGCCCTTCAGGTGCACCAAGCAAAGGATTGTGGAGAAACTGTGTTGGTCTGCTATTAACACAATAACCATCTCTGTGATTGCTAGAATTGATTCATGCATGTATACTATTTTTCCACTTATGTTATTTTCAGGTGGATTTTCAGTTAGATAGTGAATATTCCTATATAGTTAAATCTATGGCAGAATTATCAAGCACTTTCCTGATATGCATGCTCTCCCATATACTTTCAGAATAATCAGGTGCATTCACACTGCGATGCTATCAAAAAACTCTTTTTGACAGGGATTCTTTCAGCCAATTCACCCTGCCATTCCAGAGACAGGATTTGTGTCAGGTCAAACAACCCTCACTTTTTTTTTGACAAGAGGACGATGACAGATTAAGCACACTCTGAGAATGAGCACTGAGAATGAGAGATGTTTCTTGGGGGTGGGGGGGAAAGGCCAGCCTTCTTCTTGGAAGGCAAGTGCTTAGGAAAACTACTGAGCTTTTTGTCAGCAGGCTAACTCTTGGTCCCAGCACGCAGCTGGCAGCTGTGGCTGCTTGGCTGGCTGTGGCTGCAGAGGCAGCGCAATCACGGCGCTGCGCTGGAGCAGGGGAGCTCCCAGCATGGCAGCACTGCTCTTCAGCCACTCAACTGTCTGCTGCAGAATACAGGACTGCAAAAGAAAAAAATTACATCAGGTAAAGGGCATCTTGCCTTTCAGTTGTGTAATAAAAGTTCATTGCAACCCTTTTGTCTCCACTGTAATCAAGGCACTCAACAGAGCAGTGACATCTTCACTTTAACCATATAAATAGTGGTTTTGAACCAATATACTACACATTTCATGGTGAAATAAGAACTGAAATGGGTATTCTGTAAAATACTTGGACTGTTTTAAAAGAATGTTCAATGCATTGAAGTCTCAGGACTGCAGCCTTGAGACAAAGCACAAGGTAGCAGTAACCTGTGCCATAAGTAATGGTAATATAAAAAACCATAAGCATGGTAATCCAGCAAGCACTTTAAAATCAGCCAAACTTTCTTCACCCAAACAAATAATAAGTATTTATTTGGTATTTTGCCAGCCTGTTCATCAAATTGTATTGATTTTTATGAGTTCATAAACATATATCAGTTTGGACTTTACTTCACTCTTGACATAAGACCTAGATTAAAAATGTTTAAAACCTAATGAAAGTGTTCCAAGGCCTGGAAAAAAGTCCAAATAAGCTGTGTTTATTTGGTGGCTGAGAAATATTAATATCTGAGCCAGAATGTCTACAGCAGCTTTTTAAAGTATCTTTTTTAATTGATTCATTTCAGAAGTCTTGTCAAGTAGAAACACATGTGGGCATTCTTGTAAACTCAGTGGTAAGAAACAAAATACAGGAACTAAAGCAATAATATTTGGCATCCTGGAAAAGCAAATTTGAGGACTGACAATTATCAAAATAAATTAAAAAATATCATAGCGTATGCTTCTATAGAACCCAACATTTATCTTCTCAAACAGGATTAACTGAATAATTCATAAGTGCTGCAGATGGGGAATGAATGAGTTTCCTATACCAATCTTTGTGAAAGTGATTACCAGCATTGCATGCGGTTCCCAGTACTCCCTTTTACACTATGAATGGATGTTTTACTTCAGTTTCATAAATGACCCCTCCCAAGAGCTTTTTTCCCTCTGAGCCATCATTATGTATGGAACATATACTGTTGCTAGCTATTGTTTTTTTTTTTTGGTCTTGCAGTTTGTATTATTTTCAAAAATAGTGCAACACTACAATTGGACATTTGTCTTCCACGGAAGCAGAAGATTTTAATGCATAGGGCTGAAACCAAACTCTCATTTTACAGAAAAAAGAGCATGCTAAAGCTGTTGATCAGAATAGATATTGTGTTTAAACTCAGGACTGCTTCTTTTACTCTCAACTGTGTGTATAAAGGCAAGGACTTCAACTGATAATATCAGTTTTATTACCTGTCAAATGTAGTTTATAGCAAGTGCTTTTTCAGTGACAGCATCCCCATCCCCAGAATGATTTAATCTCAAAGCCAAGTAAAGATAATGTTCTTGTGCAATCAACAAGAATCCAATTAGTGTATGTGCCTCCTTGGCTTTATCTTCACTCTTCAGGCATTACTACAGGGATCCAGCTCTCACAGCCTCCCTCGGTCTTGTGCAAGCAAACATTTCTTGGAGCAGAGGAGCTTTGCAGTGGCCAACACACTCGTACCATGCAGTGCTTTTGCACACCTCTTCTGCTTCCCCTTCAGAGAGGTTCTGCTTCTATCTTTGCCTTCCATGAGTGGCCTGTGATCATACTGCCCAAAGAGATTTGACACCCTCTGTGGCCACTGTTAGTGAAGGCTCCAGTTTTCTTTCCAAGTGTCAACAGGCAGTTCTCATTGGGAAGAGGAAGGCAGTAAGAGCAAAAGTTCTGGGAGTAAAAGTGCTGGCCACACACACAAGAACTGAGAACAGGGTAGAACACCTGCAGGAACCTGAACAGGTTTCTGTTCCTCTTTTTTCCTTCCCTATGAGAGAAAGGAATCAATTTCTTTTATTGCCACATTTCCTTTAGGAAACTAAGGCAAAGGTCATGTGCTGAATGCTGAGTCACTGCTTTGATTTATGCCCCCGTTGCAGTTTGTGTTTTATCCCTGCATGTTGAGTAATCATGTGACATTGCCAACCATTAGAGTCAACTTATCTCCACAATTAAAATAATTCTCTATAAATACACAGGAAATGCTTAGCATGAAATAAAATAACATACAATTTTATAGATTGTTATTTTTTAAATTTGTTTTACTTGGTTTTCTATATTTGATCCTTGACAAGAGAAGAATGAAAAGTAAGCAATACTATTCATTTTTTTTCTAAACTAAGCGTTTTATAACAGTTTCCAAATGCTATTATCAGCTACAGTTTACTGGTAAAGAGACAGTTGTGGAAATCCCTGCAGGAAACATGAGGCACTATCTGGAGCTATATTAATGTTTGCCTTCTAGCTCACTGAAGGAAACAATTAATAAAACAGTGATCCTGTCAACTGGATACATGCTGCTCTTCCACAATGGAGGATGAGGCACCTTTACTTTTCTCCCTTTTGTGTCCCAGAAAAGCATCTGGTTTAGCAAAACCAGGGTTTTCCCCCTGTTTTTCTTGTATTCTGCTTTGGCAAGCTATACTTTCCCCTTAAATCAGTTCTGCAAAGAGCTCCACTTGGGATCAAGACCACTCAGTTCTCTGGGTCCTAGGTACACTGCAGCTGTGTGCAGTACTGCTGAGATATAAATAGATCACCATCTCAGCAGGTTTTAAAGCTACAAATAAGCTCATTAAAATTGAGACATTGCACAAACTGCATTCTGTTCTATTAATGATTATCCTTCCAATAAGGAACACTGAATTCAGTTATTCCGTAGCATTGCATGGAAAGGTGACAGTCGAAGTGATGTCTCTGGATCTAAGTTAACAGTACTTATTTCTCTGAGTAGGAACAGCTTCTTTTCAGCAGGCTGATGTTTGAGAATTAAAAGAATTCTCAAAAATAAAGAATTTTCAAAAATTTTCAAAAAATAAAAGAATTCTCAAAAAATAAAAAGAAAAAAATTTTTTTGGCTTACAGGAAGCTTATCTTCATATCCTTGCATCAAATTCAGCTTGGTAAGAGAGATAAAATGTACAACAGGTATTGCTGGTGCTGGTGGAGGTTTAGCAACTACATGAACTAGTTAAACTCCCATACTGAACTAGTATGGTAAATACTGTTCTGTGTTTCAAAACCTGAATAATTTCCAAACATCTGATGTAATAGTGATTTCACTAGGTAGTCTAACTTTTATGATCCTTTTCTCTCAGGTAAACATTGGATTAGTCTCTGGTGTCTAAATAGATGCTAGTATCTCTAAAGAGCTAGAAGAGAAATGGAAATAGAAGACTTAGAGAAAAATTTCTTTTAATTTCTCCTTCAATTTCCCTTTTCTGGGATAATAGAGCTTTTTGACTTCTTTGAAATCTTACCAACCTTCCCCTACATTTGCATTCTGTAACAGATTTATTTGTATTTAGCAATTTTCTTTGGCTAGCAGAAGAGGTTATGATGCTGGATTAGGGCTTTATTCATAGTAGGATTTCAGATGAGTCACGGATATATCTCTGCAGCAGCTGTTGCAGACCTTGTAATGCCATTATGTCCTGACTCTGAGTGAGACGTTGCACTGAGGTACTACCTCAGTGTGGCTACCCTCTTAGTGATTTCTACAAAACAGGAGCCCTTCAATGTAGATGATGGGAGACTATCAAAAAAATTTTGATGTAGAGCATATCCTGCAGGCATAATGCACACAACACGCACTTTACAATTTTTGTGACCTTTTCAAGACCTTATATGGAAAAACACCGCAGAAGATGAGGAGTATATACTTGCAGAAGTTTGTAGCTGTGACCTGTCAAGAAATACCCACTTCTACATCACGATAAAAAAACAAAACAAAACAAAACATTTCCTAACTCAGTAAAAGAAAAACTGAAACCCAAAAACCCAAAACTCCCAAGTAGACAGTGAAACAAACAAGGAAAAAAACCCCACAAACCCAACAACAAAAAATAAGCAAACAAAATGCTTCCTTGCTCATAGTAAGAAAAAAAAATCCACAAAACAACAAAGTAAAATAAATACCTCTTTGCTGATGATTTTTTAAAGTCCTATTTCCTTGCTCACAGTAAAACACCTCTGCTGACTCACTAAAGACCATTAATGTCTATAGGAGCTTTTAAAGGTCCTGCTAAAAAAGTACACAATTGTACTACAGAAGGAAATAGATCTCACTTGATACCAGAAATTTGGTCAGGAATTTAGCTGAATGTCTGCAGAGGATTAGGAAGCATCTTATATATTCCCCACACCATTATAAAATTCTGAGTTCTGGGGAAGAGTTATCATAAGCATAGACCCAGATAATGCTTGACATTTTAAGCTTCAATGCCAAGAGCTCTGCTAAGCTTCCACCCTTGAGGGATGCCATCTCCACAGGAATATTAATCCTGTATTTATCTCTAAGGTCTCCTATGTTAAAATTGTCGCTCTCAACTAAACTCAGATTTAGAGCAGATAACCTGCTACACCTGGGGGGAGGTACATAAAGTACAGCCACTTGTCCTAAGGACTCAGTAAATAACAGCTGTGATCAGTTTTTTCTGTCAAGTCATCCAGTCAGGTAACAGGCATTGCATTGGACTAATAGAAGATACATACCTGGCTTCTTGCATACATTTCTAGCATTACACTTGCTAGTCAATGCTCATTTGATTTTATTTCATTCCACTCCCTTTATTTTAGTTTAATATTTGAAATTAATCTGGAGTTAATCTGGTTTGTGAAGATATAAATAAAGTAATAGAGGACATGCATATAGAGATTTAATAGTAACAACTTATAATTCTGAAAAGCAGAAAAAGAATGGTGCAAAATTGCTATGATGTGAAGATTCACAAATAAAAAGGGATAGAAGAATGAGCTAAGTAATTTTTTACACTGCTGATTACCCAAAAAAGAGAGATATTTTTGACATATTTTGACATATTTTTGATGTGTCAAACATCTCAAAGATAAAACATGAATTCCCACTGGCTAATACAAAGGAAGGGGCATCTGTCATGTTACACATTCACTCACTCTGTATCAGAACCTCCCTCAAAGCTTTTCAGAGACTCCCATCATGCTGCATGTTTTCATTTTGCAATGAACCCAGCACAATGACATTATTTTGTTAAAACGTCATGCAAATGTTGGCTGAGTACACACTTAAACAAAACTATTTCATAAATACACATAGTCAGAATATTTCATAAGGGCCTAGTGTTGCAAGGCTTTGGGTATATGAACAATGACCTCATTCCCCAGATTTGTCTGTATATATCACCTACATAAAAGGGAATAGACATTGTAAATGCTTACTAATACATCAACACAGATCAAAACAATCTTGTTCTATAATGGTAAATATTACCTCTGGGCAACTAGGTATAGGCTAGATATAGTGTGTGTGAACAATAAGGTATTGTTCAACTGAAAGTTGGATGTTTTATTTCCTTATATTGACTATTCTAAAGTTCCTGAAACAAGATACAACAGAATGTTCTTTTTTTTTTAAATGTATTGCAGCTGCCTTTCTATCTAGGTAGTTTTATACCTCTCTTCATTCTGGCATTGCAGAGCTAAATGAATGCTGAAGAAAGACTTTATTAGAAAGTAAAATACCATGTCATGAGCATCTAACATAGACATAGGCATAATTATATTCTTCATTTAAGAGTGCCATTCTTTTCAAGATTACATGAGAATGCCCTTCTGCTCTTCATCATTTTTTAATTGTGCCACATTACTTAACTCTAGAGAAGACAGAAAGGAAAGGGGTAGTGCAATAGGTCACATAATTGAGGAATAATACTGATTTATAGCATAGTATTATTTGGCACTACGTTTTTTAGGCAGAAGCAGGTTTTTTGTTTGTTCTACTGACTAGACAGTAACACAATGGGTTTAAAATTACTGAAAAAAATAAAATCTGGGCAGTATCCTTGCACACCTAAGGTTAATAGCAAAAAGGACGGTCAAGTTTAGCATGTCCAAGATTTAATTCTGAGGTTTTCTTTTTTACTGAAGGACATGGAATATATCAAAAGAAAGTTTTCACAAAACCATATGAAAACAAAACTTCTTTGGGAAGTTGGGAAAAGTGGTTTGTGACCAAAGTCTAAACTGAGTAGGGCTTCATGTATGCATTAAATCCTGTAAGGTTCAGCAGGCAGCCAGGATACTGTGATTTTCAACTCAGGGCAAACTGACTCTATAACTCTTACAGTAAAACTTCCTAGATTTTTAAAGGCATTCTAGAGCCAAAGATAAAAAAATCATAATGCAGGTTATTTTCAGTTTTCATTAAAACTATTAGACTTCAATCTAAACCATCTGACCTCTTTAATGTCAAAGTTATTCTTCTACAGGCAGACTAAGATTCTCCTGGAATGGCTTGATGAAGTGTGCCATAAGCATGATGAGTATTCTGACACTCCTGAGTTTCAAATCTTACCTATCCTAAGAGCTGGACATTTACCCACAGCCCAAGAGCTGAAGCTCTTAACCAAGGACTAGAACAAGTACCCACCCCAATGTCCAACACCAGACATTTGCCCATGACTGTGTAGAAAGCATGAGTTTCTTGATGTCCTAAAAGAGGTGTACTTGGGTAGCTTAAGACACTTTATCCATTATTTTAACTCTTCTCTCTTCCTTTGCCTTGTACAGTATTCCATTACTCCTACCTTCCCTATCTACAGCTATTTCCTGACTCCAGTCCTCAGTGCTGCAATCACACCTCATCCTCCCATCCTCCTCGGCATGCAGGAGGACATGAAAAGTGACACTGAAAAACACAGGAAGTTTAATTTTTTTAGTTGTTCAATGTTAATCTAGTACGTTCCCTCCTGATCTGGGAAAGACACTGTGAAAAGCTAGTACAGAGGAGAATCCTGCTCTGTCCTTCAAGTCCTAGCAAATGGTGTAACCTTCAGAGATTTGGCTGTCAAATACTGCCTGCACTGAGAATCTGCAAGCTCAGATATTTGGAGTCATGACTTGCCCAATTTCAAGTTGACCTTATTCTCAGCCTTTTTTGAGCAATGTCATAAAACATTCCTCCGACAATTAGGCAGATCAGCTGCACGTCTGCAAAGTTTCTCAGCTAAACAATCAGTTAATATTTAACATAGGAGTCCCTCACCACACCATTTTCTCTCTCCCAAAAGGCTGGCTGCTCATATTTGGATGCAGTGAAATCAGGAAGGGACAAGAAGGCAGGAAGAGATCAGTTTCCAACCTCAAATCTGCTACACTGCAGGAGGGCAATGCAGGCAGTGCCCATTGTACTGCCCTACTACTACAGAGAGTGACACCTGCTCACTCTCCTCGAAACATGGAGCTGACTCATGCACTATATTGCTTTGTTTAACAGATATTTATGAGTGTATTTCAGACAGATAATGAATTTTTGGTATAAGATTTCCTTCTCTTTACTCATATTTGAATATGCCTGTTATAGCTCTTAGCTACCTCTAGCTAGATACCAGGATAGATACCTAAATCTCTTATCAGTGCTTTCTGTAACTAACTGCCTGTAAAACTGAAAGCATTTATTTTAGTAGAGGTTCTCCTTATTCTCCCTCCTTGTTCTCTCAAAAACATGCATCTAATTGGATACGATTATTTTAACAGTGTTTTTTGGAAAAGTATCCCAGCTCTTTTCAATTTAAACTTCAGCAGCCTTCCTCACCATCCAGTTATCCCATACACAGTGTCATAACATCTTTAAAATTGGAAGTGTTAAAGCCAGCATAAAATGGACGGAAACAGCAGTGAATTCTACTATTTTTGTCAATGTAAAATTATATAACTTTAATTTGCACTGATTTCTTAAAGTGAAAGTAATCACTGAACAGCAGAATTAAATGGTCATGCTGTGTAATTAAGACCTGTGTGTGCCACCAGTCATTATCCTTTCAGCATTTTCTTATAAGATTTGCCCTCACAGAAGAAACCAATCTAGTACAAACATCTGCATTTTGTTTCTCTTCTGTGGTTTTAATCTAGTATTTGCATGAGTATGTGATCAGCCACAAAGAGGCCATCTGGCTGGCCACACTCTCCCTGATCCATTTTCTTTATGTGCCAACAGTGCTTGCTCCTGTGCCATCTTCCTTGTGGATAAATCCACTCACCACGACACTATACCCAAACTATCAGCATGACTGTTTCAGTTTCTGTCTGCTGAGCAATGAGTGCTTGTGTCTTTGCCACAGCTTCACGAATATCAAGGAATGCCTGCAGAATGCTACAATAGCCTTTAACCCACTGTGAAGGCCAAGTAGTCTGGCAAGAGTTCAAATCTTTGTCTAGTTGGTTTTTGTTTTTTGTTTCAGGCATGATGAATTTCCTCTTATTTTCTACAGCTGTGACCTACTATCAAGGGAGTCACAGAGACACCTCCACTTTCATGTTCCCCTTTAACTGTCTGCTTTTGTATGACTGCTCTTCCTGTTTACCCAGTTTACCAGTTATAGTATGACAAGGCCCTGTGGGTCCAGCAGATAGGTACTGGCAGTCCTGGAAGAAACTGTCTCTACTGTGGACCTATATTTACAACTTAAGACCATGGAAACCCAAGACAATGATCATTTCAGCCCAGCCTTGCATGGCCTTGACCACCTGCAGAGACACCTTGACAAATTGGGCAATCACCCACCATATGAAGTTCTGAAGTATCCACTGGGCTATCACCAGCCAAAGGAAATTCAACATGGAAAGTACCAATTGCAGCTGAAATGGGGCAACCCTGGATGTACAGACAGACTGGGGAATGAGATGCTGGAAAGCAGTGCCACGGAAAGGGACCTGGAGTCAACAGAAAGTTGAACATGAGCCAGCAGTGCCCTGGCAGCCAGGAGGGTCAACCCTGTCCTGGGGGGCATCAGGCACAGCATCACCAGCCAGGCAAGGGAAGGGATTTTCCCCTCTGTTCTGCACTGGGGTGGTCTCACCTTAAGTCCTGTGTGCAGTTTTGGTCAATATAAGAAAGGTATTAAAATATGAAGGCCCTCCAGTGATGGGTGAACAAAGTCAATGACCGTGAACAAAGATGGTGAAGGGCCTTGAGGAGAAGCCACATGAGGAGCAGCTGAGGTCACTTGGTCTGTTCAGCCTGGAGGAGACTGACGGGAAACCTCATTGCAGCTACAACTTCCTTTTGAAAGGAAGAGGAAGGGCACACATTGATCTCTTCCTTGTGGTGCCCAGTGACAGGAACCGAGGGAATGGCCTGAAGTTGTGTTAGGGGAGATTTAGGTTGGATATTAGAGAAAGGTTTTTTCAGTTGGGCACTGGAACAGGCTTCCCAGAAAAGTGGTCACAGCACCAAGCCTGACAGAGTTCAAGAAGCATTTGGACAACACTCTCAGGCACATGGTGTGACTCTTGGGGAGGGAGGGCCAGAAATTGGACTCAATGATCCTTGTGCGTCCCTTCCAACTCAACTTATTCTCTGATGCTGTGACTTCCTCTGAAAGGCTAAGCACTGCTCATAGCATCACTGAGGCCAGGACCTCACTGTAAGAGGGCTGGCATTATTCATGTTAATATCAAAAGAGAATAGCAAAGGACCTTAAGGATATGGTTGCTCCAAACCCCCTGCCATGGGCAGGGAACTTTCCACTAAACCAGGTTGCTCAGAGCCTAATCCAGCCTGGTCTTGACCACCTCCAGGGATGAGGAGTCCACAACCTCCCTGGGCAACCTATTTCAGTGCCTTATCACCCTTACAGAAAAGAATTTCTTCCTCATATCTAATCTAAACCTACCCTCTTGATTAAGGCCATTTCCCCTTGTCTTATCACCACATGCCTTAAAGAAAAAAAAAACTGTTCAAAATAAAATAAAAGCACTTCCAAAGTTGAGAATTTGGAAGTCATGTGTGACAACCCTTAAAGAAGTATACAGCACAATGAAGACAGCAGAGGTCCCCAAAAATCTCTTCCTACATAGCCTCTGTCTGTCTGAATGAGGGATGAGGGAATGTCATCCCTCATTCTTGCAAACTGAGTTCTAGCAAGGCCTATTTTGGGAAAAGATAAAGAGTAACTTCCCTTCCCTCCACATGCAAAAAAGAAGTTTTGAAAGAAAAGGATAATGAGGTAGATTTAAAGAAGTACTAATACACTCACTTTATTGACCAAAGGGAATGCTCCTGATGGCACACTTAAAAGTATCTGGACTGTCTTTTCAAGGCCAAGCTACAAAACAGACTAAAAACTGAGTGTAACTGTATTGCACGATTGTGGAGATCTGTAGGTTGACTGCTTCTGACTACCACAATTCCTTTTAGCATGTGAGATCATAACTTTTCAGAAACTTGCATGTCTGATGTGGGCCAAATGATGCTGCCACACAGTGTTACAGGATGCACAACATAGAAGATGTTCTTGCAGACTTCCATTGCAAGCAATCATGAGTTTGGTTTTATCCTATGGAATTATATGTTCATAAGTATTTTTTTCCTTCAGCGCCCTGAAGGTGAATCTAAAAGAGTATAAGGAAAATTTGAGTAAAGGATCTTTAGGCTTATGTATGGAGTTTGATCTACAAAGAACAGGATATACAGATGTAGCATCTATTTGTTGCACTCTGGATTTGCTTTGTTTCTGTTTGTCTGGGGTTTTCATGCTTTCCTATGATTTGTTTATGCACTCAGGCACTGCTACAGTAGCTGAGGGAGAAACTAACAGGAATGCCTTCACAGATTTCTATAAATCAGCCTAGAGATTTAATTATTTAATGTGTTTTGTGGCATGTTCTATATGTCTAAATATCCACTTCCAGGGGTTGAGGTTTTTTTTATTAACGTGTCTTGCCTCAGAGAAGAAGTTTTGTATTTCATAAACATAAAGGATCTGATCAACATAAATTTACACTGGCTTGTATGAAACAAGCACATTCTATCATAAAAATTCCACAAATGTAATATGTGGGCAAACAGAAGATTTGCTGGTTTCTGTTAAACCACCAAAATAACTGTCAGGAACTTCACTAGAAATATTTGAAATATCAGTGAAGTCAAATATTTTTTAAAAACTTGGAGATATATTTATCTGAGAAGATTAAAAACCTAACATGAGAAATTCCAAAGTTTAGAAAATAATGAGTTAACATGTAATTTTGTAAATAAAACTAATTACCATTTTAATGGTTTCAGGAAGAATTTTAAAGCACCTAATCTGATCTACTCATAGAATAGTTAGCAGAAGCTTATGCTTAGAAATATGCACAATGGATTTAAAAATCAGTAGACAAAGTCTGTAAGTACTACCCTTTCACAGGGTCAAAGAAAGCAAACAAAGAAAAAATATGCTATTGCTCCATTGAGCACAGAACTAGTTGTCTTCAGCAATACCATACATAGCCTTCTACTAAATTACAGACTCATCTGAGCTAAAATGGTTGCTTCCCCACACCTTTTTGAATTTCAGATGCAGTTAGGTATAAAATTTCATTAGACGCTTCCCAAGCTATGGGAGTATCTTGTATATTCAATTACAAAAGTAATAGCTCAGAATTATGAGAGTTTGAGATTAATTGCACAGCCACCAGTTGCTGCAATATCCTATGAAGCAGAAAAAGACATATACCAGAAATCCTTCCCACAAAGCTCTAGAAAAGAAGCAAAAGTTACAGTAATAATTTTCCCTTCCACTACTGTATGAAACCTGGCCACTTGTTTTCTGTCAATATATCATAAAGGGAAATTGCACCTTGAAAATTCATATGAAATATTAATTCATATGAATTAATAGCATTACTGGGAAAATCTAGACTAAAATTTTATATATGTCAAGTTTGTGAAAACTTCAAGCCTGCAGACCTCATTTATCCTGCTTTATATATGCAATCATTTTATACAGAGTATTTCTTACTCTGGTAGGCTACTACAGTGCAGTTAGTATACCAGAAAGAATGGAAACTTCTATATTTTCTAATAAAGTAAGAGTTACACCATTTGCCAGAACAGATTTGAGTTGTGTTAAGTAGTCTATACCCCTGAAAGCCATTAGAGATGAAATGGTGAAATAAGACTGGATCATCATAGCTCAGTCAAATCATCAAACTATGGAACAGTGGAATAGTGGAGGTGATATTTTTGACATATGTATAAACGTATATCCTTGCATAATTTTCTTTTACTAGCTCAACATTTCAGCTGTCATTTCAAGACATTTTATGTCTGAAATAGCTTATTCTTCTCAATGAATATGCAATTTTTCTGCATATATTTTAAAAATGAGGTTTCTGTTGTCTTTTGTTCCAAAAGGTAGGGTGTGCTAATAAATTAATGCTAATAATTTTCTATCTGTTCCACCAGAGCTTCCACATATTTCAAAATACACATTGAAATTGAAGAGATAACTCAATTAAGAGTGTAATCTCATCTTTAAAGCAGAATATAGGCATATCGTTGAATTTATAGCTGTGTTGGAAAGCAGACTGGCTTGCTTCTGTTTTGCAGTCCTGTCAGGTACATTCTAAACAAGTGATGATCCAAAGCTAAATATTAGATTCCTTAAATACAGAGCACATTTTCAAGTGCATAAACTAAGCATACTCTCCGCTTAAAAAGCTGCAGAAGCCTTTTCTGGCTTGTTTGTATCAAAACAAGAAGGGCAGCGTGTGGAGATGGAAAATTCTGGAGTAACACAGGTTCTATTTACATAGAAGAGGTGAAAGGATGGAGCTCATACAGCTGTCTTCCAAAGGAAAGAAATAAATACAAGGACCAGCTGGTTCTGCTGGCAGATCTTGTGGGGGAAATGTGGAAGAAATAGACTCTACTGAACTTCTAGAGTAATGCTGCAAGTGGATGGGGACTGTTAGGAAATACAGCAGCTGAATTTCATTCATTTGGATGGTATCTGGATGAACTGTCTGTTGTGTAACTAAATGGTTAAACGTGTTTATCTTACTATTGAGACTGTAGAATAAAAACTGGCAAAATGGAGACTTTCTTAACTGATGGCAAGATTTAAAAAAACTTATTCTTTCAAATATTACTCATGCTACAATTCCAAAAAGGGCTTTTTTCTTAAAAAAAAAAAACTTTTAAGCTTTCATAGTAACTCAGAGTACACAAAAGAAGACCAAGAATAAAGCTAGTAATTTTGTTGCTGTGCTGTTTTGTGAGGTGGATAGGGGCCTTATTTGTAAAATAACTATTCACAATTTTAAATAACACTGGGCAGCATTATTATAGTATCTTCTGTTCTCAAGAGAGTACACTTCCAGCTGCCCAAAGGTATCAGTAATAAGCACCACTTGCCAGGGATATTACAGCCAAAAAACCCAGTTTACACATAAAATAGCCTCCAAATATGGATTTAAGTGACAATCCTATTTGTCACCAGCACTGCAATAATTTGGGGGGAAATGCATGTTGACTGGCATGTATATTGATTTATAGTGAATTTCACAATTTCGTTGCAGCCTTTTAACAATAGTGAAGCTGCTAGAAATTGCAAATCACCATTCCCACCCCCCTCAGGATTCTCTTTCACAAAAGGGCCATAGTTATGCTGGGAGATTTATTTATTTATATATATATGTTGACTGCTTATAAATGACTGCTTCAGTCAGACTTCCATGGCATCTCAGAGAGACTAGAAACTGTTTCTTGCCGAAAGTAATTTGCACCTACCAAGACTGCCCACGGCTGACTGACCCACACTGAGTATTTCTTAAAACTGGATGAGCAATGCATGCCGTTTCTAGGCATTTTGTTTTACCAGAAAAATGCATGAAGACACATCTTTCTACAATCCTTGTTTCTGGTTCAGAAAAGAAAAAACAAAACTCAAAACCCACAAAAACACAAACAACCCACACAGTTTGCTGCATAGGATGATGCAGAAGAGCATTCTCTTTTGAAGGACACTCTCGAGCAGGTTTTCTGGCCTGTGACTTGAAAGAAATCCACAGTATTTATTTCCTAATGCAGTCTTCTCTGAAGCAAAGTATTCCTCTTCCTTGATATCTGAGCTCAGCATTTAAGAAAAACAAATTCTTGGTTCACTTTCCTCCACGAATGAAGCACTGCTTCATAGAATCATAAAATCAGTAATGCTGAAAAAGACCTCTAAGACCATTGAGTCCAACCATTAACATAATACTGCCAGGTCCATCATTAAACCCTAAGCACCAACAACATCTACATGTTTTGCTTGATCCACCTCCAGAGATTAAATTTATACAATTTTATCAAATATTCACTCTGTTGCTATCAAGAAAGACTATACATATATCTCCTATTTTCTTATAGTGGGTGTATATGCTCTGTAGTGAAAACAACAGCAATCCTTCATCTGCAATCTGTATTATGTACTTTCTGGAAGACACAATGGTGGCCTTTAGTGGACACGTCAGCCTCAAATCCTCTCAAGATTCATGAGACAATAGTAGCTTTATTCCATTTCATAACTTCCATCATCCTCTAGGCAGTCAGTATGCTTCATGCCTGACTGAAACAGATGCAAGACATAATTATGCCAAGTAGACCTGCCTCCAAATCCCATCACCTCTCCTATTTTCTTCTGCATCCTGCTTTCACCGTGGCTGTTTTTCACCGAGGCACAGGGACAGCATGCGGCAGGCACACTGCTCAGCCTGTTGCCGTCACCCCAGTGTCACGCTCTCAGCCTTGAAGTGAAAGTGCTGCTGCTGCTGCTGCTTCCGCCCGAGGCATCTGCGGCTGGGACCTCCTTCCCAACAGCCCACACAGGAGCAGCGCTTGGATTTACACTGACTCACGGCTGTCAAGCTGCGGCATCCTGACTGAGATTAAAAATAAAAACTCGGGCGAGAGTTTGAAGGCTGCCTGTCAAGCAGAGCGTGGCACCAACACTCTCCTCGCCTGAATGAGGGCTGTGGAACGCCGTTTCAAATTCCCTCTCCGGATGAACGCCTCCCGGCCCCCACCGCGCCCCTCGCTCCATTTACACCTCGCTCAGCAGCGTACGAGACCGAGGGAGGGAGTCCGGGAGTCCGCTCTGCACATAATCACGGCTGAGCCGCTCTGCCGCCTCGCAGCCGGGCCTGCTGCCCCGCGCCCCTGCCCCCGGCAACGCCACCGGGCTGCGCACGCCTGGCGGGGCCGCGCTCACCCCGCCTGGCCCCCAGCACTCCCCGCCCCGGCCACGGGTCCCGCCCGCCGC
>VXAX01003390.1:432304-528911 GCA_013399835.1 Leptocoma aspasia | reverse complement strand
TCCCGCGCAGAGGGTAAGAGCCGCCCGCCCCTCCGCGCCGGCAGGGAGCGACGGGGGAGACCGGCCGGCGTTCCGGCGCGGAGCCGCGGCGAGGTCTGCGCCGCCTGGCCGGGAGGGGGCGGTGGGAGCCGGTGTCGCGCCGCCGCCGCCGCCGCCGCCGCCGCCGCGCTCTTCACCCCGTGTGCCGTCGTGCCGTGCGCCCCCCGCGGGGTGCGGCCACACCGACCCCAGGCTGGGGCGTGAGCGGTGCCAGTGCTCTCGGAGAGGCCTCGTATTTATGGCTGGCTGTATCCGGTCAGCCCCGGGCAGCATTTTGCCCCTCAGCGGTGGCAGCGGTAGTTTCGTTTTCCCCGCGGTGTGTGACTGCTCGGCCCGCCGGCCCCAAGCGGCAGCGGGGGCTCATGGCCTGGGGTCCTCGGCCCGGGAATAAGCCGGAATCCCTCTTTTGTGTGTAACACGTACGTGTGCGCTGATCATCAGAAATAAGCGTTTCTGATGCGGGGCTTGTGCCGGGAAGCTTCGGACAGTGCTGATGGCTCGTGCCTAAGTGGATTTGTTTAACCTCAGGTAACGTGTCAGCAGCTGCCTTGTGGAAAGAATCACTGCAGTGGAATTATATTAAGATTTATTGCATGCAAAAGTAAAATTTTGAAATCGTAGACCCCAAAGCAGCAGTACCTGTGCCTGTGATTTTTGGTTGCTGTAGGTAACAATAGTAACAATAACAGTGTCCCGGTACTGAGAAGTACTGAGGCAGGTATGCAGGATTTATCCCCTTGTCTGAAAGTTTCCTTGCTTAAACCATATATCCAGTTGATTTTTTTTTTTTTGCTTTGTTTTGCTTTACTTTGTATAGAGAGGCAGAAACTTCCCCCCTGTATCTTTCTTTCTTCTTCCAAACAAAGAATATTTAGTTTAATTTTTGTGCAAGGAAAAGCACAAAGAAACACAGAGTAGAAGTGGGCTGTTAGATTGATGCTCTTTTCCAGTTTTACCATATTATGTGCCTTCCTCCACCAAAAGTACGTTTGTAGGAGGTCTGGCTCTGCCTTTGCCTAGGAAATGTTAGTGGCAAAGAAATAGAAGAATGCATCTTTCTAAGAAGAAAGGGAGAAAGTGCATCCTTTCAGGAACACTTCTGAAATGTGTTTATAACCAGAGCAGCAGTCCTCTGTACTCACAGTGATTAGTAGATGCATATAATGAGACTAGTTAAACGTCCAATATTTCAGTGCTTAATTTCAGTTCTTTCTCACCCTTGTTCCAGACAATTGGTTTTCACTGCAAGCTGAGCATTGCATAAATAAATTGGGAAAATTGATGCTCTCTTTAAAATTATCTAGTTACAGAACTCTTAATGGTTATTAACTGAATAATTGTGGTGTTCCCTAAAGGTAACTGGCTATCTAGGATTTACAATTGCAGTAAAAGGAAAGAAAAAAGAGTCTGGTTTATTTTTCAAGGTTGAATGACTGTGAAGCAGTTAAATACTGGGTTTAAGAAGCTTACCAAAACCACTTTCTTTAGGACTGACAATAGGTATAAAACATCTTTTAAGAAACTTAACTTCTGCAAAATGGCATGATAGTTTTTGCATTACACCAGTCGAGTTGATTCTATATGACTCATACTGTACTTTATTTATAGTACTACTCAAAAGAATTTTAAATCTGTTACTGTTTTCTTAGTCTTACATTAATGTGACACTAATTAATATGATCTATATTTAGTCTTTGTTTAGGTATAATTCACAATGAAACCAACATCAATTAGTCTCTTTTTTTTTTCTTTTTGAGATGAGGACGTCCAAGTCCAGTTACTCTATACATTTAGACTACATAGTCTAACTACATTTCTGAACAGCTCTTTGTAAATGCTACTGTTTTCTAAAAGAGAGAACTCCAGCACTCTGCCATGTGGGTCTCAGTATTTGACAGGGATGTAAAGGAACTGTCAGACCCTAGTTCTGGCAATCACCCAAGTCTCTTAGATAAGCTCTATGCCTATGCCAAGTGATGATAAGGCTGCTTTCAGGGAACTCCACCAAAGTCTTAGCCCCAGTGCAGAGTTGTTACTGGCAAGGTCTCTGTGTTCTTGGAACACTGGTAATACTGTAATCACAAACAACAGCTTCCATGACTTCTGTCATGGTGCAGACCATTCCTTAGCCTAAGACTTGTGGGGATCTGCCAGACAATATTACTTTTATTTTTATTTTTGTATTGTATCTTTGGGTTTAAAATCTCACTTTTCTCTCCTGTCACTGCAGCAACTAATTTTTGCTTCAGAGATCTTTTCCATGGATCATGAACTACCTTACCAGGCTGGACTGCCTTGGACACCATCTCAGAAAGAACTAAGCTATCTCTCACATGAAGAGATAGTGACAATGTTATTAGAAAAAATCAACTGCTATGCTCAGATGAAACAAACTGAACCTGAACTGTCAGAATGATGTGCAAATGTAGCATTCCCAAGAAGTGGTCAACACTTGTGCAGAGGAATTGACACTACAGTCTGTAATTATTGCAAAATAAAAATTGTAGGTGTTTTAGGGTCTCTAAGCCAACATGTTACCTGCATAGAGAAAAGAATTTGAGCAAAAAGGAACTACTGATTTTGTGCCATTCTTCCAAACCTCTGCAAGTTCTTAATGGGTGATGAAGGATAACCAGGCATGCTTACAACCTGTTTTAATAGGTTTTTGTGTCCGTTATCCTGTTGCAAGGAACGGGTGCTGTTTACTATTCTGAAGTGGTATGTCTATCAATGAAGTCTCACTCAAGGCACAGAAGATTTGGCCCTCTTAAACAAATTTAGGAAATTGGTGTCATGTATTCTGCAATTGCAAAACACATGGGAAATCTTTGAGTAGTGTGGCCTACATAAAGCTTTATTAAATACAGTAACTAACTGTGGTTATTTTAGCTATATATAGCTTCACAGTTAATATATGCATCTATTAAATAATATGAAATTGAATCATTCAAATCATTCTATTTCTTTTGAGGTTCTGGGAGAGTGGAGTTGTTCTTCTCAAGTCTTATTAGGGTTCTCTGAAGATTGAAGCATTAATCCTTTTCCTTTGTGTGTTGGTGCAGTTCAGTGAACTGTATTACGTCATTGAGAAAGGGTAGAGAGTTGAGGTACCATGAAGCTGCCTACCAAAACTAGTAGATAATAACTAGTTCTTGTTGGTGGAGGTAAATACCTGTACGAAATTTAGGTGAAGCTGAACTGGGGTAAGATGAGATGACTTTCACATAAAGAAGGAATGTATTTTGAAATTCTGTAGTGGTCGTCAGATTGTCTTGAGCAGACTGTCTGTTTTTGTAGTGGCTGATGTATCCTTAGATATTTCTACTTACGGTCTTTAGGACTATATAACATTTTGCCAGATTTAGTGATCGTTATAGTCACTTGGGTCTGGGGTTTATTTCTGCCAAGTGTGTTTCGATCTCAGTGTTTTACAACAGGGAAAAAACTTGGTTTAGTTCTAGACAGGCTTGGCCATCTCAGTGGCACCAGCAGGTTCAAGCAGGTCATTTAAATTCCCTTCTGTGCTCTGACTCCTCAGAAGGACAGACTGATGGGTCAGGTTCCCAGTGCCTGTTCTGTCACTGAAGGTCTGTCATGGCTTTGCAACAAATAATTCTGAAGTCATTTTCTTTTTCATAGTTCCCTCTTTGAACTATGCCACATGCTTCAGAAATATGAGCTAGCAAACAGACTATTCTGGATTTGGCTGGGATAGACCTAGTTTTCTCCCTAGCAGCAGATACAATGCTGTATTTTGGATTTAGGATGAGAATAATGTTGGTGACACACTGATACTTCAGTTGTTTCTGAGCAGCACTTACACTAAATCAGTCATCTGCTGCATCTCATACTGCCCTGCTAGGGAGTTCAAAAAAAATTGAGGAGGGGGCACAGCCAAGGCAGCTACCTCCCAGCTGACCAAAGGGAAATCCCAGACCTTTTGGTATTATGCTGAACAGCAAAACCAGGGTAGAGTTGGCAGGGGGCTGGCAGCCTGCTGCTCAGGGACTGGAGGGACATTGGTCAGTGGTTGGTGAGCAATTGTGCATTACTTGATTTGTGTAAAATATATTCTTTTATCATTATCTTCCCTTCCTTGTCTGTCCTTTTAAGCAGTTTTTGTCTCAGCCCATGAATATTACCTTTTTTCTGATTCTCTGCCCCAGCACTTGGGGTAGGTGAGTGAGTGACTGTGTGGTGTTTAGCTGTCTGCCAGGTTAAACCACAGCACTTAAGTTGTGTAAGAGGTTCTTGGCTACAGGATCAGCTTTCATAGACTTTGAAAGCTCTACTCAGAGAATAAAAAAGAAATTTCTAATGATAAAGAGGAGTGTATTAAAATCCTTTTTGGCCATTTGTTTGAGGGTTTTCTTTCCTTCCCTTTCTTTCCATATTGTAGTATATGTGTATCTAACATTATAATCTTGTAATGAAAATGAGACTGTTTTAAGGAATGAAAGCTGAAAGTCATGAACTACCTTACCTAAAGGAAAAATTAGGGGTATGGAATTTACTGTTATTTTACTAATGTAGAAACTTTTTAATTAAGACTGGTTTAGGAAGAGTCCCTGCAAATACTGAGTGTTTGAAGAGAGATGATTCTTCCAAATTTATTGTTGGAATCAAAAGATGTTCTTCAGTGGGTGCTCTTGTTGGTTTGGAGCTGTGTTTTTTTGTTTCATTGGTTACTTACTTATTTGCAATTTTTTGTTATTGAAGGTGTTATTTTTTTGCTGGGTTAGGCTGCCAAATGAGCCTGTGTGGTTCCTTGAGTGTTTTGTTGGCATCTGTTAAGGTGGGCCAGTCTGTTAGGCTGGCTGCCCTTCCTCTGAAGAGACTTCTTGAGATAAATACTGATGGATGTTTGAATGTGTGTGCCTTTCATCGGGCAAGGAAAGAAATAGAGAAATTGCAGAGGGTGAATGTAGTAGTGGGGATTTCCTGTATTATAATAGAGTCTGTGAATTATGAATGGGAAATGGGATGAAATTAAAAGTTTCTGCTGAGTCTTTTCTCAGTGTCTGGAGACTTGACCTTGCAAAGTGGTGTCCAAAATGTATTTTGAATAGGTAAGAGGCAATATACTGGGCCAGTGGACTGGAGAATGGCTTGATGTTTGCAAGCATTTATAGAACGTGCTAGAAATAAGCATTAAGTTTTCATGTTAAGCCCTAATTATCCCTGTCATTCTGTACATTCTGATGTATTCAGTTGCATTATAGCATATGGGTTTTCAGTGTCTTTTTCTCATTCTCATACAGAATGAACAGTGTATATTGAACAAGCAATTATATACACACATTATTGTTAGCATGCTAAAACTTTATGGTGACTGATTTATGCTATACCTGTTGGTACTTCACAAGTTCCAGCCTGAAGACTGCTTAGGCCTGTTGTCAGCAATGTAGTGGCTGTCTGGTTGACAAAACATTAGTGAAAAGCCTTGGGAGAGAAGAATACATTGGTGTCCCCTTTTAAGGATGAAAGTTGGGATGCAGGCTGGCACAAGATTCCTCATAGTCCATAGAAGAATATACAGAAAACTCAACTTTTACTGGCTAATGGAGGCAGGTGCTGGGAATGTCAGTGAGTCTAATAAAACTGTTTCAAGTTAAGCACACACAAAATGAAGAATATACTGGTGCCACTTCTCTGGGAATAATCTGGCTAGTGTCACAAAGAAAATCTGAAGCAAGTGAAGGAATGGTATCTCATTAACCAGTGAGACCAACCAACTAAGATTAACCAGCTTCATGGCCTTGGCTTCCAATGATCACATCCTTGCAGCTCAAGATTGGTCCCTCACTATGAACACAAAATCAAGCCAAGGTGGCAGAAGGACTGGATGAAGCAAGGCACTTGACACTGTCCCACACAATATTCTTGTCTCTAGAGACACATGAATTTGATGGAGGGACCACCCAGTAGATAAAGAAATGGCTGAATGGTTGCATTCCAAGAATTGCAGTCAACAGCTCAGTGGAAAGCAGTGACAAGTGGCATTCCTTAGGGGTCAGTATGGGAGCTGACTTCTTTTCACATATTTGTCGGTGATTTGGACAGTGAGATTGAGTGACCCCTCAGCAAGCCCACTAACAATGCCAAGCTGTGTGATGCAGTTGACATGCTGGAGGGGAGGGATGTCATCCAGAGGCACCTTGACAGCCTTTAGCAGTGGCCTGTGTGAAGCTCATGAAGTTCAACAAGGCCAAGTGCAAGGTCCTGCACCTGGGTCAGGGCAATCCCAAGCACAAATACAGGTTGTGTGGAGAATGGACTGACAGCAGCCCTGGGGAGAAGGACTTGGAGGTGCTGGTGGATGAGAAGCTCCACAGGATTTGACAATGTGCGTTGGAACCCTGACAGCCAGCTGCATCCTGGGCTGCATCAAAAGAGGTGTGACCAGCAGGTCGAGGTGTCAGCACCTCCATGGGCAGATGGGTGCTTCTGCCCATCTTCTCTGCTCTTGTGAGACCCACCTGGAGTACTGAATCCAGTTCTAGGGCCCCCAGCATAAGAAAGCCATGGACCTATTGAAGCAAGTCCAGAGGAGGGCCACTAAGTTAATCACAGGGCTGGAACACGTGTATGAACACAGGAACATAGGCTGAGAGAGTTCAGCCTGAAGAAGAGAAGGCTCAGAGGAGACCTAGCAGCCTTCCAGTGTCTAAAAGAGGCCTGCAAGAAGGTTATAGAGGAACTCTTCTTAACAAGCACATGTAGTGACAGGACAAGGGGGGAATGACCTTAAGCTGAAGGAGGGTAGGTATCAGGAAGAAAATCTCTACTATAAGGATGGTAAGGCATTGAACAGGTTGCCTGGAGAGGTTGCAGACTCCCTATCCCTGGAAGTGTTCAAGACCAGGCTGGATGCTGTTCTGAGTAACCTGATTGACTGGAAGGTTCCCTGCCCATGACAGGAGAATTGGAACTACATGATCTCTAAGGTTCCTTCAAACACAAACCATTCTATGAATTTATAAGGAATCTCTGAAAAAACTCGTATATAAAAAGGGGAACCTACAGGAGGTCAAAACAGCAACAGGTGGCTGTAGAGGAGTAGAGAGAGATGGCTTTAGGTAGCAAAGTCACAGCGTACCTGGGGTTTAACATGGTGAGTGGCCTGTAGATGCCATTCTTGTTCTCCTTCAGATGTACCAGCAGGAAGATGATGACTGTGGGAAAGGTGGGGCCTCTAGGCTGCATGCTGCAGGGAACCTGGAAACAAAAGACAGAATAGGATGCAGTAAACAGTGTCTTCTCTCCTTTAGTCTCTACTGATACGATCAGCTTTCAGGAACCACAGGTTCCTGATACCAGTTGGAAAGTCTGCAACAAAAAATACTTACCTTGGGGGAGAAGGATCAGTTTAGGGAACAGTTAAACAAACTGGCAATACAAGAGTCCATGGGATCTAATAAGATGTAATCATGAGTGCAGAGGGAGCTGGCAGGTCTCACAGTTATGCCACTCTAAGTGAGCTTTGCAAGGTAAGGATCGTCTCTATGGGGAGTGTAGATTTTTACTGAGCATCTTGACTATATAAAAGAGACTTTTTTGGTTTTTTTCAGGAGTCATTACTTGTGAGAAATGCAAATACATTGAGTTCACGTTCATAATAAATGTCCTTTTTGTCTCATGAAGTGCCTTTAATCTTGTGTAAGTAAATCTATTTATATGGAAGGTCTATTTATATGGAAAGCTGTGTTTTTACAGGCTATGAGAAGACAGAGGATGTTTCAGAGAAAACTTCCCTAGCTGATCAAGAGGAAGTGAGAACTATATTCATCAATCAGCCCCAGCTAACCAAATTCTGCAATAACCACGTCAGGTATTAACAAAAACACTAGAACACTGCATGCTGAATAGCAAGATTAGAAAGGTTTTGTTTATTTTACTTCTGTCATTTCCACTGGCCACCAATGATAGTCTTAGACACTGGAGAGAGGAATGAAGTGAAATGAGGACACAAGTAAGCTGTTTCAGTTACAAACCTGACCTTCTGAATTTTTAAGAATGGAGTGGGGAAGATTCAGTTGCTTTACAGCTGTACCATCAGTGTCTCCCTAGAGGATGGATTTGTTCTTCAGGTTTCAGTTCAGTTCATCTTTGAACCTATTCCTGGCAGCTGAATGCTGATGCAGTTGTACTGCACTTGAGCACAGCATTGTTTATGCTTTGGAAACACTTGGCTTTTTCAGTCAGCCAGTTACAAATATGCTGTGGTTGCCTATGATACTAGTTTTCAGGTTCAGGCTTTAGGGACTTTGCTGATGGCTTATGCTGGGGTTTTTGGTTTGCTTTTGATGGATTTTAAGTCATATAGTAAAGTAAGTAATGTATGTTTAGATCTGATAACATCCTCACTTCTGTTGTTAAAATTCAAAAGAAATGAATGGCAAAAGTACCTCTGTCCCAAGTAGATGTGTTTTCTGAAGGTACCTTTGATAATGTGCAGAATTCTGTAGACGTTGGGAACAATGTGGTGGAATTTTCCATGACCTTGAGAAACTTTATATGCTATTTCTTGGTGTATACAAATTAAGTTAAAATATTCTTACAAGTCTTTTGATTAAAAGTTTTTGGCATGATTGTTTTTTGCATATATTGTTTTAGAACCTTAGGTGGCGGTGGTCTGTTCTTAAACAGATGTAAAAGGCTGACGGAGAGCTGGGAGCTCAAACATTTTGTGATGATGGCTTAGCAGAGATTCTTTTGCTAGGATAAATTTCATTCTCTTCTTCCAGCCTAGCAAAAGCACACTTAATATCCAGTATTTATCAGTTTAGAATCAAAAAGCAAACTGTTTCGTTTGAAAGCTTGTATAACTGAGAGGGAAAGAATACATTTGAAGAAATTTTTGTTCTGTAATAATAGCATGTGCTTTTGTCTCTTCCTTTCAGCACTGCAAAGTACAACATAATCACATTCTTGCCAAGGTTCCTTTATTCCCAGTTCAGGAGAGCTGCTAATGCATTTTTTCTTTTTATTGCATTGCTTCAGGTAAGATCAACAATAAGATTCTAATGTTTTAAACTTGTTAAGAGACCATTTATTATAGAGAGAGATACCGAGATACTTGAGGTTGCTATACTGTTGTTTCCAAGCTGGCTGGCCTATCAGAACAGCTGTATCATGTAGACAGATCCTTAATAGAATGTTTGGGTTTGTGGCGTTCTTGCTCCCTGGAGGCAACAAAATGCACACAAAAATTTTTCTATAAAACAGGTTAAGTATATCTGAAATTCTGTTGGGTCAAAAAGACTTGTGAAAAGAAAATTCCATTTAAAAATATCTGGCACATACAGAAAACTGTTACCTGTAGTTGGCATTTCTTCTAGAGGGTAATGTCTAAAAACATACTGAACTATATGAATTTTATTTCTGTAAGTTCTTTTGAGGGACAGGAATTGCAGCTGAGGGAAAGTGATTATTTATTCTTAGAGATAAAGATTGAAATTGAGCCTGGACAAACAAAACCAGTTATGGAGTCCAGTACTACAGCAAGTATTTCCTGTAAACCAGCTAATCAATGTACTGGTTAGGAAGGAAGCACACAGTCTATTTATATCACCGCTGTAGCTTTGATATGTTTGTAAAGTGAAATCCCTGACCCAGCTTAATGAGACTTTTTTGAAGAAGTACATAACATTTTGCACATCTATATTTTAGCTTTGTGATAGTTCAAGTAGAAAATATTTTGGGGTTTTTGTATACTATTCTTTCAATGCATTAGCTGATGATAAGTGAAAAATTGAACTGTGTTCAGGTGCAGTCATAATTACCATTGACTAGTTCTGCATTTCAAACATATTTGATGAAAACATATTTTCTGCATGATTTCAAATGCATTGTTTACAGTGTGTTGATTTGTCTCTTGAGGAGGTCATTGTGTTAGGGATTGACATACCAAACAAAAATTACTGAAAAATGGCGCATAAACTGCAATATGTACTTTTTCCTTCCTCACTCCACATATTTCTGCAAGTCAAAGTTTATTCCTCTGTCCTTACTCTGATGTCTTTGCTGGTACTTTAAGTGCTTGGGGCAGTTTTTTATGATGCACCTTCATAAGTAGCTTACAACTTTTCTAGGGGGGAAAAAGTTCAGGGTTTCATTAGGTTTTCTGCCTGCAAGCCTGTGGCTTCTAAATAAACATCCTGCTAACCCCATCTGGCATCTCAGGTTAATCCAGTGGTCCAGCAGTGTTCCCTGTGGTGCCACTGTGCACCTCAAGGTAGAGATACAGAATACAAGGTTTCAGAAGTGTCAGCAAGTGGAGTGTTAGGACTTTAAAGGGGTCAGGCTATCAGTGAGACTGCATTGCCAGGAGAAGGAAGTAGAGGAGAATGGAATTGGAGTCCAGGCTGGTGACCCTTTTGCTTTCAGATTTTGCCTGCAAAATAACATGCCGTTGGAATGGGAATTTGGACATATATGTAGGAAGGAAGGAAAAGGTAGGAATAGCTGGAGAAGTGATAGATCCCTTTCCTCTGTAGCCAGCGTATAGTCACTTGCTGAACAGTAGCTTTTGGCCTGATTTCCATTTAATTCCTTGAAAAACGTCTACAGTAACCTGGAAGATAGAGCTCTGTTGGTCCTATAAGAAGCATATTAAAACATGTTGTTTTCTTTCAGAAGCACAATATAGTGGTAGCAAAGAGAAATGTATAGAATTAATGAGTAACATTGGCTGTTTTTCAAAACATTTTATGATAAATTGAGGATCTCTTTTAACTACTTTGGGGAACCACTAGTTAGTGTACTCTTTTCTTGCAGAGTTCTCGTTGTTTTCACACTGCATTACCCATAATAAGTCTGTTCAGGCAGCAATCCTTTCAACTATCAGTCTTGCCATTAAGAGCTCTAGTCAGTATAAAGATAATTATGGATAACTGTCCATGTATATTGTGATATACATGCAGCTGCATTTTCTCACACTTTACATACATGTTTGCTTGCATCGTCTGCCCCTATACCTGGTTAGCAAAAATTGGTTTTTACAGCAGTCTGGTGGCTATTTGAAATTTATCATTTAATATCTAGTATGATTTAAAATATCTCTTAAGAGATTAAGACTAAAGAAACAAAAATACCTTGGACTACTGTCTACTCTAACAAAAATCTAAATTGGAAAGTTTAGTTATATTTTATAAATACGTATTTTAATTCAATTTGAAACACAGAAAAGGAAGGTGAATATTCTGCAAACACTAAAACCTGTGGAAATAGTACCATTGAACACCATACTGCTTAAAATGCAGATGTTCTTTTATTGTATCAGCTGCTTTTGAGTTGGAGACTATAAAGCTCTCTTGGAAATAATTAACACCATATCTAAAAGGTGAATTCACGTGTCTTCATTTGCACAGAATGTAATGTTTCTTGTATTAAAAATGTTTTCAACCAGCAATGCACAATATTTTTTTTTCCTTTTTTTTTAATAGCAAATACCAGATGTATCACCAACAGGCCGCTACACAACGTTGGTTCCTCTCTTATTTATTTTAGCTGTAGCTGCGGTGAAGGAGATAATAGAGGATATTGTAAGTATTTAATAGCAATATTTTGTAAATAGCTGTCATATTTTTCATTGATAATATTCCAGAAATGTTTCCCGGTTGTCAAATCCAGGTCCAAGCATTTGATGCACCTCTTTATTTCTAGTGTTCCATGTGTAAAATCCTTAGTTTCACTGTTGCAACTTTTCATGGGTTTTTAGACAAATGGGGAATAGGCCTTTTTAGTTTTTTTCCTGTTGCTCCAGTCCAGTGCAATTACTTGTTAGCATTTCCTAAATGCTAGCATTTTCTTGGTGCTGTGTGATCTGCTGACTCTTGATGGCCAGGAACAGACAGAATTGGTCCTTGTTAGGCAGAGCCTCCGCCTATGCCAGGCTTTCCTAGGCTCTTTCCAGTCACTGTCTGTGGTAGTGGTTGTGTTTTTGGATTGAAAAAAGAACTTTAAAAGAGCTGGGACATTGTCAACACAGAAGCCTCCATTCTGATATATTTTATTTTGAGGGAGAGAAAGGAATTTCAGTCTCTGTTTCACTTGATACAAAAGATGTTGGGGTTTTCTGAGTACCTTCTTGCCCTCCCTTCACTAAAAGCATATGATAGAAACCTGTCTCTCTAACTTGCTTAAAATAATTGAGTCTTCTGATTGATGTCTTTTATATCTAAGGAATTGAAGTAATCTTAATTATTTATCAAATCACTGTAGATGCTAAGAATTTCTTTATCTGCTTTTGTTTTATTTTAGTTCTGCAAGTATATTATGAGAAGGATAAGACATTAGATATGTCATGATACAGCAGAGTGTCTTGTCCACTAGGGGAGTAGTGTTCCTGTTGGTGGGCTCTTCTCTTTGAGTTTTGTAAAGGGTTGCAGGTAGTGTAGTCTTTCCTTGCACACAAATAGTAAGTTGCCTGGGAACACAAGATTTATTGTGTTTGAGCAGAATTACAATGTACATGCAGAAACATGACCAAGAGGAAGTGTGTTGAGCTGCAAAGGAGGCTTGGAATGGAGACTGCTTGGTGACATGCTGCCTTTATTGCTGCAGTCAACTTGGTTTTCTCCTCAGTTACCTCTGTGAATGGATGGTAGGCAAGATATAGGCTCCCTACGTTGTATGAAGCTCCTGGATCACAGAGTTAAGTGGTCCTGCAAGACACAATGAAGTTTATATTAAATATTTTTCTTCTACTTGGCATTTCTAGCTTTTACTGCCTTACAGTCAGCTTCTCCTTAAATGCCTTTGTTGCTTTCTCTTTACATAAACAAAACCCCTTTTAAAAAAAAGCCATAAAATCAATTCATGTTCTTTTAGATATTTTTAACCATTCTGCTGTTAATGCTTACAGACTTACACCATCTGTCAGTGTCTAGGCAAATATAAAGCTGAGGCTGCTGCTACTGTACAAAGTGTTCTTTTTAAAATTATCTCATCCAGTCGCTTTTCTTTTGTTATTTGTTTCTACCATTTGCTCTTTGTAACTTGAAGTGTACAGTTTGGTGGCAGGGGAGAAAGACAGGGATCAGGTATAGTGGGTTGTGCATATACCAGCTAAATAAACTTCTCATTACCAAATGCTACTAAGATACCTAAAACCAATACAGCTATACTGGTTTTTTGCTGAGAAAGTTGACCACTTTCTGCATAGTAAAATATTCAAAGTGTTTCCCTTAACCATTAGTTTTCATTATGTCTCAGGTTTTTTTACACAGTGAAATATCTAGGATCTCCATGAATGGTAATCTTCATCTAATATTAAAGCTTTTGGTTGGGAATCTTGTATATTGATAACAACAAATACACTTGTCAAAATAATACTTTTAGCTCAAGAACCTAATGTTTCTTTTTCTGGAATGAAATACCAAGAAGGGAAAGATGTTAGCAGAAGATATTATTCATGAACAGCGTGTGTTTTCCGTACATGCTTCAAAGGTGCTAGCAAGATTTGTGACATGCAGTGTTAGATTGTCAGCTGTTTCTGATGATTTTCACCCATCATACCTCAGAAAGCACTGGACATTAACTTTTTCAAAATGGAGGAGATTCACCCTGTGGGCAAATAGACATCTGCTTTGGTTAAGTTATGCTTTCCCTTTGATCAAAGGTTATTTATCTGTACATCAGCCATCTTTTTGAAAGGAGATTCTGCTAGTAATCTGTGAAAATCTAGTAAAATGTAATATTTCAATTTTGCAAAGTTATAAAGTGGCCTTTTAAGAGCTGCTAGCTCAGAGTCAAATCAACATTTTATTGGCAATAAATCACTCAAGTATCTTGACTTATTTTTCTTTCATTTTACAAGATTGCTTCTGATTTTGTTTGCATCACAAAGGCATGAATTCTGAACATCTGTTCAAAAAGTGTACCTAAACCAGTTAATTCTATTTAAATTAATTTTCTAAAACATGTTCCTGCTCAGGAAAAACTGAGTTCATGAGTCCTAAATAGTGTATTTAAACTAGTACTCTCCTAAGCTTTTTGTATCTGAGTTTGGTCATACCTTGAAAACGCTGGTTGTTAATAGCTGTATCAAAAGATTACTGTCAAAAGATGTCTCACAGCTATATTAAAACTAAGGTGCATCATCACCTCTTTGAGGGGGTGTGCTGTTGATTTTTCGTTTGTTTGTTACTGTTGTTGAAGTCTGCAGGCATCTTTGTGGAAGTGGAGTCCTTATGTTTACACAGTCATTGCCTGACTTCAGATGTCTGTATGAGACACTTAGATGAAGAATTTTTCCATGGTCGTTGCTGTGGTAGAATCATCTCCCAGTTCCAGGAAAGGGCAAAGTTACTGTATTGAAATGCACCAGTTCTTTATGTAAGGAACCTGTCCAGATAGAGATTGCCCACATGAAAGGATATTTTAGTACAATACAATTAGTTTGGAACTGGATGTGACTTTCCTGGTGTTCATAACTATGTGAGCAATTAATAATCCTGTTTAAATATATACATGGTTTATTGAATAGATGAGTGGGAGGGGCTAATAAATGGGTTTTTTATTAGAAGTATGAAAGCTTTAGCTTATCAGCAGAAGTCTTTAACCACTCTGCATTTTTAATTTAGAAAAGGCATAAAGCTGATAATGCGGTGAACAAGAAACAAACTCAAGGTAGGAAATTTTCTTAACATTTTTTGGGGGGGGTTGAATTTTTGGACATGGTAGTAACACAATTTGAACTGCTGACATAATTGAGTGGGAAATTGCATGTGCAGATTACTTCAAAATTTCTGATCTGAACAGTTGAACTAAAAATTTGCAGTGATGTTAGCCCTGCAAAGTAGAATATGTTCTAGATTAAGGTTGTGAAGTTTCTAAGAAATTTGAGCATTTACTCATTTAGCACAGGTGGTGCTGTCGCTGTTAGAAGATCATAATCACCTGTATATTTAATGGGCCTACATTATAATTACAAGTCTGCATTTCTGAGTACACGTATAATTTTTTTCAGCCAGCAATAGGAAGGATGCATCAAAAAAATAGAACTGCCTTTCTATACTGCTTCAAAACTGTGGATAAAGACTAATGGAGTGTTTTTTAGGTTTGATTTGTTGGGTTTTTGTATTAAATCAGTGTAATGGTTTGATTAGAAATTATGAGATACTTAGCCAGTGTGCCCTAATCACTATTGGCATGTGGTTTTTTTAATAGATTTTGATAAAGAAAAGTGGTATAAAACTGGGATTATTTTAGCTCAGAAAGTGAGGGAGATATTATTATATCCTAAACATGCTTGTCAGGTAGGATATCAAAATTTAGGTTCCTGCTTTGCTGCTCTTGAACTTTTCATGTTATTTGTTCTGAGGTAGACCTCTCTTGATGGAAATAGTCATATTTTTATAAACAGGGGGATCCTTTTAAATATATGATAAAAATAACCATAAATGTTTTAGGGAGAAATGTAGTCATTAGTTACAGATAAAAAATTGTGTAGCACTGCTAAATACTGGAAACATAAATATTAAAGCCTACCTAAATTGTATGTAAATCTTTACTGTGAAATTTATGGGGGCTGGGAGGGCAAGATAGCCTAGGAAACTATTGAGCATGTAGAAGCTATTGAGCTCAATAGCAGGTATGGAGAGATTAGGATGGGGAGACAAAACTATTGACTGAAATCACAGAAATAGAAATTTCCAGAGGACAAGCCTGGAGAAACAGATAACCTCTTAGCAATACATAAAAAAACAAAGGAAAACTTAATATCGACATCCAAAATTCTTTTATCAACCACTCATAGCTTTTGATATTACAAACAACGGTTTTAGTGGCAGTGAAATCTTAAAATGCCTTTTCAATTTTTCTTTTTGTCCAGAGTGTACAAAGTTTTAATAAAAGGCTTGTTTTACTCTTTTTTCTGACTCTTCTTCTTGGTTACCTCTCATCAGGGTCTTTGGTAACTGTTCCTAAGATTCCTGAATGTTCCATGCGTGCAAAAGAGTATCTTGGAAGTTAAATGTGTGATGAGGGTAAATAAAATACTGCTAGCACTGAGAAACACATTTCTTAAGCTAATACAGGATTCACATATGTGCAGCATTGATCCTAGCATCCTGACAAAGCAATTTTTAAATGTATTGTCAAATGCAATCTATTGTCAAAGCAATAATTAAAAAGTTAATCAGTATGGTACTCTCTTTGTTTTCATGTATTCAGCAGTTCTGTGACCCTGAAAAGCAGCGATGTGCACAGTACGTTGTATATGCAGCTCCACTTTTGGTTGCCTTTTAAACACACAAAATTGTTAGTGAAATGACACATGCATATGGAGATTCTGTATGTGGGTCCCTGTGCAACTTTCTGTTCCTTAATGATGATCTGTATCTCAGTTAGCCTTAAGTAGTTAACTTTCTAAAAGTTTACTATGAAAAAAACCTTTTGCAAAGGATTTGGATATATTAGTCTGCATTGGTGGTGATTTTTTGTTGCCTCAGGCTGCATACATGTATGATACAGCAGGACACCATCAGACATTCTGGCAGGATGAAATCTGCATTTCTCTAGTGTGGTGAAGTAGCGTTCTGTAGGGCAGATGGAAAATGCTTTTGAAAATTGGTTGTTAGAGACAGCTGAAAAGTGGGAGATAAAAATGTGAAAGTCAGGCTGCAGAAGGCTTTATGGTGCAAGTTCGCTAGCCATTATATAAAAGGTGCAAAGCAACACCACTTCTTTTTTTGTTCTCATAAGAAAATGGATTTAACTGAACATTAGTGTGTGTTAATTGTCCTTAAAAGCTTACTAGATCAAGCTAGGGTTAGAGTACTCTTGAAATTTCAGGTGGCTCAGCATGTTTCCATGAGTCTGACTCATCCATTTGTTAGCTGATTTTAACTGGTTCAACCAGCCAGAAACAAATCCAGAAAGAAAAAATGATAGTGTCCTTCCATGGAGTATATTAAACTGGATCATCAAAGGGCCTAGCAAACCCTGGAGGCAGCATGCATAAAGCAGTGAGGGCACACACCTTGGCACTGGGTGACAGCAGGACAGGACTTCCCCTCTGCAGCCAGAAGCCCAGTGGCAGTTATTATGCTGTAACCATTTGTGAAATGTAGTTGTCTGGATTGCTGCAATATTTTAAATTCTTGTCAGTTCTTTTCATCTGATAGGTGCCATGGCCCCAAGAATCAGTACTATTAGAAGTTGTGTTGCTGACACAAGGGGATGGAAATAGGTAGTTGGCAGCACAATTATCAAATGTCTTGGGTTCCTTAGGACAGTGTTACAACCAGTCATCACTCTGAAACTGTAGTTTTACCAGTGGAGGGAAATGGTTTGTCAAAATAGATTTTGTGTAATGATCAGCTGGTTGGTGAGGCAGTCATTAAAATATCTTGCTTACTGTCTGAAAGGGAGACTGCCCCATCTACCATTGCCCTGAGCATAACACTAATAAATTCGGGGGCAGGAGGGGAAAGACTTATTAAGCAGAAAAAAGTACTAAGCAGTTTAAGTAATGGTTGCAGATATCACTGAGATACACAAGAAGAGGAGTCAGTCTGGACAGAACTTCCAGGAAGACTTCAAGGCCATATGTAGTCCCAGATTTTGATCCACTTTTTTGAAGTCAGCACTCTCTTGCATAAGAATTTGGTCCTGATTGGGAATTGAAGCTTCATGATGGTTTGAAAGCTGGAAAACACAGTGAAAGGGAGCAGTCTCTTAAAGTTATCTAAATACTGATACATAGCAATATGTTTCTTTTTCTTTTTGCACATCCATCTTCAGTAACTGGGGCTAAAAAAAGTTACCTTTATTGTTCTCTGAAAATACAGTCTTGGCAATTAACTGGCTACAAGGCATGGTTTTTGTATCATAATAGTAGCACTTAAAACTAGAATAGTGGAATGTGGTTACGATATTAATTGTTACTACCAGGGAAAAGCTATACTAAATACTACTCTAAATAGCATGGGTTATTTTCAGGATATTTATGGAGGAGGTGACTAGTGATCTTAAAGTTCTCTGATATGCCAATAACAACAGAATAGATAAACTCCAGTGAGCTTCCTGGCACTTTTAATGAATATTGAATATATTCCTCTCACCTCCCCCAATAATTTCAAAACTTTTTCAGAACTTTTTATTCCACTTACTGGTTTATTTTGGAAAACACATTATCATAAAATCTATATCAGATTTATTTGATTCTCAAGCCCTGCAACATGTTCTAATTGACTTTGTAATAAGATTCAGTGGCACAAAACTGTTATAAAGAATATGGGGTATATATTTGAAATGCTTGATCTAAATTCATAGAAACAAGGCATGCTCTAAAATATTATGTAAGTGAGATGTGTCTGTATGGCTTTTCACAAGGTATCTAGCACATACCTGTATACTGCAGTTAGACTGTATACTTTAGTACGACTGGAAAATTCTTTCTTTTTTCCTTTTTTTTTTTTAGTACTACGAAATGGTGCATGGGAGATTGTCCACTGGGAAAAGGTGTGTGTCTTTATTGGTCACTTTCAGATCATAATGCATATTTAATATTTGTTTTATTTCTCCGTGTAATTGTTAATGATAAAAAAAACCTGGTATTATGGGAAATGTATAATCTCTTGTATTTTTTTTCCTTTGTTGATATTTGTCTCTCAAAGCATACTTTGAAATCAAGTCAGTTTTGGTGGCATGAGTTCAAACTGGTTAAGTTCAGTGGGAATAAGCTGAACAATATGATGGCTGTGGCAAAATTACTCACTTCCTTAGTATAATGTGGTTTGCCAAGGCAGAAACTTCTTCATGGAAACTAGTAACTTCCTGTATTTGTTGAACTTTATCAGCATAAATCATGAGAACTTTAAACATGTTTATGCAGTGGTTAGGAATGGAGTCTTAAAGGTATCTTTCAAGAGCTAAATGTTATGCTACCATCTAGTTACTTAGTTTTAATGGTTTTCATACCTGAAAACTTGCCGTAATTTTGATGCAAGGATCAGGTTAAATTGGCTTATACCTTTGAAGAAGCAAGGATAGAGAGGGATGCAACAAAACTGTGGGCTTAGGTGAGATTAATTTCTTCTTTAACTCAACTTCAGTCTTTTGGTAAAGTATTTTACAAAACCAGCAAAATTAAAGAACTGCATAGAGAAGGCTATTAAAGATTAGGCTTATTTGGCTAATTAGGCCTATTAAAGATTAGATTTCCAAAGAATTCCAATAACTTCTGACAGAACTCCAGTTGTACAATCTAACTTCTCTAAGTGTGTGAGTTTCTAACAGTCTTGCTAGCAAATTCAGCAGGTAAATATTTACTGTGCTTAAAACAAGGGTGTAATACATTTTGTTTGAGACCATTAACCAATTCCCAGTTTTCTTTCAGGTAGATGTTGGAGATATAGTTATAATAAAAGGCAAAGAGTATATACCTGCTGACACTGTACTGCTCTCATCAAGGTAGAGATGCCCACTGATGCTTATAGTGTAGAGGCTGGTTTCTCTACCCTGCATTTATTTATTTATTTGTGGTTGCTCCAAGGAAATAAAGAATAAACAAAAGTGCTGCTGTTCTGAAGTGTAGTCTTGTGTTCATTTGGTCATTTATCATTTAAGGTAATGTTTTATTTCAAATTGTGACAATAGCAGTTTTGAAATTACACTGGCATTCAATTTACCCCTAAGGAAAATGTTGTATGTTGATTTTGTTGTTGGATATAATACAAAAAAGGCTGGTTCTCTGTCTAAAAATTAGACCTCGACTGCCATATTTAGCCATGTTGGCTTTTTAATATGTACCCAACGAATTTCATCCCATAAGTAAATCAAAATGGATATATTACAGGGAACAGAAATGGTTTTTAAATTATATAGTCTCCAGTTTGATAATTGAATCAGGGAAAAAAGTGAACATGAGATGGGAACCATCAAATTAGCACTGTCTGAACCCACACTTTAATATATATATTTTGAATAATTTCATCAGTTGGAAGCAAGACAATATTTGGCATGTCATGCTGTGACCCTTTTTACATGGACAATCAGAGATTGTTTATCATCATTTCCTTGGACAATTTTATTTAAGAAATCCACATCTTAAGTGGGAGATGCACATTTTTCAACATCTATTTGATCAGGTCAACAGATATATAAACCTATTATAAGAATCTTTTTTAATGAATATTATCTAAATGTGAATGTATTGTAATTTTTTTTTCTGGCACAAGCAGAAGCATTACGTGTATGACTATGATTTAGGTATAAACCCTCTATGACCCCACTGAAGTTAATTAATCTACTCATGCCTACAATTAGTAGAGTTAGGATCCTATGCATTTCTGTCGACAGACTGGGGTATAGACTAGTATGTTGTTTCTCTGTCTTTCATTATATCTCAAAATTAAGTGTAGCTGTTTCTAAAATGCTTGTAATAAATTATTATCAAGTAGTTCCCAGTAAAGTAGTTCCCAGAAAATACTGTAAATTTCCCCCACAGTCTATCTTCAGGGCAAATGTTAGTCATAACTTAGCTTGTGTTGAGTGTCCTCTGTAAACCTTTTACTTCTGAACTTTGAGAAGCATTTACAAATTCTCCACCAAGATCTTTGCTTCTCCACCAAGAACTTTGCAGGCAATACATTATGCAGCAAGAACACTTTCTGTTGGCCTGATAATAGCTTCTGTCATGCTAACCATAGTGTCTTGCAGGTGGAAGCTATTACATCCTCTCAGAGCAGCTTCTTTGTAATCTTCCTGAGTAATCCCCTAAATTTGAGTCTATTCCTAGGTGACTTCACAGTTTTGCCCTTTCATATTTGGAGGACACTTGCATCACCGTTGTGGTTTACACACAGGAAAATACCAACTGCCTGGAAAGCCTACTTTGCAATCCTTGTACCCCTGAAGGAATCTTACATCACGAGTTGACAGTGAAAATAACAGTTAGCTGCTACTGGACTTGGTCAGGACTGTTTCCACTTTGTTTAACCCTCTTTAATGCCCTTATTAGAGCACACTATGTGTCTCCAACTGTGCATGTCCGGCTATGACCATTACTCACACACAATTTTCCTGTGAGCTTTTCTTCTAGGATCCAGTTTGCAATGGGGACTCTACGAATCACGATTGCTTTTCTAGACCCAGTTCAGGCATTTATTCCAGCTAAAACTTCTTCCCTAGTTACATTACTAGGATCCTGTTTCAGCCTTGCTTCCAGGAGAGAACCCTGTATTACTACATGACCTCTAATTCTGCCTGCATACTGGCATGTGCTCTCCTCCATCTCTCATCTCCGTGTGGCCATGTTTCTTCTGGAAGACTCTCATCAATTTTGCTTTCAGGTCTTTATTGATGCCCAGCTATATTTTAGTTTCCAAAAGCAATGCGAGTCTGTGGGCCTGCTTTTAATTCAAACTAATAATACTGGATTTTTTTTTACCAGCAGTAGCAGTTTCTGGAGAACAAGAGGATCTTAATTATTTTAGGAAACTGTAAACTCTTACAGTGAACGACCCAAACCTCTGAGATTTAATTCTGTATGGTTCTTGCTAGTTCAGTGTACACTGGAATTTGTGAAACTGGAAAAAAAAAATTTTCAGCATGTCTACACAGAAAAGGTACTTGTTACCTGGCTCTTCAGAAAAGCTGGTTGAAAATTGGTGGTTGTGGCTTTTAATTTTTAATTGATGTCTGGAGTGGCTGGAAACTTGGTCAGTTGAGAAATAAGCATAACACTTTTTTATGTTTACATACAATGTCAGTGTGTTCTGCAGCCTAAAGTTTGTGCCTTACAGTAAAATAAACCACTTGAGTAAAAACGAAAGTGTTCTAGCTCTTTTCTTTCTGACCTGATTGAAATAGATTTTGAAAAAATTGTCATCAGACATTTTAATTAACATGTACTGTTTGAATAATAATTTCAAACTCTGTCTTTTTGTCTTTGTTCATTTGTTTTGTTTTGTTGTTGGTTTTTTTTTTCCCCTGTCACTTATTTTTCTGTTCTAATCATTTCAAACTGGGATGTGTAGGTGGCAGTAGGGGAAGTAGTGAAAGTGACCAATGGGGAACATCTCCCAGCTGATCTCATCAGTCTGTCATCAAGGTTAGAATAAAGTAGTTGCACAGGATACGTGCATGTGGGTCCTCATATACCAAATATGAATAACACTGCCATGTTGATAATCTTTGCTTTGCTATTCATCTTTCTCCAACAAAACCTACATATTTATAAAATTAGAAGGGGTTCTTTTATCAAGTACAGATCATTAAAGTGGAAATACAATAACACTTCAAGAAGTTAAAATTGTTTCACTCTTGTTTTTACACTACCCCCATGAAATTTTATCAAACAAGTTGTCATTGAATAAACACAGTTAAACACCAGGTTAAATATATGTTTAAGAGGAATATACCTGTTTCTACCAACTTGCTATTTTCAGCAAAGAATGTAGTTTAACATTGGTGGGACTGGTAGAGGACCCTCTGCACAAACTTGGATGTTGCACAATCTCTGCTGCATGTGGTGGCAAAAGCAGCGTTGTTCTTGTGTATTGTGACAAAATGCATGTTTCTTAGACATGTCAGCTTTATGCTATTGTCTGCACTCTTACCACACTTTGTTTTTTTCCTAACCAATCAATGGGCCTGCCTTGATCTAACTGTAGCTTACTTTGGAGGTCACTGTAATCTGCTACAGATATTGCAATTAAGCATGTGTCTCATGTGTCTCACTTGAAATGTCTTTGCTGCCTTAGTTTGTTTTAAAAGTGCTTTACAAAAATATTGTTTGGTTTTTATTGTTAACTAATAAAAATGTTAGAATTGTGACAATGTCTTACACAGGTGGTTCCATCCAAGCAGGCTAAATAGAAGTTATTTATATTTTTAAAGAAGTTTGTCAAGAATAAAACAGTAGCCTAAATGTACCTTATGATAATTTTTCACATTTTAATGCTTGTACTTTACAAAATTATGTTAAAATAACCGACTTAATATTATCCTGCAAATAATCTAAAATTAAGTCACTTATCTGTAGCCACTGTCGCATTAATAAAGGAAATTTAAAAAATAATTGATGCTCAAATTTCATGCTAGAAGCAAGGAAAATAGTAGAAGCATTAAAGTGGTGTAGAGAGTAAAACTTTATTCTTTTAGGTGTTAAGGGGTTTATGACTTACTTGATCCTTCTCAGAATCAAAACTTCTTTCTGTCTTAGATTTAAATAGTAGGTGTTCTGTCCTCACACCCAAAAACTGGGAGCTGACTGGAGTAATTTAGAAATTTCTTGGTGTCTGTCAAATAGATGATGCATTCACATAGTAATATTCTGCATGAACTTAAAACTTTTAAATTATAAAAAAGCTTTTGAAATGGCAGAAGGAGGATATATTTCAAAAAACTGTATTATGTTATCCATAATTTAGACTTTTTTAATAAGAAAACCTTATGCAAGGAAACTTGTCTCTTAAACTCCTGCTGCTTGCTCTAATAAGCACTACAAATGCACTACACTGTGCCCAGATCATAATCTCATGTGTAAAAATAGAACACTTTTGCTGTCTACAGTGCTTTTATCAATGTTTCGTTTAAGAAAATAGGCTTTGGCAAACTTCTCTGAAAATGTAAAGTACTCTTAGTTTTTATAGATTTGGCTGTAAATTATTCTGGTTTTGAAGATTTGATAAGACAAACCTGTTTGCATAAAGAAGTATTACAAGATTACAGGAAGTTTATGGATTTTGGCGCTATAATTTTGAATTCAGGACTTTTTTTCTCTTAATAGTGAACCACAGGCCATGTGCTACATTGAGACATCTAACTTAGATGGTGAGACAAACTTAAAAATTCGACAGGTAGGAGTTTCATTTTTGAGAATATTGCTAATATTATTTTTGTCTATTAATGCTTATAAAAATTTCTTATTATATTAATGGCTGTTCTAGAAGACTCTGAAATTTTAGTAGTTTGAATAAAAAGCTATGGATTGTTGGCATCATAGAAGTGGAGGAATGAGTGGTTACAGAGTTATTCTTTGTGCTTTGTTTTAGGGTTTTTCTTTGGGAGAATAGATAGAAACATAAGTAGTTTGGGTATTGGCTTTGTTTGTAGAGAACAGATGGTGGGGCAGAAGCCCTGCAGAAAGCAGCTGATGGAGCCAGTATTGTCCTTCAGGGACAGGTAGGGAATAGCAGATTTTGACTGAGTGTGAGAGAGCAGATTTTGACTGGGACACACTTGGGGACATTCTTGCTGAGCTCTGTGATGGATTATGACCCTGTCTTGGTCATGGTATTTTCAGATGCCAAGGTGACTTTTTCACTGTAGCACTCAGTTGTGACAGTAAAGTGTAGCTGGTCCATTTTGCTCCCATAGGGATGATTGTTTTCTGGTCTTGCTATTAGATTTATATATGTAGATTTTTTTATTGTATAGTGTTTTTTAATGTCATGACAAATGAATTTTTGTTTACAGGGTTTGCCACTAACATCAGACATCAAGGACACAGAAAGCCTGATGCAACTCTCTGGCAGAATTGAGTGTGAGAGCCCAAACCGACATCTCTATGATTTTGTTGGAAACATCAGACTGGATGGGCATGGGTATGTAAATGCAGGGAAGATGGTCTTGGGAGATTCAGTCTAACAGTAGTAACTATGTGTTCTTAAACTACTGAAGTGAAAATATGAATAGTAAATCTTTTTTTATGTATTCTCTGCTAGACTTTACTCTTTCAAAAAACTAGAAGCATAAAACCTTACTTCTAATTGTCTCCAACTTGAGTTGTTTTACTAGTTGTCCTTCAGAAAGCATTAGGTAGTAATAATAGAAGAGACTGCTAACCAAATTCTGACAGTTCTGGAATATGTACCTAGTAACTCACTTCTTAGGCATGTCTTTTCTTACAGAAGCTGAATAGAAATAATTTCTTGTCTTTTTTTTCTTTAATTGTTCTTCTCTTTGTCTAAGTGTGGAGTGGAACAGAGTCCATTGCTATAACCTCAAATTATTCTAATTTGGTAGCTAAAAAATGTTTAATACCTTTGTTTACTGAAAGTGTGTTCCTTTAAAAATAGAAAATGTGCACTTACAACACACATGCTTGTACAACTGCTTAAAAAATTCTTAAAATACTGAAATGCTTACCAAATCCTGATATTCAGAGTCCTCTGTGGATTCACAGAAGATTTATTACTAGATCCAGAATTGCTGAATCCTTAATTCCCAAAGATTTACAGTATTTCTTATTTATTTGGTAGGTATTTATTTCTCCATATCCAATATTGTTCATATTTGTGGTTTTAGACTGATACATATAGTACTAACTAATTACTAAATAGCTCTTTTTTTTCCCCTTAATATTCAATTTTTTATTTACTGATTTCTTACAGATGCATTCTGGAATTTTTCAGTTGCAAGAGTGTGGATCTATTATAATTCCACTGTACTTGTCATTAAGAAGAGAAAAACATTTACCTGTAATTCTTCTCTGAAGGTAATAGTTGTAACAGATCCACACATTCATTCTTCCTCCCTGACTAGAAGGAAAAACATACTTTCCTTTTTAATCTAATAATTTAATTTTAAAAATTTGATTAAAAAATAAATACTGAATATGCTGATGGCTGTTATGCCTCAAGAATGTGTAGGAGGATGCCATCTGCTGGTCAAGAAATTTTTTATTTGAGAAATTATGTTTTGGACTATTTTGCCTATAGTTCCTATGTAGTAGGATAGTTCCAGAAGTGTGGCTCTAATATAATATTTACCTTCAGTGGAAAAGAATTACAGGTAAGTAACTCTTTTTGAATCTTGGCCTTACTTCAACCTGAAAAATCAGGGATATGTTCTTTCTCTGCCTATAATAGAGGGAGTGCAAATTCATATAATTGGTATTTATTTGTCCAGATCTTTAGACCTTCCTACATTATATAGGTCCAGCAGTTGTGATTTTATTCATTACTATCTTAACATACTTGCAAAAGCAATAGAGGATACTGAAAATGTGTCTCCCTCTTCTTTCACTTAATGTAAGTCATTGGAGTGCCATAAATTTTGTATCTTGTTGACCTTTTCAGTCTTTTCTCTTACCCTTCATGGGAGAGCAACTCAAAAAAAAAAAGGGGGTTTTTTTTTTGGATATCTGGTATTCAAGGAGACAGAACACCATTACACATTATTTTGCCTTTTGGCTAAATCTGTGAACTAAAAGAGGCAAGTTTTCTTGCTATCCTCAGCCTTTGAGTGAGCTAACCATTATCACCAAAGTGTGCAGCTCTTTATTATGCTTATGAGTATACAGAAGCATGTCAGCTTGGTTTTAGTCCATGAAAACAATTAGATAGAGAAAGGAGAAATGTTCTTCAGCCTGGTTTATATGAACCTATGACTAGATAGTGGCTTGGTGAATGGTGAGGGAATTGTGCAAACAAGGTCAGATTCTGGTTATCCAGGCCTAAAGTATATATTTTACTGAAGACAGCCTTAAAATTTTGGGTAAGAGCAAAGTATACTTATTAACAAAAACGTTTTATTGTGTAAGTTTTCACATGTGTCTCAGAAATTACTAGCTCTTAATATACCCTCTGCCAGGAAAGGATTCTAAAAGCATCTTCCCCCATTGAGAACATCCTTTACTGAATACAACCCAAGCATGTTGGTGACAGTCAGTAGTTATGTAAAATTCAAGAGAAATGAGATGTGTTACATCAGTTTTAAGAAGGCTGAGTCTGGGAAATAAAGACACTTCAGATCTCTGTCAAGTCATTGCACCATCACTTTATTTGAGTGTGATCACAATGTTGAGTATTTGTCACATGACACCTGGCAGATCTGGGCTTTCCATACCCTGAGTATACTCTTTGAGCTACCCAAAATATGACTAAATATCATGGCCTTTTCAGATGCTTTCTATTTTATATATCAGAGATACAGCTGCTGTCCTCAATCAGCTGTTTTGTCATCTTAATAATGTGTTGCTTTCAAACAAGTAAGATAGTAGTTTTAGGTACTAATTCGAAACACGAGAGCACTTTTGACAAGTGTGAACTGCCAGCTGGTATTTATAGAAAGAAAAATACCAAAACAGGGCATGTTTGTCCATGGAAAAGAGTAATAATTATCTGAATTTTTTTTTATTTTAAGAAAAACTTGACATACATTGTATGTATAAAGACACTGTCTGAATTTAAGACAATTAAATGTTTCTTACGTCTTTTGAGGGTGTGTTGCTCTTTTACTACACACAGTTTTAAAAGAATAACAGAACAAAATATACCTGGTTATGCAGTTTAAAGAAGGCGCATGAAATATTATTGTGAATGTTAAATAACTGTGTTCATAAAGGATGGTTATTTCACTAGAAGAGTAGACTAAGTTGAGAGTTCACAAAATGGTTTCATTTGAAAATTGCTTTGAAAATCAATTTCATAAGAGATAATTTAGGAGAAAAATTGATAATCATGAATCAGGGGAGAATTAGACATTTTTACTTTCAGTATGTTTGGTTAGTAGTACCATATCAAAATTAGTAGTCCATAATAAAAATTAAGTGGTAAGTAATATTTTTGAAACCTTAGATTTTTGGCCTGATTTTTATCTGCCAAGTTTTCTCTGTCAAAGCTCCCAAAAAATTAACAGAAAGTAGGTGAAAAGTAGGTTCCTAACCTATTAGCAATAATCATATAAATTTTGAAAAATTAGTTTTAACATCTGCTGATTATGTTTATTCATTGACTTTGACTAGTTTAGTATTAAAATGTAAAACTTCTTACTTCTAGTACTGTTCCATTGGGTTCTGATCAGATTCTTCTACGAGGAGCTCAGTTGAGAAATACTCAGTGGGTTCACGGGATAGTTGTCTATACTGGACATGACACAAAACTTATGCAGGTTTGTTACTTGGATTTTGTCTGACTTGTCTGTTTTACTACCTTAATTTACCATTCTGTGGTACAGAAACATGGCTTGATTTAATATAGTACTAAAATGTCAGTAATAGAGCATCTTTCCTATGAAAAAAAGCAATAAAAATAAAGCAATTTCTGGTTATTTTAGTCACTTAGTCCCAAAGTAGTTTTTCCACTAGTAAGTGAATTCTGTCTTATAACTTGTGCTTTGAAAACTCTTTATTAGCAAGTTCTGTTATCATAGTTTGTCGACAATTTTTTTATTTTTGACTGCTCCTAAAACTGTCCTCTTGTGGGGCTTTTTTTTCAAGTACAGAGGTAATCATTCTTGTCAGAAAACAAAATGAGAGGGAAGAGACTGAAATTACTTTGCCTAATGTGTTTTGAAGTATCAGAATTAAGATGCACCTGTTGAGAAAAAAGAATTTCAGATTAATCATTCATGCCTTATTTATTGCTCTTCTAATTTGTAAAATAGTTACTTGAAAAAATGTGTCTGTATTAGCAGCTGTCTTCTATTGCACTGTCAAGGTGTATGCACATTAATTTTTAATGTTTGCTGTTAACTGTTGGTGTTACCAGCGTTCTGTGCGATTGTTTAAACTTCTTGTGACACAATTCTAAAGCTCTAATTCATAGATTGATAAGCTGCTGGTTTTGGGGTTTTTTTAGTAGAAGAGTTAGGGCATTTATGGTGAAGATGTATTTGGGAGAATATTTAGAAAAGGATACAGTAATGTGTAATTTGAAAAGCAAGAACCATGTTACCTCATCTAATATTTAATAGCCACTGTTGGTTTTTGTCTTTTGCAGAATTCAACAAGTCCACCTCTTAAAATGTCTAACGTGGAACGAATTACAAATATTCAGATTTTGATTTTGTTCTGCATCCTTATTGCCATGTCTTTGATCTGCTCCATTGGTTCAGCTATATGGAACCGAAGGCATACTGGAAGAGACTGGTATCTCGATCTAAATTGTAAGATCTAAAATATTACATTAATATTTTAGTATTTGGTTGCCTTTCATATTTGGAAAGGAGGATGATTACCTCCTTTGCACAGTGTTTTTTTTTGTCAATCTCTCTTCTTTGTTGATTAAAGTCATTAGGCTAGGTATATTGCAGCAAGTATAAAATTTGCCTTACTGTGCCGTCTGAGCTCTTGCTAAATTCAGGAAGAGCGAGATGATTTGTTTGTCTCTACTTTTTTCAGGCATTCCATCTCTGCAGCTCAGCAAGGTCTGCATCAGCATTCCACTGGCATAAACAGTCAGCTTCCTAGACATCAGACTGAAGCCTCTTTGAGCTGTTACCAATAGATTACATTTAAAGCTGCAGTGAATTTTCTGAATTTTTAAACTTGCTTGTCTTAGGAAGTGATGCTGTGTCTTTATAATTTTTACTGTATAGGGCTTTAACTAATTAATATCAGAACTTAATAGACTCCTCCTAAAGAAGATAAAAGAGGCATGACAGGTCTCATCTAACATACTATACTGGGCAGCTGTATATGAGGTGGATGTAGGGCACTGTGATGTTACACAGGCCTTCACAGGAGCATGCAACGTACTGGCAGAGTCTGACCCTCTGTGAGGAAACAAGATATAAAAGAAGTTTTCATGAGTAGACTTTACAGTCAATTATTCATGTTTTCAGAATTTCTTAGAGCCCTTTTTACTTAGGCAGAACCAGAACTGAAACAAAGCTCCTGAGTACAAAGCTTCTGAATGTAGTCAGCAAAGAGGGGTTTTTTGGGGTTTTGGTAAGTTCTAAAGGAAGTTCTGATTTGAAGGCACTCCTAAAGTGTCTGCATTTATGATGAACTTTGCTTCCCTTCATTTTGATGCTGAGAAATAAACTTTTTTTTTTTTAATCAAGAAACTTAACTTTCATGTTTTCCTTGTGAGGTAAGAAAAAGTAAACTAGTTCGTATAATATTGACAGTTTTAGGTAATATCAAAGAAGGTCATTAGATGCACTTCATCTGTGCTTTTTTTTTTCTTTTCTGGGAAATATAAAAGTTTTAAGAATATGGTGGCTATTATATGGTTAGCACAGTAGTGAAGCAGTTCATAAATTGTTGTTATTCCTGAAAAAAGAAACATGAAATAGTGGCCATTGATATTTTGGTTTGCGTGTTCTAAACTGATTATCCATGTCAGTTTATTTTTTGATATATGTCCCATGATTAAATGAAATTGTTTTGGGTTTTGTAAAGTATGTCCTTTGAGGCTGTATTCAGCATATAGTTATTCTGATACCAGATATGCAAGAATCATTATAATTTATATGTAAATGCATTTTATCCCCCTTTCCCCCTTAGTTATTTAATTTTTTAGCTCCCTGATCATTTAGGCAAGTACATCATTTGATGCTGGAATTGATCTTAATGAATGTCTCCAAAACCTTCTTTCCTGCATCTTAGAGTAACAACTAAATCCATGTTGGACGGGCAGTGGAAACCTATCTCAGGCTGATTTTTTTTGAGATACCTTAAATACAGCTAGGCAGGCTCCATCTTTTGCCCTTTTGCTGTACTGTACAGAGTCTCTGGGGAATGGGGAAGTCTCTGACAGGGACTTCCCCATTCTCATCCTCTCTGAGGTGCTACTGCTAGAGTTATCTTTGAAAGAAAAACTTTAAAGGAAAAAGTAGTATAAAACAACTTGTTTTATATGTTAATAGTCACATTTCCAGTTGTTTAGAACTTCCATGAAATTCTCTAATTTCATATCTTCCTTTCATGGGGTGTGAATTTACCTCTTTCGTAGCATTTTGCTGTGTTGAGGGAGAGTATATGATTGTGTGAAGGTGGATGGAGAAAACTTTATTCACTACATTCATTATATAGTGGAACTTTATTCCACTATATATTTCCCCTTTCAAAATATAAAACTATAATACTTTGAGTTTAGAACTTGGTTGTTTATATATATATTCCCAGATTTTGATCTTAAAATGTAGAAAAGAGGGAATGGCTGGTAAGTTTGCTCTTCAGAAATTGGAGATGATTGCAAAGATTGCTGAATTTGAACTCTGCTATTATAATAGAGATCTTTAACTCTGAGGAAGGTCTTATCTATAGGCAAGTGATACTGTAATTAATTCCAAAGATTCTTCTTAGAACACTTCAAAAATCAGCTGTTAATGCAATATTTTGAATACACTACATATATTTACTTCTAACTACAGTCTCAAATATTTATTTGATTACTTTGTTTTTTGGCAGATGGTGGAGCAAGCAACTTTGGATTGAATTTCTTGACTTTTATCATTCTCTTCAATAATCTTATTCCAATCAGCTTGTTGGTTACACTTGAAGTCGTTAAATTTATCCAGGCATATTTCATAAATTGGGTAAATATCATTTTTATAATATTGATTTCTAAAATCAAGTGGTTCACAAGTCAGTGAAATGATGGATTGCTTGTCTATATATACATTTTTTTCAGACTTCTTCTAAATCTGTTTGTTTGTTTATTATTAGTGGAATCTGAGGAGGTACTAATAAATTATTTCATTTAGTGCTCTTATAGCTGCACCAGATTGATTTGTGGAGCAGGTTTGTTGTGATCCACTAATTGTAGAGGAGAAAAGTGAGCCTTCTGTGGATTGCAGATAGAAACTTCAGATTCAAATATTCCCCAAAACATCATTAAAGCCAAACGAGTTTAAATGTTGATACCAAAAAATTGATACATTTTATTTAACAGTAAACTAAAGAGAACTAAATAAAAAAGAGGGTGTGGGGACAGGAAGAGTGAGAGAGACGGGCAAAGTAGAAATATATCACCCACATGGGTCCCAAGGACATGTCATCGGTCCTCTCCATCTGGTCTTCTTGGTGGTGAGGGTCCCCCTCCAGAAGGCATAGAATTCACTGGATTAATATTTGATTAACCAGCCTGGTTTGGGCCATGTGGAAACGTCCAGGTTTGACGCTGTCTCTGGCAAGACTCTGGGTTGGTTGCATCATTTTGCATCACATGCAGTGCTCTAAGGAAAAGGCTTAGGAATGAGTCTGGGGAGCACTTTGGGGGTCTTTGATGACTGTGACACCCCCTCGGTTGCCCCTCACGTGAATGTCTTGTGGATGTGGCTTTCCTGGGGTGGTGAGGGGTTGTTCCACAGCTGAGCCAGTTTGTGTGACTGAGAATGGAACCAGAAGTTGCACCACACACCCAAGGCCCTCCTCCTCCTCCACCCTTGTTGGGGGGGAGTCTGTGCAAGCCTGGCAGCAGGAGATAAGATTGAGAGCTATGGCTTCCCCCAGCCCAGAGCTAGGGAGGGATGATTTTCAGGACAGCTGCTGGGCTTGGCCCTCCTGTAGATGCTCTCCCAGCCTTATCTGTTTCTTCCCAGACCTGAGATGATTGAACAAAAGTGTCACTTTATCTTATCTCGAGTTCTTTTAGGTGGCTTAACTCACAGTCCAAGGTTTCATTCAGGGGCCCATTCAAGGTGGGCTATGGTCGTGCAGCTTTTCACATCAGTGTTTAAGCCATGAACTATAACGTGTCAGTCTCTGACAGTGTTTTTGTGCTTTTTACTTTCTCATTATTGATATTCAGGTATCAGTTTCATTCAGAACAATCAGAAGAATGTGTTTTGTAGTGCTGGGGAATCTTGTCCAGTTTCATATTTTCTTCCCAGACTTTGGCATTTTGCTTTGGCGTTTTGCTTATTTTTTTTTTCCAAGCACAACCCTAGTTTAATGGAGTGGCATTTATTGTACAAAGGCAATGTCTGCTAGTGTTATCCCTTATAAAATATATAAAGATCATTTTGACATCCTTTAATTTTTTTTTCTTAATGAATTCCTGGGGAAAATGAAGGATTTACTCTGAGGTGGGAGTGAGCTGTTTTCCTTAAAGCCATGTAAACATGCCTTCCATTTTTCCATTTTTTTCCAAATGTAAATTTATCATTGCATTCTGAACACTTGAATCCAATTCCTTGATCAAATGTGTGAAATAGATTTGTATGTATGAGATATGTTATGGAGATATAGATAAGAATGCACGTGAAGTAGCAGATGAAGCACATGCTTTATTTTAAAAGATAAATACTTTTGTGAGCAGTCAGCTGGTTTCGATTTCTTGTTTTCTTGTGCTGTAAAACAAATTGTTAACAAAATTGGAGAATTCAATTAAATTGACACTGTTTCCACAAGAAATCAGAAAGGCAGTTTAAATTTCTCTTCTTGCCCCAGTTTCTCATTATGAGGGATTAGTTGCCTTTAATTTATCCTAATCTGGGACTCTGGACATTTATTTATTTATTTTATTTTAAGTAATATTTCTCTTTGTGTGTAGATTATATTTGTATGGAGAAGTTGGTTGTCTGCAATCTGTTGCACTACGTTATCATGTTTGACAATGTTATCTTTTACTGTATTTAAAAACAAACTCTGATGTTTATTTAACAAGTAAGAGGAAAAGAACTCACAAATTTACTCTCAAATGTGTACTCTCAAATTTATCTTCATGTTTTTATCTCAAGATATATTTATCTTGCTATTTAGAAATGACTGGTTGTGCATACAGTAGAAGTAGGTACGGCTGACTTCTCCCTAAGAGTCACAGTGTAGTATTTCTGCTTGTTGCTAAGGTCATTTTAAATGTATGGGTCAACAGTTTATCAATAATACTGATCACTAGAAATAATCTGAGCAAAATCACCCAATAGAAGATCTTATTTCTGGGGACTCTTGGAAGTGATCTGATAGTGTCTGTGGCTTCCCATGTTGAAACGATCTTAGGTAGATCTGTTTGTGTTTGGGCTTTTCTTCTACACTTAGCTTTTCTGTTTATGTGCTAGATTTTTTCTAAGAAGTTTTGAAAGACTGATTTTTAAATATATGTACTTTTTTTATCTCTAGGACATAGACATGCACTATGAACCTACGGACACTGCTGCGATGGCTCGGACTTCCAATCTCAATGAAGAACTTGGACAGGTATATAAAAGAATTACTGATTCTATCTCTGTATTGAAATTATTCATGTGAGGATTTATTTTTAAAAATATATATTCTTGCCTTAGTATTTGCTTATTTCTATTCTCGCTGTCAGGTATTTTTAAAAATACTTTGCAGTATGAGCAAATTAAAACCAGTGTTACATGAACAATCTCTGTATCAATGTGCATGTGGTAATCACAGAAGACTGAAGTGTATCAATAAAGTTATAAAATCCAAGGAATTTTGATAATTAAGGCTGTCTGGAGCACAAAATTTAGTCTCAGTATATATACTTACGATAATGTGTGTTTTCAGTATGTCATTTTTTTTCACATGCTCTGCATTCCTCAGAAGAGACAGTATCTTAGGGTTGAATCACAGTTCTGTACATGTCCTCTTTTCTTGCCACTAAAGACTGGAAGCCGTGAATGGATTGGGGGCTCATGGCTGAATTAAACCCTGGAAATTTGGGCTTAATTCTTCTTTGTGCTTTGGAGTTCTCTTTTAATACTGTAAAATCAGTTCAACTTTTCACAAGACATCACTTGTTTTATGTTGTTCATAATTAGGAAGTATGACTTGGTACGAGTGTGCCTGGGGCACACAGTGTGCTTCTAGAAGAGCTACACATGGCATTTGCTCTTTCAGTCAGTTGTATTTGCAGTCTGGCTTTAAAAACATGCTGAACATTCTGGTACACTGGTGGTGAGCAACTCTTGCTGTGGAAAATAAATTACATGCTCGTTTAATTGAATTGTATTATGAACACAAGTATGCATGTTCTTGCATTTCCTAACCTAGAAGTTCTCATAACTAATTCTTTACTTTATGGCACGGGAATGTAAAAGTTGTCTCTAGATTTCCAAAACCAATAAATAATAACTTAGTTTTAGCCATATAGCAAAGCAGTCTTGAGGGACTAATACATAAGACGTGCATTTGGGAAAAACTGGTTGAAAGTTAACATGTCCTATGACTGGTCTACGTAGAGGAGTACAGAGCCTTTGCCTGCTGCATTTAACATGTATGTGCAGAAAATTTTGTTCTTTTCCTGGCTTTGAAGGGGAGTACAAGCTCCTCTAGGAGGGAAGAGTCTTTGTTGAATCTTAGCTTTCCTTCTGTTTCATTTTACACTATCTGTTTTTTCTATCTCTGCAGCTAGTTTGATATTCACATACCCAGACACATTCTTTCCTTTTGACTTCAATAGTTTTTGTCTTCATTTCTTAGGAGTCTCATCAAATTCTCCTTCACCATCAAGGGCTAGTCAGGCTTCTTGGGATCTCCACTATCATTTTTTTGACAGATTCTTAATTTGAGCAGATTTTTGTATGGAGACCAAAGCACTCTACTAAAAAGAGCAGGTTTCTTCTTTGGAGTACGTGAGGGTTGCACATAATGAAGAGATTTTTCCCAAGAGATCTTCAGGTTTTAAGAAAGGCAAAACTTTGGTGTTGGGAAAAAAGGTTGAATTTTTTAGCTGCAATTCCCACTTTCCCATTGTGCCCACACACACAAAAAAATATACACTTTGCAGCATAAACCTGACACAGAAAGATTCCTTCTAACTGCTGATTTGGCTAAGGCGTAATTCCTCAGAAACATTTTTACTAATACATAGCTTTAATAGTCCCAGGTATAATGTAGTTAATTCCTGATTAAGAATCCTTGGATTTTTTTTTTAATTGGAAGCAAATATTAATGAATTGAAGTTTACCTGTGACTCATAGAACTTTTGGTTCAGAGGCGACCTAGTTTCTTCATATATTAACTTTTTTCATAAGATTAGGTTTAAACAAAACTTAAAAATATCACAGGTTCATGTACTTCAGCTTTGAGTTTTAAAATGCTTTACCTAGTAGTTTCTGGAACAGAAGGGTTTATAATGCCAGGGAAATAGGAGATCTAGACTATGTAGAAAGGAATTTTCCTGTAATTTGGTATTTCTGAACTGTTGTGCTTTTACTAACATTTTGGCTTTAAGATATTTATATGTCAAAAAGATTGGTTTAGAAATGCATATAGATACTTTGTTTACCATACTACTCTCTGTCTGAAGTTTAATGTTTTACTGGCAAAGTCATTGGCCTTCACAAGTTTCTTGCTCTTCAACAAAATTTGGAGTTAATTACATGGGCTGGTTAATTACACAACTGGGCACTGAAGAAAGCTTAAGTGTCCTGACATCTCAGTTGATTGATTTCTCTGGAAATGGGTATGAAGGCTATGCATCTGCCATGTTTATGTATTGTTTTTGTTGTTGGAATTTTTCCTATGAACTGTGAAAATTGCAGAACAGGTGAAAATGTTTCATATGTTGATAATCCTTAATTGTACTAGATGTGTCACTAGCTGCTGAGTGTTGATGTATAATGGATTTTATCATTCATTTAGGTCAAATACATATTTTCTGACAAAACGGGTACCCTGACATGCAATGTCATGCAATTTAAGAAGTGTACGGTAGCAGGAATTGCATATGGGTAGGTATTCTTATATATGTCTTCATCTTTGTGCCTCTGCCTGTCCATATGTACTTGTGCATTAATACTGTAGTTAAAATAAACTTGCACCTGAAAATATCTACAACTCAGCTTTTTGTGACTATAAAATGTTACTGTGACTATAAAATGTTACTTAGAAGAGACAGGATCACTTCTGTCATGACATCTCTTTTTGCAGAGAAATAAAAATAAAGTTGAGATACCACGGGCTTTCTGCTGTAAGGCAACTTCAATATGCGTGGTTTTGCCATTGTTTACCCTGTTTAATGTTGTTGCAAACAAAAGCCTGAGGGAGACTTGCAAAAAACTTGGTTTGTTATAGTTTATGAAGTCTCAATAGAAAGACCATATTTTTGCAATTTTCATTGCAATCTAGGCACTAGCGAAATAGTTGCAAAGTAGGGGTTTTTTGTAATTTTGTTTTATTAACTAACTAATTTTTTTAACACATAATCCAATTCTTTAGCATTTGTGATTCTTTCTCCTCTCCCTGTTCTATTTTTCCCTTGTTTCTTGTGCAGCCATTGCCCTGAGCCTGAGGATTGTAGTGTTCCTTCAGATGATTGGTAAGCTCTAAAAATCATTTAGCTTCTGCTGTTTCCTGAAGATTCAGGTTTAAAAATACTGAGCAATATATTTAGAGATGGAGCTAAATGTCAGATAGTTTACTGCTCAGAAGTTATTTCAGCATTGAATTCACACAGATTGACCATCATACACAAAGTTATGCCATCCAAATTCTATGGCATTAGGTTGCATACTCTGGAATAGAATCTCTAATAAGGTCCCTTAAATATAGTGAAGTCATATAAACAGTCCCGGTGCAATTCAAAATTACTTATTGGAGAGAAAGTTTTGTCTTTTATTACATATCTGGTACTATGGTAACTTTAATCACACTTTTCTACTGTTAATCAGTAATATGTTAATAATAATCAATAATATGTTTAAGAAAAAGAAACCTATATTTGAGAGTGAAAAATACGTAATGTTATTGTTGCTATTTTACTTCCTACAGATAGTTTTAGAATATTAGCACTACATAGTTTTTAACTGGAACTGAGATTAGAGCACACAAATATATTTGGGATTAACATTAATGTCTCAATGGTGACTTCAGGAAAGAAGAGTCCTGGCTTCGTTTCTGCTGTCATCTACACGAAGCCTTGTGCTTCTTCATCATACTTTCTTAAACTAAATATTTGCAATACCATTCCAAGTAAGCTCAGATACATCAGGGAAAAAAATGTCATTTACAATCTTTAAATTATCACTGTTTTATTTGTTGAAAGTGATAAGGCAATGTCCTGTTGGAAGACACAAAAATGGAATGTGTTGTCATCTTTTGTTGAAAACACTGAAAGGAAAAAAATCTTGGCTAAATTAGTATTAATAATTCTTTGTTTAGATAGAAAAAAAACCAAACCCTGAAAAATTCCTCCTGCAGCACATAAAATGTAGTACACATGCATACACCAAAACCTGAATATCATGATTTGATGTAGAAGAAGAATGTTTCCTAAAGATGCATAAGTGTGCTTAACTGCGTACAAGTAATTTCATTAAAACACTGCAGTGCTTACGTGAAATTAAGCATGCTTGCTTGTAAGCCATTAATGAAAAAAGATTGGTTTTAGCTAACTCACATAAATATCTTTATGAGCACATCTGAAATGGATAAACTGATATCTGAACAGTAGCTTTAAAAAAAAACAACCCAAATCTTATAGGCAAAGAATATATTAGAAATACTTAGAAACTATGATACTTGAAATTTCTTGGTGTGTAAATCTATTGCAATTAATAAAATATCTTTGTGCCATTAACATTTCTAGCCCTAACATGACTAATATACTAAATCCCAAATACTATATATCTTTTTTTTGTATTAGAAAGAATTGTTTTCCACTTTGCTGCAACTTACACCTGCAAATATTTTTCTGTATTTTAGCACTGAGAATCTGGAAAATTCATATCAGAAAGTTTTAAGCAAACAAAGCTTAAAGCTTAGACTCTAAACAAATGCAATGTGTCTGAAGGTGTTAATATTTGGCACTTCAAGATCTATTTGCTTTGCATTTTAAAAAGAAGTCTTGGTGAAGAAGAATGCTTCAAATTTTTCATTTTAATTATAGTTAGAAAAAGTAGTCCTTGCATGGCTGTACGGAGGAGCTTCTGCATTTTGTATTCCTCCCTGGTAGTTACTGCAGGACTAAAACAGCTCACTTTTGGTTTTCATAGAGAATCTTTGGACTGCCTTTGATGTGTGTGGCTTATTCTTCAACTTAAATCACTAAATGTATTTATTCTTTTGTAAGATTATGTAACCCAAAGCAATACCCAAAGTAAATGAAAAAAAATTCCTTCAACTGCATTCCGTTTTCAGCACTGTTTTGTTTCACTCAAAGTCATCTAGATTGTCTTAATACTTAGCTGTAGTATTAAGACTGTAGCTGTAGTCAGCTGCAGTAGCAAGTCTTCCTAGAAGTATCTACATTTTTGAGCTCTCACCTTCAGCCAGAATATTTGTGCAATTTGGGGGATGTTAGTGTATGACATTATTTCTCCAGAACCATCTCCTCCTTGCCTCTCTTTAGTCCATACTGCACCATTGTTGTTGTGTCTTCTTTATCTTTCAGTTCGTATCTTCCTTTTTGATCATAACCAATAGAAAGCAAACCCTCTGCATGCAGACTTCTCTGATGTCTGAACTCATTTGTGTACCTTTCACATACCTTGCTTTTCTGCAAACATTTAGAAACCTATCCCAAAACTGCTCACTTTTTGATGAAATGTGATCTCTTCAGGCATATATATTTTTTGGTGTCCCTTCTATAATCTCATTCTAGAGGTCAGAAGACAAGAAGCCTCACTCTTATATTGTGGATATATTTTTACTTTATCCTTCATTACCTGAATTCAGCAGAGACTTCGCTGGATTTTAGTGTATTTATATAAACTAAGGTTTCTTTAAATTAAATAAACTTTGGAAATGTGAAACAAGTACCTTTTCAAATTCTTTTCTCACAATATGTGATTGCAGCCTTTATTGTAGCAGCTTTAGCCCAAAACTTCTGTTTGGATGATTTGTGTATAAACTACTAAAATCATGCTAAGAATGATCTCTTTTTTACTCAATTATTTCTAGGCAAGGCCCACAAAACGGAGAAGAAAAAACATTTAGTGATGTATCATTACTGGAGAATCTTCAAAACAACCATGTAAGTTATATAGAAACAATTATCATTGTTTTATGAAATGAAACCATTGCTTTCAGTAATTCAAAAGATTATATTCTTTGAGGGAAAATAAATAAATTGTGTATTTACACAAAATCAGCATGACCTCATGAATACTTTTGTAATTGTTGCTGATACATGTTAATTAGATCCAACCCTTATTTTCTCCCCTCCTTTTTTGTTTTGATGCAGTGGTTCAGATGTAATGAGTTTGAAGTAGTCTTTGTGTTCTTCTTTCTCTGGGTGTTTTACTGGTACTCCTGCTGTTCAGATGATATCATGACATCCATTAAAGCTTTCAGGATAAGCCAAGTTAACTTACATCCTGCCATGATTTACCTGGGCTTGGACAGGAGTCAGGGGTTAACCCTATGCATTGGATTTATGTGCAGGCTTCCAAGAGGTTAGATCTGCAGATGATGAAAAGAAAGAGGCATTTTGGAGGCTTTTCTTTGCCGGAAAGAGGCAATACTTTTCTCAGGAAAATAACAAGTTATTTATGATCTGATTAAGAAACAGTACCATCATTACCACTTTCTGCTTTTTGTTTGTACAAGAGTTTTTTTTACCTAGTCATAACCAACACCTACAGTGTAACTGTTTGTTCTCTTTTTGAAGAGTTAAAGTAAATTGCTCTTTTCTTTTCGTAAATTTTGTCCTTCCGGGGGGCTAGTTCCAGTTTAACTGACAGACAGTGAAACATTTTTTTCCTATAAATGGGGCAGTCTTTAATGGTAGACATCTCAGAGCAATTCTCAAGTGTATCTAAAGCAAAGGGGACTCTTACACTTACCTGCAGAGGCCATTTATATGTACAGTGCTAGTAACAGGGAGAGTGGCCTAGTTGGAAAGAGGCATCAACCATTACTGCTGTTGTTGAAGTGTCCTTAGTATGCAATTGTTGAATCTTAAAAGTTTTCTGGTAGATATGTAGTATTAGGTATATATAATATGAGCATGTGGGCTATAAAAATGTGTTTGTATGCATATTAAAAATTCAGGTACACATTCAAAGAGAGGTTTCAACACTGTATTTTAAATGTGTTCTGAAGTGCTTTGGAAAAGAATTTGTAATTCAGCTTTCTGAATACATCTTAGAGGATCTGGGGGCCCTCAGTGGAAGAGAATAAAAACCTGCTCCCATTAATGTTTCTGCACTACAGAATTAAATTAGGTTTTCAGAGATTATTGTATTTTATAGAGTAATTGTAACGTTCTTAGTCTACTACAAATCTGAAATACCATACATATGCTACAAGAAACTCTCAGCTGAGGTGGCAGCTGCTTTGAGCTCACTGACAGGGAATGCTGGGGTTTCTTTTAAACAACCATTCAGGAGTCAGTTCATTCATTTTGTAAATGCCAGCTGTAGTAATAAGGTTCTTAGCTATATTGGTCAAGTCAAATCAACTATTCTACTTATATGCTTATTTTCCCCTCTTTTGGTGGAATAATTTTTAATTGTTTCTACTTTTTACACTTTGAAGTGCCTGATATATTCATCTTTAAAAGCAGTCTGATCTTGCAACATTTCCATGTGATTTTTGTTTGCTACATCTTTCTAAAGGTTCTCAAAAAGTGTTGTCAAATACAGTACTAGACAAAAGTAAGAGACTGTTTTCTAGTAAAAAAGACAACATCCCAAGAGACTCCCGTATATGAAGTAAAATTCTTTCAATGTATCATTCATACTTACCTTCCCTAGAAAATAATTATTTGAACTGTTCCATGTTTCTGGTTATCTAATTTTGATTGTTATGATAGCAAATGCCACTAAATTCTATTTATATAACCAGTATGTAAGTACAGCAGAAAGAAGTTATCCTGCATGCTGAAATTAGTTTACAGATAGTTTTTAAAGAAAAGAGGTACCTTTCATTAATTTTTTTGTGGGCTATTGTTTGTCTATATCTATTACTACATTTTGGTTGTTTATTGCTTAAATGATTAGTCACACTCTGACCTCTTTTTTGTTTAGCCAACTGCACCTATAATATGTGAGTTCTTGACAATGATGGCAGTGTGTCATACAGCAGTTCCAGAAAGAGAGGGTGACAAAATTATATATCAAGCAGCATCTCCAGGTGAGACTGAAATAACTCAGTGAACATATTCTATCAACTCAACAAGCAAATTTTATTCAGTTTATTGTTTTTGAATAATCTTACAAAATAAAAAAAAAACAAACTTATCCCTCAAAAAATAATTGGTATCAGTTAAAATCAATTTTGTAAAAAAGGACTTAGACTTTTTAAATTTTCATTAGAAAATACATTTGAATGTCACGTGGATTATGTAACAGCAAGGGATCAGTAGCTGTACAGCACTGCTGAGGTGTTGTCAGATTGCTGTGGAGTTCTAAAAGAAGTGCTCAGAAGTAAATAAAAATCAAATCAGGAGACAAATTGATGTCCGTGCTTATTCTATAAGCCTATTCTGTTGGTAACAACGATACTGATTTAAAACAGAGACTGTGTAATCAAAACAGAAATGTTTTTAATAGGATAGAAACTGTGATAAATTCTGTTAAGGATTGAGAAAAGGTTATTGTGGAGAAGGTCTGTTTCAAGCCTGTTGTGGTTCATAGAAAATTTTTGAATTCAGAAAATGATGGAGCAAGGCAGAATGATTAATATATGCTCAGCTCTGCTGAACTAATGTGTTACAATTTATGATGGGAAAAATTACCTAAAGTGCAGAGGTTCTTCCTTGGCTCCCCAGCTTCTAGGTGGCTACCTCTCTGAATCCTGACAGCTGAAAGGCAAGGGCAGAGGTAGTGCCATAAATAAAGTTAACTAGGTCATGGCAGTGTTTTATTGGGCATTGCAAGCAAACTCCGTTTCTGGCATCCTGAGCCACTGGGAGACAACTGATGACTGTTGGAGATGTGGTTGGTGGTTTCCTGAATGTAGATGAAGTTATCTGTTACTTACAGGAATGGCTTACCACTCTTCTCTTCCAAACCAGAACTTAAACAAAAAGCATTGTACATTGTCCAGTGACCTGAGGAAGGTGCTAACCTAGGTGCTTTGAAGAGAGTGCTCTCATTACTCAGCTGAGAGGTGTGTTCCTTTCAGGGCTTATTTTCTCTGAACTGTAAACTCATTTTATCAGTTTTCACAGGAGAAACAAAGAGCTCTTTCCAGCACCACATTTAGTCTTAAATCCATAAAGGGAAAAGGAAGTGAACAGTAGGAAAGCCTGGACTGTGTTGATTAAATCATGATTAACAGTTTTCTGGCACATTTGTAAAATAATTATTTAACTTGCTGCAGATGAAGGAGCATTGGTCAGAGCAGCCAGGAATCTTCGTTTTGTATTCACTGGAAGGACACCTGACTCAGTAATCATTGAGTCTGTAAGTACATTGGAGTAACATTATCATTTACTGTATTTACTTATGCTTTAGTTTAAATAATCTGAATAACTGCATTATGGTACATTTGGATTGACATGTTGTTTGGTTGGTTTTGATTCTTTTGCTTGAGAGTTTTTTTTAATTCTTACCCTTCTGGTTTGTTTATTTTATTCTTCAGCTGGGACAGGAAGAAAGATATGAACTGCTAAATGTCCTGGAATTTACAAGGTAAATTTGTACTTGGTGTCTTTTTGTGAAAATACTTAGACACCTCTCTTGTGGATAAAAATGCTTGCACTTTTAATATTTTTACAGGCAAAGTATGCAGGTTGTGTAGCTTTTGTCTGTGTAATATGTTAACACACTAGACAAAGCAGAGTACATGATTAAGATTACACCTCCTGGTTTATTGTAAAACATTTTCGGAGGCTTTTTTCTTGTTGTCTACATTGTGACTATTATTTTTCACTTTTGCCTTTGCTCAAAGATTAAGAAAACCTTTGATCTCAAAACTTTAAAACAATCTGTGAAAAATAATATAGGAAAATACTCTAAATATATAGTACTCTAAATATAGAAAGTACTCTAAAGGAAACTTCTAAATATATTTCTGAAAGCCCTGGCACCATATGATTTATTAAAAAGTAAGTGTGTTTATCATAACTGATAAAATAAATTTTGTGTTTGACCTTAAATACACTTGTATAATTATGGCTTGTTTCAATACTCTAGACTGAGACTCATTATCTTCTGAGCAGCATCACTAGTGTTAACCAGTTGGTTTACCTGGGATGTGAGTTTATCACATCTTTTGCTTTCAGTAAAAATTTTGTGTTAAAGTTCTTGGAGTTATAAATGTTCTGTAGGAGATATGGATGCAGTTTCAATTCTTATGTAGAGCTGTTTATATTGTATCTGTGTATGCTGTCTGTGTTCTAAATGTTTGTGTAAGTCTGTTGCTTACTTTGGCACAGGATAAGGAAGAGATTTGCATGTAGAGGAAGTTCCTTTTTTTTCTTAAAATGATTACTCATAATTGTGCCTGTGGAAAGTGATTGTTGTTTTCCTTCCTGTCCTATTATATTTCCCTTGAGCTTAGCTAAAAGCAAAACAAAGCAAAACCAAAAAAAAAAACCACAAAGAGAAAAAATAAAACAATCCAATGCATGAGAGACAGACTGAAGATGTATAAGTTGTGTGAAATCAGAGTAGTTGCCTATAGTTACAGTAATAGCAATAATAATATGAAACAATGAAAGATTCATCAGAAAGTTGTTTTTATAGTTTTGAATGTATTTTAATCTCTGTTTGCAATTAATGTTTGTTTTACATATTGTAGAGGACATACGTGAATTTTTTAGGTTTATGTCATGATTTCATTTTTTTTTCAGGCATTGCTTGTGTTTTATTTTCTTGTAAATTAGCAAGTACGTAGTGCAAAGTGCATTGCTGTTAATTTGACTTTTGTGAAAGTTCAGGCTGTGTTTCTGGAGTGGCAGTGAAGGATTGCTACTTTGTTTCTAGTTTTGATCTTTGTCTTGATTTCATAGATTTTTTTTTAAACTTCTGCGTAAGTCTAATATTGTAATTTAAACAGTGATACTTTATGGTGGTGGGAGAACTGCTTTTGAATCTCAGCCTTCGGAGGTATAAGTTTTTTGGTGGATACTGATCCCAGAATTTTATTAAGTATTCTGTTTTTATAGATGTTTATATAGATATAGATTTTATATATATGTTTTTGTTCTTATTCTGCAATATTTAGCTGTGCTTGGAATTGACTTGTTGGAAGCACTAGAGGTCACCCGTGTTCCACAGCAAGAGAAATTTTGGCTCCAAAACAACACTTATTTGTATGGGTAGGAGCATGTACCTTCTGAGAAGTAATCTGCTTTGAATAAACTGTTGAGAGTTTGCAGGTGTACCAAGTTTTTCCCAGAAAAAATGCAAATTAATTCCTTGCCACTTTCCAGTACAGGCTAGATTAAGACTCTTCTGCAAAGTAGAGTGCGACAGTATCAACATTTGATAGGACAGTCTTCCCGAGAAGCATGTTACAGGAGTAACACTTGTAGGAATACTTGGTAGACTTGTCACTTCCGGTGTTCTTTTTTTTTCGTGATTACACTTGTGCCTGTGAAAAGAGAAGTAGACTTTTACAACATAGTAATTATACTTTGTTCATAGCAAGGAAGTAGTTGTCAGTCTAACTGGCAGGTGAGCATATAGAAACCATACTGAAAGTACTGTACTGATAATACTTAAAATTAGCAAATAGTGCCTTAATAACTTGTGCTGAGTTTACGTAGCCTCCAGTAGATAGTCTGCTCAGATGCCACAACTGCTGTGGTACCTTTAGTTATAGGAAGTGAAGGGTTGTTCAGATTCTCTGCTGTTCTGTTAGGGAAGGAATTGTGCAGTGTTGTGCCTGTACTTGTATTGTGTCACCTGGTTCTGTAAGAAATAGAAAAACTGCAGCTGTCCCTTGGCAGCCCAAACCAGCTCCTAGGATATGTGTCTGCAGGGCAGGGGAAGGTAAGTAACTGTCAGAGATCCAGAAGCTTGGAAGGTCTTATGTTTGGGTTCATCTCTGTGCCAGCTACGTGCTCTGTGTTTTCACCTGGGCCGGTTGCGAAATTAAGATTCTGAGTGTGTGATTCTTTGTGTCATTAAGGATGGCAATGTCCACGATCAGTGCACAAATTGCACATCAGTCCTTGCATCAACATGTCATTTCTAGCAATACTACTTAATGAGGTTGTGATTTGTATCTGCTTGTTTTCCTAGAGAAAAGAATTGTGATTTTAGCACCAGAATTAATTTCACTGGCAAGTATTGAGTACATATATAGTAATAATATCTCAATATCTGGAGTATGTACTATCTGTTGATTTAATGACTGATTTTCATCTGTGTCTCTGGGGCATACCTCTGTAGCCTAGCAGAAGTCCTGTGTGATACTTACAGTTTAAAGCTTCTTGTCTGAATTCCTGTATTTTTGATTTACATTGCCCATGTATTTACCTGTAATTCATACCTTGATTAGTCTTGATTCATGAGTAATCCACATTGTCTTAGCTGTTGTACTGGGCAGACAGAAGGCATCCTAGGCCTTACCTCCTCTCAGTCATTCAGAGAGCTCCAGAATACACTGATTTTGTAACTGAAGACCTGATATTTCTAAAAGTAAAGAAAGAATGAGTGGCTGACAGAGGCGGTTCCAAAACCTCTGTAGCAGTATTTGTTTTCTGTGGTTGTTTAATCTTAAGTCAGATTCTGGACCTATCCAGAGCTGCTTCTGAAAGTGGCAAATCTTGTGACTGAGAGAAATATTTCTGTCTCTTTAAGGTGCTTCTCTCTATTTATAATCCCACTGCAACACTTTGGGAATTGCCAGCTATTCTTCCTCTTTGTAACAGCCCAAGGGGTTACCCAGCCTCCAGGTACATAGAGATCACAGCAGTGGGTTTGCAGGATTCCATAGCACACAAGGATAAAGGGGCTTTTTTTCCTACTTCTTTTTTTTTTTATACCACAGATTATTAAAAATTACTGTAAGCAAAGGAATGTGTACAAACACACCCTGAGGATGATTTGCTTGGCGCTGTCTCTTAGAAAGGCTCCATATTGGGTACAAATAAGTCATTTGTGTGGGGCACAGGCATAAGGGAATGGAGGACACCACCACATTCACAAGTCAGTAGATGCTACTAATTTCTGTATTTCACTTGGGACAGCCAGTAGATGATGGTGTGTTCTTTTTTCCCAGACCAATTTTTATTTTTCCAGATTTTTGTCAATTCCTAATTTCTTATGATATTTTCTCCCTTTTCCAGACAAAAAGTCTAGTTACAGTTTCTTGTTTGGCACATATTGATGGTATCTCAGGATGTCTCCAAATTCTAGGCTTGCGGACATTTTCTCTGTCACTATTTCAGCAAACATCTTCTGTTCAGTATTTTTCCCACTGTAACCAGGTCATCTTTATGGCTGCTCACATTGCTTCTACGGAGAACAAGCAGAACAAAACAGTGGTCTCACACTGACAGTTATTTGTAGTAGTGCAATTTAATGGCTTACTGTAGTTCACCAGGAAAAGGACATAAAACTGTAACTGCCATAAAAAGGCTCATAAAAAGTTAGAAGTCCTTGACAGTAACTCTTGGTCATTAGCTGTATTGCAGTTTTACTAAGAAAGTTCATGTCAGTCAAGATTCAATATCTGTCTGTATAGCTTAAGTTTCAGAATGCTACAGGAAGACATTGGTTATTCTTTGATACATCTTCAGTAGAATAATATGCAGCTCCATACAGAACTTCAAGGTTGCAATCTTCTGGTATTGCAAGACAAGTACAAAACTGCTGAGTTTTTACCTGTCAAGGGCAAATATATCAAATTATTGTTTATACAACCCCTAACCTACTGTAATTCCTCCACTATTTCTAAATTGAACATTCAGGCAAGTGTAATGAATTCAAGTAGCAGAAGCTAGATAGTCTTGGCTGGAATCAGTGTGGATCTGAGACTTGCTTTTATTTTAGGCAGCTTAAATGCAGTTTAGATGATCCCAATTTCACCAGGGTTGTCTCAGTAGATTCCCAACTGGACACTGTCTAAAGCTTTTTGGAATTCTACTTACCTGAGGTTTAGAGGTGAAATGGAAAAGAAGTTGCAGTAGTTAATGGCTTTGTATGCACTTTTGTGCAATATTCACGGTAACAATGTCATTTAATATTGCAGTTCAGAAATTTTTACTGGAAGCGGAGTGCACACCCAGGTGGAATTAGAAAACATTTTCCTGAAGATACTCTTCAGCCCGTTACTTCACCTATAATTATAAATTTCTTTCCTTCACCTATGTCCACATTCCATTTACAGGATGTTCTCCATGACAGTCTGAACTTCAGGAACCATTCGTACAATAATTCTCCTTGATGATGTATAAATGGGATCCAGTTCCAACAGGAACCAAAATTGTTAAAGGACCATTTATTTCCATCTCTGTTTTACTGCGAACTGTTCTATGAGAAATGTTTTGTTCCCTGAATAGCTTCTGTATATTTATTTATAAAGTTGAAATTTGAAAGACTTATGATATAAATACACATCTTGACAGGACATGATCTTGCACCTAAAGAATGCTTTTTGGCAAACCTCAAAGGGAAGAAGACAGGAAGAAGACAGAAAGCAGACTGTGACAGTCTTCTCCATGTTTTCTTCCAATTCCTACCTCAGTTATGAGGACGAAAAGAAAAAGTAACTTGAATTTTATTAACAACTGAGAGCCAGAGAGCAGTTAAAATTAATCCAGCCCCTTTCCAGCCCTCAGCATACTGAAAACTTTGCATGATAAATGAAACTCTGGATAACAGTAATAGGATTGCAGCACAGTACAGTGTATGAGCAGCTCTGGCTGGCTGGGAAAGAAGAAAAAACTGAAACAGTCCCTGATACACTACCTCTTTATGATATTGATGAAAAGTGCTTTGTGCTTTAAGGTGCTTTTTTGTCATCAGTATACAGTATTTAGATGAAGGTGAAAATTCTTAATACCATTTTGATGGGAAAAAGGCCTACAGAAATATGCACAGAAAAATAGCATTCTTTTTAATTGTTAGACACTAAAACTGTTTTCCATCCCAGTCAGCTGAAAACATAATTCAGAATTGATAGCACTGACTTTTTATCCTGTGTGTAATATAAGATATATATGGATATTATTAGGTAAAATATTAGTAAATGCTTATATTTATGAACCATCTTCTATAGAGAATTTATTTCTCTTTCAGCACTAGGAAGAGGATGTCAGTGATAGTTCGCACACCATCAGGGAAGTTAAGACTCTACTGCAAAGGAGCTGTGAGTTTTATTTTGTTTTCACTGTAGCAAAGAATACATGCTACCAGTACAAATAAGAAAGCAAAAGATTGTAACTGCAGTCAAAACATGTAAAATGTGGAGCAAGGAACGTTGATGTACCTCTTTCAATTTACATTTTCATTTACATTGTTTTGCTATGTAGCTGTTCAATGTGATGGACTAGTTGATGTCTTTTTTTTACTAACTGCCTATAAAGGTATAACAGACCCGTTCATCCTGTTCTTTGTACTGGGCTAATACCTTTATGTTTCCTAAAATTGCTTCCTTCTGTACTCCCAAGAAAATGCATGAACATGTATTAATTACTTGCTGGAGTAGGTGAGAATGGATCACTAGATAGAGATAGTAATCTAGCATAGCTGACTAGATGGGAATGTTAACCAACCATTGATATTATGCAGAAGTAAATTTTCCCAAAAGCAGGACCTGTGAGAAGGTATCCTTATCATAATGCATATGGGAATGGCAGAGTTGCTCATTAGCTCTCAGTCTGTATGTCAAGTCAAGTTTGAGGGGGAAGGAGATGAAATCCAGTTCCAGAATGCTTTAAGAAAAGGAAGTTTGTTGAATATAAATGTCCATTTTTTATCATCTCAGGTGAAGAAAAAAAACTGTTGTTAATATTCCATGCATTAAGCTGGCTACAAAAAATCTGAGGATGGCAGTTATGAAGCACTAATTTTACTTTGTGGGCATAATATTAAGAGAGGAAGACAACATTCTGGCATTTTTCGAAATAAGGGGAAATAAGGAGGGTAGAAGGAAAAAACTGCATTATAGCAGAATTTGTAAATTTAGAAAATCTGAGGATTAGAAAGTCCTTTTTAACTTCTGAGATAAGATTATGTCTATTAATTTTTGATGCTTAAATAATACAGTTCTGTTTTTCAGCCATTTTCCTACATGGTTTGTATTGTCTACCCAAAAAAGAAATAATTTTTCTATTAAAGTATTCTGAGCTATATTTATTTGTTTTGTAGGATACTGTAATATATGACCGTCTTGCTGAAAGTTCAAAATACAAAGAAATCACCTTGAAACATCTAGAGCAGTTTGCTACAGAAGGTGGGTGGTATTATTCAATACTTAAATAAATATGAAATTCAGTTACTGCTCAACTTTCCATTTTTTCAGTTTTGTCTTGCTGTATTGTTTTACTCATGTTAAGTTTGAAAATTATGTTTTAGCAATGTCTCCTTAAGAAAAGTGTTCCTCTTCCTAAGAAATTTCAGTAATAACTTCATGCTTTAATAAAAACCTAAAAAACAACCCACCCACCCACAGAGTATACAGTAGAATCTTTTAACCAAAATATATTTTTCCAGAGAGCAAACACATAGCACATTGTTTCTGTGAAGATCTCATTTCCCATGGTCGCCTTCATGCCCCATACCCAGTGAATGGTGTAGGGATGGCACACAGGAAGAAGTAGCCAAAGTAAAGATGGTAGGACATTATTAGCATAGTGCTTTTAAGGTAGTTTTTAGCTGTATTGTTTCTGTCACCAGTCCCAATAAGGGGCATTGCCAGCATCCATATGGTTTGTTTTGGTGTCTGCAGTTTTAATAATTACTTTTACAAAACAGTTGCCAAAGGTGGAGAACCTCTCTGTGAGGGTTTGTGAAACAGGAATAGTAAGTAAAATTTAAAAGACTGTGAAATTAAGATGATTGATACAAGCAGGCAGTTAGTTATTTAATTATAATGGATTTCACAGTACAGATGTGATGAGAAAAGCAGACTGTAGAAACGTTTCTGCACAGTTCCTAGATGTTTGATGCTGTACCCCCTTAGTATCTCAGGAAAACATTATGGTGTTGTACTGTGCAGTATCATAGTGTTACAATTTATCAATGAGCTGGTACAGAGGAGTTGGAAGCAAAATTATAAGAGCTATGGAAATCTGAACTGCAGAGTTTCTACCTCTTTATTTTTTAATACACTGCTACTAGAATATTAAAATTACCTTTAATGTGTCTTAAAAATAAACTTACACTGGGAGGATATTCTTTTTATCACGAAATGTCGTTTTTTTGTCATGCATATAACTTCTCTAGTTTTTGTATTCTGGTTTATCATGGAATTTAGAATTTTGGCTAGTGTATTAAGCAACTTCAGTCTCTTGGTTCTATCAGTGACAGCAGGAGGAAGTCACAGATCTGTTTCTTTTGTTAGTTTTTCATATCAAGATCTCTGCAGGAAACATTTGGTTAGTCTTAAAAAATCTTAAAGTAATAAAGTTAGAATAAATTATACAATAAACTTGGAAGCAGAACTATACCCGAACAAATTTGACTGATGGTACAGCCGAAAGCCTCAGATACACACTGGGGTTCTAGAAAGGCCTAACCAGAATTAATCAAGAAAATGTTATTTAGGTGTGAAGTTAGTTTGGGTCATAAGGTGTATATTTGGTTACAGAAAAGACAAAATTAGGTCACTATCTTCTGTCCTGTGTGAATTGATGTGAAAATTTCAATCCAGTTCTTAATTACTGTTCTCATTAAATTAGTAGTACAACTTCTTAGCAGTCAGGCTGCACTAAATAAATCAACATAAAAAGTGAAAAATTCGAATTGTATTTAGTACCACTGTACATATGATAGGATTAAGAAGTTTGTTCAGATATTTTTTGTATCCTTCTTTTCAGCAGATTAAAAGATCTACTGTTCAGAAGATGAATTTCTAACCTTTTAAAAAGCACAAAATTCAATCTTTAAAAAAATCACATATCTCTGGAATTGATTAAAAAATTGGTATTTATTTTTACTTCAGATTTAAATTGCAGCCAGCTATGTTGCAAAGTTTCTCATGAGTATCCTTTCATGTGGCAGGACAGTATGTCCTTGGCATTTGCTGCCTGCTCTTGGTGTGTTGTTCAAAAATGAAGTGGTTAGCATGGCTGGCATTTATATGTAAGCGTTTATTAAGCTTGAGTGTTAATGCCTGCTTGGATAAATAGAAAAGTCCTCTGTAATTTTCCTGTGTTGTTCCAGTACGTTAAGAACCAGCCTTAATGATATTTTGTTTTCCACGTTTTATTTGGAAGATTCTTTTAAATCACAATGAAAAGAAGCATATTAAAAATTTTTAAAAAATTAGGCAGTGGTTTAAAAAGATAAAGCAAATACCTTGAAAAAACTATTTGCTGACAGACATTCCATACACTTGGATTTCTTTTCTTCATTTCATTTTCTGCAGAAAATATGGTGAAAGCATTGTGGAAATAGTATCACTGTAAGCCAGACATAGATTCCTTTCCTCCCCTTCACCTATATTCATGGCTTTGGACCTTGTTAGCATATCCTTACTATGCAGAGAAAAAAAATCAGTTGAGCTTATTCTAAGTCTAGGTGGTGAGACATTGTGTTCCTAATGCTGTTTAGTTGTCAGAATACTCACATTGCACATGGTTTTTATCCTGAAGATACTAAATTACTCTTACATGTAAGACGTGTATTATTTCATGCCCAACCTCTTATAATTTCAAAATTGCCGCCAGTGCTGAGCTGTATGCTCCAGAAACCTGTGAACAAATAAAAGTTACATTTAACCACCCCTGGTTGTGGTGCTGTTTGTCTCCTAAAGCAGAGTGGGCAAGTGACCAAAGGGTAACTACCCTAATCCTGCTTGCCCCCCCTCTAAATCTACTGGCCTGCAAACTGGGGCTAGTATATAAAGAGTTATGTCAACTTCATTCTCTAGAAATCTGGTAATATGTGAAAATGAGCTGTTAGAAAATTCACACCTAGCTACTTAAAGTGAGTGTAAAATGCGTGTTGTCAAAAAACAGATATTGCTTAAAATCATGCTGTCTCAAATTCTTGCTGTAATGCTTAATTCAGATTTTTGCTGAAGGAAAAAATCTGTTAATAATATCAACCAGCACAAAGGTTGGTAAGTAAAATTGCCAAATGGTACATAATGATTTTATTTTAAGAATTTGGAAAGCTGAAACAATCTGTGAGATGGGAAAGTTAAATGAGGGGATTCAAAGTTGGCTTCTAGATGATAAATTTCAAACTAGAATCTCCTAAGAATATTGTGGAGGGGTGAAGAGGGCAGTTGTAACATTATGCTGATATATTTTAACTTTACTTCTTACCAGCATAGCAACACTTAAGTTTATAAATCTTTTTCTCAGAAATACAATTCAGTTTTACACTTCTAATGTTTCAATGTACATACTTGTTCAGCAAGTGTTGGGATTTCTTCATGTCTTTTTTACAGTTTAGACTAAGTCAAATCTTACATAAAAATTTATTGTTTTTTTCCAGTGAAATACATCACCTGTATTACATTCAGCTTCTTTGAAACTGTTACTCTGTTGAATAAATTTCTATTTATAGTTCATTTTTACTTTATGTATATTTAAAAAGTTCTTCAAGATGTGCAGCAGTAATTTGAAATCAGGCATAAGCATACATAAAATACAGAATAATTTCAACTTTCAAAAGGTACTCATTGCAGGCATATCAGGGAAAGGACTAACAAATACTAAATCATTATCTGCTTTCTCTCTAGGCTTAAGAACTCTGTGTTTTGCTGTGGCTGAGATTTCAGAAAGTGATTATCAGGAATGGTTAGATGTCTATCACCGTGCTTCTACAGCTATACAAAACAGAGTACTCAAACTTGAGGAGAGCTATGAACTAATTGAAAAAGTATGTGCAGCTTGATGTAGCTTTCTGGGGATTGGGTTGGTTGGGGGGAGGATGGGGTGGGCAGAGGGATGAGCAGAAGAGGGGTTCTTAATTGTTGTCCTTATTTTCTGTACCATGAAAAGTGAATCACTATTGAGGCATAACAACACTTAGATAGAAAAATGGAATCTAGTAGTATACTGACAGTTGTCAGTAGTAGTCCTTGCAGTTTAAACAATCAAAATGAAGGAACAATTAATCTGACAAAGTTCTTGCTGCAAGCAGCTACCTTGCTGGAAAGTGTCGATCAGGGGTTGAACTACTGGAAAGCATTTTTTCAGAGTTCTTCTAGAGTGTAAAAAACTGTAATAACAGATAAACAACACCTGCTTCATTATATGATGATGATGTTGGAACAATGGAGTAGTCAAGATGGGAAGGGACTTCAGGAGATCATCTAGACACAAATCCCAGCTCAAAGCATGGCTAGTTTTGCTTGCCCAACACTTTGATGAAGTTTTGAGTATCCACAAGGAGGGAGTTTTCCCAGCTGCAGCAGGTAATTTTTTGATGCTCAATTTAGTCTTTTTTCCTTCTTCTGAATTAAATTTTTATTGCTGCAGAATGTGACTGATGCCTCTTACTCTTTCACTATGCAGCACGCATTTTGGAGAAGGATGCCTGCTCTGCAAGCTTAGCAGAAGAAATCCCTCCCTTGGTCTTCTTTTTCTCCCATTTTAATCTCATCCTATTTCTTTAGGTGCTCTTAATGTAGTGTGATCTGGGCCCTAAGCTGCTTTTGTGTCCCTCTGTTGGACTTGCTCCACTTTGTCAGCCTCTGTTTTACTGAAGGCTGATAAAGTGAGCTTGTACCCAGATACGGCATCACAAGAGCAGAGCCTGAAGATCCTGGCAACACTGCTTCTGGAGTAGCCAAGCATGAGGTTAAGACTTCACTGCCTCAACAAAAAAAGGTCCCATAACTATTAAATTTATAAGAAAAAGGAGTGTATGAGACCAATAGTGCTTGAAGTTTTGATACTTAAATTTTGGAGGGGTTATTTTTGAGTTTTTTTCCTTGGAAAGTATAAGAGAGATTAGATTGATGAAACTGCTTAAAATTCAGAGCCTCACAAATCTGTGGTGTTTAATTTATGAAAAAGAAGGGTGAGGATGTATAGCTTCAGTCACTAATGAACATTGCTGAGCAGTTTGTCTGGATGTGACAAAAGAGTCTTGAAAATATGTTACTTCTTAATGCCATGACAACCCTACTACCTTTACAAATTTGTGTATAAGCTGCACAAGTACTTGCTCAGGATGTAGTATGCAGGCCATGCTGCTACCAGGATTGCACACTATTAGATGTATAATGGTGTCTTTAACATTTAGCTAGTTTTAAAGGTATAGAAATAGGAAATATAAAAATGGCTGTATTCACAAAAACTGTGTAGATTTGCTCTATAGGAAGCTAAAATCAAACATAAAATACTAAGATAAATTTACAGGTGTTTCGGATTTTTTTTTTTTACAAAGTGAAGAGCAATGATTAAAAGAGAGAAGACATGATATTAGCACTCCTGAAGCCCTCAAAACATAGAGGTACTCCTCAGGAAAAGGTAGCTGTTGCTGAACAAGCTACTGAGCTACTGAGTGAATAATTGATTGAAGTTTGAGTGGTCAGGCTGTGCAGTTTTGTCAAGCCACACAGATAGATCTAAGTTAAAGCTCATGGAGTAAAGTGGAGGTTCTTTATTTGTTGATACCAAATCTGATTTATGAGTTTAGAGTGCATTAATCTTGTAGTAAATACAGAGTTAAATAAAATAAATGAAACATTGAAACTTAATTTAAACCAAAAAAACCTATATGTATGAAATATTTTATGTTCACAGAATCTTCAGCTGCTCGGAGCAACAGCAATTGAAGATAAACTACAAGACAAAGTGCCTGAAACCATAGAGACACTCATGAAAGCAGACATAAAAATTTGGATACTTACTGGGGACAAACAAGAGACTGCCATTAATATTGGTATTATATTTGCATTTATTTGATGCCTTTGTTACAGGTTTAAAAATAATAGCAGTTGATGGAGTAAAATTTCTTTCAGAATGGAAAGTTGTCTTGTAAAAAATAATATTATATGTCATTCCAGAATTTTAATGTGAACTTATTTTTTCATCAGTGATAGGGGGAGGATAGGGAATGGTGGATTCTGCCTCTGTTAAAATACTAAGAGCTAGAAAAAGATACCTTAGAGAGGAGGCAAAAAATAGGAAATTTTACTTTTTTATAGCATATGAAATAAATTAAAATGGATGCATTGGATTTTGACAGTAAGAGAGAATAATAGTAAGAGAATGTAAGTGTTCTTAGTTTCCCTTCTCTATTTTTCCTTCTTTCCCAAAAAGGTGAACTAAAATTTTAAACTTTAGTTAAACTGAACTAAAGTTTTTAAACCTTTTAACAAAGGTTTAACTATATTCTTTCCTTTTATTATGAAGGATGGTAAAAAATGACTAATTTCAACAACGATAAAGCAGTATCTTTAAACAGTTATACATGAAAGCTACTTTTAACAGTTAATATTCTTTGCATGTGACCATATCAGCACTTACTGCTGTAGTGTAGATACATGTCCAAAATAAAGCCTTACTTTAGTCATATAGGTCCTTTTTATTGGATGTTATTATTTCTAACAACTATCCATATGCACATGATACAGTTGATCTAAGGTTATTTTCCTTAGTACCTTCACGTTTGAGGCAATACATATAATACCAATATTTCCACTTTATTGGGAATGGTGATACATAATTTTGACTAGGCAGCCTACATCACTAGCATAGAGAATGCATCCTGTTTAATGCATCAAAGAATAAAAGAAAATAATGAAAAGGTGTATATATGCAAGTTTTGAAGGAAATGCAAGTTGCATTCTAAAAATTTACAAGGCTCAGGGAGATCTGTTTGTTGTTTTCTGTAACTCTCTTAAAGCACCTCTGAACAAGGCAGAACAGTTGCAGCAAGGGAAGCTCTAACAATTCTGACTTAGTACCTGTATGTACTTCTATAAAATGCAGTAGAATTTTTTTTTATCATTTATTTCAGCTAGGGAAATCTTATTTTTAATTCTGTAGTTCTCTTATAGGAAGAAAAATACCTTGTTATATTACAATGGATTTTGTGAAACCGATTTTGAAAAACAAAATATTAATTTTAACAGGTCACTCTTGTAAACTTCTGAGAAAGAACATGGGACTAATTGTTATAAATGAAGGCTCTCTTGACGTAAGTAAAATCTTCAAAGTTCTCAGTGAAAATAATGAAACATTATTTTATTGCTTAAAATATCCAGACATCATGGTGAAGGTGGTGTAAAAAATAAGTTGGAGTGTCTGTTTATCTGGACAAACATAGAAAATTCTGCCAAAACCATGGTTTGGGGAGCTTGCAAAGAATATGGTAAAATAAAAGATCCTTGTTTATATGAAAAAATACCCTTATTCATGAAAGTATAAGAAAAATACCTCAAGGCCACCCACCTCCCCAGTAGACATTAGGTGGTATAGAACTGAAAATATTTAGGTATCTCAGCTCTTTGGAAGGTTATTTGTTTTGGGGCTCTAGTCCCATGAACATCTTAGCTTAGCTTCATTAGCAAAATGTGGGTTTTGTTAGTTCTTATGGTTGTGTACAAGAGCACTGGATTTTATTTGCCTTCATATTAACCTAATGGACTGCTAAATTTCACTGTAGTACTGTTAATCATAGACAGACGTCATAACATAGCCTTATTCTTTTATTTGTGAATTTAAACTGGAACTAGAAAATAGTTTGATTACCATTCAGTTTCATTGAAAAATATTTCATTGAAATATGAAAATTATTTCATAAGGGACATTTTTACGCTGCTTTTAATCTGAGGCATGTGATTTCAGCATAGGGAGTTTGCCCACAAAGGAATTTTAAATACAACAGTTTTACAACTGGAGTTTTGTTTTGTCTTGGGATATGAGTTCTTTTGTTTTAAAATGTAGCATTCTTGGAGCTACCTGATGGTATGTCTGCTTCTGATAAAAAATTAAGGTCAGTTTAAACAAAAGTGTTCACCAGTAAACAATATCCCCAAGTGCCACATCCACAAGCATTTTGAGTACTTCTGTGGGTGGTGACTCCACCACTTCCCTGGGCAGCCTGTTGCAATGTCTGAGCACCCTTTCAGTAAAGAATTTTTCTTATATCCAATCTCAACCTCCCCTGGCAAAACTTGAGGCTATGTCCTCTTTCCCTGTCACTGGTTGTATAGAAGAGACTGAGCCCCATCTCACTATTACCTCCTTTCATGCAGTTGTAGAGAGCAGTAAGGTCCTCCCTGAGCCTCCTCTTCTCCAGGCCACACAATCCTAGCTCCCTCTTCTGCTCCAGATCCTTCCTCAGCTCTGTTGCCATTCTCTGGACATGTGCTGGCATCTCAATGTCTTTCTTGTCACAAGGAGCCCAGAACTGAGCACAGGACTTGAGGTGTGGCCTCACCAGTGCTGAGTACAGAGGGACAATCACAGTCCTGGTCCTGCTGGCCACACTGTTGCTGACACAGGCCAAGATGCTATTGGCCTTCTTGGCCACCTGGGCACATACTGGCTCATGTTCAGCTGGCTGTCAAACAGCACCTACAGGTGCTGGTTTTACAATTCTTATCCAGTAAACAGTGCACCCATCCAAGAGACAATAAGCCAGTTTCTCCAGGAGAATGGTGTGAGAGACAGCCTCAAAGGCTTTACTGAAGTGCAGGTAGACAGCCTTTTCCTCATCCAGTGTCACTTTGTTGTAGAAGGACATCAGGTTGGTCAAGCAGGATCTGCCTTCCCTAAACACATGCTGGCTGACCCTGATCCCCTGGTTGACCAACACGTGCCTTGTAATGACACTCAAGATGATCTGTTCCATGACCCTCCCTGGCTAATAGCCCTGTGGTTCTCCCAGATCCTCCTTCTGACCCTTCTTGTAGATGGACATCACATTGTCAAACCTCTGGCAGTGTCGGACCTCTAAGGTTAACCAGGACTGATGAAAAATGTTGGATGTGGAAGAGCCTGGTGAGCTCTTCCACCAGCTCCCTCAGGTGGATCCCACTGAGGTCTGTACACTTGCATATCTAAGTGGCAGAGACCATTTACTCCTGGATTTGCGGATTTCATTACGTAGAAGAAACAGTGGATGGGAGGAATATGACTTTTCATGTGTTGTTTAAACTTTGTTAGAAATTAAATAGTCCACAGAGATGAGAAAAATTGATACTTCCTTTATGTTGCAATATTTCTTAATTAGAGAAGATGCTCTGGAAAATAGTTACAGAAATTATTGTCATTTTAAAGACCTTTTAACATGTCATTTTTAACAGTGGAACTTCATTTCTGTCACAGTTTCTAGTGGGTAAGAGCCAGGAAACAAGTGCAGAATTCCCCAACAGCCTAATCTCATTTTAGATAAACCAATGAATCTTTAGGCAGAGTAGAAGCAAAATAGTCATAAAACCATTAACAACTTCTTTTTCATCTTTTTAACTTTACAGGAACGGTGCCTTAATTCCTTTTTAGGCAATGTTATAGGGGCAGCTGTAGCTATAACCATTAACAACAATGTGTGGAACTGGTAGGAGTAAGTTGAGTTAAAAAGGCAAAGCAGTATCTTTAATTTCATTTCAGAGGGTTTTGAGATTTTTAATTCGTTCAATCTTTTATTTTTAGGTAATTACACCAAATTTTGTTTATGTATGCCTGACATCACTGAAGTAGCACAATTATTTGGTTGGTAAACTTGTAAAAAAAAAATGGGAACATGTTGTCATAGGATGTGACTAGCTTCCAAAGTCAGTATTTCACAAGCAGAAGAAGTTTTTTCTGTCTTCCTTTCTCCTCTGAAATATTTTTTACTTCTGGGCTGTGAAGCAGGAAACAAGAAAAGTGTTTTAGCTCTGTAAAGGTCTCTCTCAAAAAGAAAGAAGGCCAACAAGCAATATTTTTTTCCCTCATGATACTCCATGGTAGAGCTTCACTATAGCTAACTAGATGTCAGTGACCTTCCCAAAGCAGCCTGCTGCATAAAAAAATACAAATGAATGTATTGTCTACTGAATGTAATCTGAAGTTCTCAGTACTAGATCACAAAATAGTGACTTCTGGAGGTGTGATTCAAACTGTCATTAGCAATTGAAAAATACAAAGTATATTCCTTTGTATAATATGTACTTGATGTTATAATTGTTAAATTATGTTAAAATATGAATTTAATGTGATAGAATTACCAGTTATAATGCCTGTACTTGTATCATGAAGTATCTGTGTTTCCTTTTTTCTAAACATTTAGGAACGCTTTGTATAATAGCAAATTCTGGTATCTCTATATATGTGAATCATCTTTTGTATTATTGTATTCGTTTTCTGTATACCTGTGTCTTCTGCAAATATTTATGCAACTATTGTTGCCATTCAAAGAGCATCAAAAGTTCCACCATAACTTACACATATCTTTTTTGGCAGAGTGCAAGAGCAATCCTACACAACATTTCTACTGTGTTTCTAATAGTGCAACTATTGCAAATATTCTTTTCACTCTATGATACTTGATAGTAGAATCAAAAGGCAACTTCCTCAAAAACCAAAGTGCCAGTGTTTCTGATCACACTGAAAAATTTGGATTTAAGAATATTAAGAACTAAAAATAATGGACACCATTTTTTGTGCAACAGGGAACAAGAGAGACACTTAGCCATCATTGCAGTACTCTTGGTGATGCTTTAAGGAAGGAAAATGATTTTGCTCTCATCATTGATGGTAAATCTCTGAAGTATGCTTTGACATTTGGAGTAAGACAGTATTTCCTGGATTTGGCTTTGTCATGTAAAGCTGTTATTTGTTGCAGGTAAGGTTTATGCTGTTCTCTCTCCATGCTATTTTTATTGATGTATAAAAAAGAAACTGAAGTTAGGAAATACAGTCATTCAAGTGAAATATCACTGTAGAGCAGTCTGCAACAGAGTGTACCTGTCAAAGTCACTCAGATTGCATGTTTTCAGAAACATAATTTGTAATCCATTGAGAATAGTCCCAGTAAGGTTGAGACACTAATGTTGACCTTGTATTGATATTACAGTTAACTACAAGTTTTAGCATATCTACAGTCATCTGTAGATCTTTCTCCACATTCTACTTTTCTGTAAGATGTGGATTACACTGTATAAGAAGTGCTCAAAAATGTTAAAGGTACTACTTGGGGTGCTTTTTGTTACCTGAAGCTGGTGCAAACCCCTTTTTTAATCATTATTATGCCCGATTATTATAGGGTTCGCTTAAACAATGAACCCTCTCATCCTTTCCTGTAAATATCAACTATTACAGCTATAAACTTCCACTGTTCCATTAAAATAAATCAGATTCATCTGAAAAATCTGTTCAAAATGGAACTATTTTTCTGCTTTGCAAAAGGACACAGAAAAGGAAGTGATATTACAATATCCAAATAATCACCGGGTTTCTAGTCTTTCCATCCCTTCTGAAAAGCAATGTCATGCTACAAAGGGATTTTTTAATTAATGGTTTTTTTGGTTAAGCTTTGTAGGCATGCTTCAGCCTGAATCAGTTTAAATTTCAAACTAAGATTTTACTGTCTTTTAAACGGAGAAGTTACTCTGATTAACAGTTTATACTGTGTAAAAATGCCTTACTAATGGCAGTAGTCTTTCTGACAGGTAGTCAGTGCTTGTTCTGACAGTAGTCTGTGCTTGTTCTACTAGGTTGAGTTTGCTCAGTACAGTAACAAGCAGGAGATGCATGTAGAACTAATCTTTTAAAGCTATATTTCTTTTTCTTCTCTTTCCTTGATTACAAAATATGTTTAATGACATTTGAAGAGTTAATTTTTCTGTTTCTGTTGAACTAGGGAACCATTGAGGGTTGTTCTATACGTAAAGCTATCTTTTAGTGTTGGCATTCTTGTAAAGAAACAACAAAGTGCAAAATGAAAGTTTCTGTTCTAATACTATTCTCTCTGCCATTTCTTCATTTTACACTTCCATAATATACTTAGGTCAGTTGGTTTCAATGCATATCTAGATATATGTCTGACATATTTTGTGGTTTCTTAAAAATTGGCTACAGGTTTAAAACTAAAATGCTTGCTCGTAACACTCCCTGTTTTAATGTGAACATATTTAATATCCCATCTTTCCCAAAAGTCAGAATCCTGCCAAAATATTTGTTTCTGTTAAATGCTTTGTCTTTAGTAACAAAAACTTAATTTCCTTGCTTATGAGCTTGAAAAGAAAAAGTTTTAAATGGTAGTTTTTAATTTTTGAATAGGTTTTAAAAATTTAAATATATATATATATAATCCAGACTTAACAAAAATGTAAGCTCTTTCTTCATCCATATAAAGGCAGTAAACATCTTAAACTCTCCTTAGTTCTAAAAGTACAAATTACACCACTTTCTTTTAAGTTTGCAGGCTGCATTGACTTGTGCAGAAGCATTTATTACTAATGGAGTCTTCCTAAGATGAGCTGTAGCACAGATGATGCTGACGAATATTCAGTAGACATTTCTCTTCAAAAAAAAAAATCTGTATATGTTATTAATTCCAAGCAGATGTTTGGCTTAAAGACTTTAGCAAACTGAATTCCAACTCTATATTGGTTTCAGAGTAACATATGCAAGGAGACTGTTAAATGGGTTATTCTGGAGTAAAAATGTACAGCTAAGAGTGATAAAATGAATGAAAAATATTTTACTGGTTTCACCATAACCTTCAGGCAGTGACAGTGCCATCTACCAGCTGCCCCTATAACATTGTCTAGAAAGGAATTAAGGCACTGTTCCTGAAAAGTTAAAAAGATGAAAAAGAAGTACTCAGGTCAGGAATCTTCTGTAGAAACTGGCTGTAGCAAGTCTTGGTACAATTCTCAACAGCAGAGTTCAAATAAAACGTGTACCAAAAGATCATAGAAAGATTTTTTTCATATAGGTGGACCACAGAATTTTTCAGAAGGACTGCTGCCCAGAAACTTTCAACCCAGGTTTTCCACAAGGCTGTACTCATCCCACACAGCTTTTTCAGAAGTCCAGCAGTTGTGCATGTGTTGTGCTGGCCACTGAATAATGTGATTACATAGCCACCTTCAATTTGAAGGCTGCATTATTTTTCATTCCTTTATTTTTTTAAATACATTTTAAAACAGTTCTCTCTAACACACTTGGTAAGATGACTTCCTCAACATAGAATCCTCTTTCAGCTTTTAAGTAGTCCAAAGTTCAGAAATGTGTTTTTTATGAATTTTGCTGTGAATGTGCTTTTAGCATATAGCCTTGAAGGGCAATAACAAGACCATGTTGCTGACGAGGATGTTAATTGGCCTGGGTTTACTAACTTTTCACAGAATATAAAGTATGTTTTAAAAGTACATTAATTTGAAAGTCCTGTATTAAACCTGTCTCTTTTTGTTATCCCTTAGGGTATCACCACTTCAAAAATCTGAAGTTGTAGAAATGGTTAAAAAACAAGTTAAGGTAGTAACTCTAGCGATTGGTGATGGAGCAAATGATGTTAGTATGATACAGACAGCACATGTTGGTGTTGGTATCAGTGGAAATGAAGGTCTACAGGCTGCTAATTCTTCAGACTACTCAATTGCTCAGGTAAGTCATTACAATGCAAAATACTAAAATAAAATATTTTAAAATACGATTAATACACATGTATGCATGTTTTAATTGTATGTTTGTTCATTTCTCATGTTTTTTGCAGTTCAAGTATTTGAAGAACTTGCTGTTGGTTCATGGAGCCTGGAATTATAACAGAGTAGCTAAATGCATCTTATATTGTTTCTACAAGAATATAGTCCTTTACATTATCGAGGTAATTTTACAGTACATGAAATGTTACTTCTTGAAAGTAAAATCTTAATTTTGAGCTTTTGGTTATTATATATGATTTTTTAAAAGTATTTTAACTGTAAATAAATACCTACTAGTACTGAATCTTGAAAGTTTTATTAAACTGATTAATATTAATTTTTTTACTTAAAAAAAACCCCAATTTTTTAAAAAATGCATAGTAAATATTAGTACAAAATCTGTTTATAATATTGCTAGCTTATTAAAATGCTGTACATGTAACATCATTGCAGTAATTAAGGAATCCAGTTGCAAGTTTGTCTTAAATTTACTCAGAGATGTGTGTGCCTCAGCTCTTTGCACCAGTGTCGGGGACTGTCGGGTTCACAGTCTGGAGGCGGTTGCTGTTCAGAGCAGTGCCCAGGGATTTTACAGACAGGTTTAGTTCCCCTCTTGGGTACCTTTCACTTGCTGAATGGGGTGACCATGCATCCTCAGGCTCCTGCTCAAGAAGAGGGATACTTTCCTGACCGAGTTTTTTCACCTGTGATTTTAAAGAGTGAAATATTGCAAAAAATACAGTGGTATGAGAAGGTTGCGTTGTAATAAATCTACATTTATAGTAGGTATGGTTAGAACAGAATGTATAATTATAGTTTTCACTACCTTCATGACCACACAGCAACCATAAAATTTTGAACATATTTTTAAATAAATTTTTTAAGCTTCTCTCTCTCCTCCCTTCCTTTTCTTCCGACAGCTGCTGCATCTTTTATAATCAAATCTACATTTATAATTGATTCAAACTTTATATTTACAATGAAACTTTGGGTTAAAAATGTGAAAAAATATTTAATTTTTTAAAATCTTGACCATAAAATAGATTTTATAGATAGGCTTATGTATTTTTTACATTAATGGGGTTAACAGATACTCTTTAAATTTTCATAGTTTTTTTAAATATATTTTCAAATTAGTATCTTGAACTTGCAAAGTAAGCATTCAGTTTTACTGGAAGAAAATGCCTTATTTCTGTTAAACCTGATGTAAACATGAGATTAATCTTTCCAATTTTGATACTTAGTTATGTGGCCTTGTTGCAATATTTGCAAATACTTTATGTACAAAAGTTGTAGCCAAAAGAGTGCATTTTTCTTGCCATATTTTTGCATTTTCTAAATTTCCTCTTTTTTCTCTCCTTACTGTGTTATTACTGCAAATAGATTTCTGTCTAAGTAGCAGCAAGTTTGTAGCCTGTTTAGAAAAATATAAAGTAGGAAGCTATAGAAAAAGCAAGTTCACTTAAGGTCCTTTTTTGCTTAGAAGTGGCAGACTTTAGATGCTGTATTTCAAAGGCTGGATATCTACTTACATGATCAGACTTCCAGAAGTACTGATTATCAGTAGCTCTAGAAGTATTTGAAAAAAACAGTATTAATGTATCCTTTGCTTATAGAAAGCATAGAAAGATTGGCTTTAGAACATATTAACTTATTTTTCTTAGATTTCTGTCATTGTCACCTGCAAACATATTGTAAATTTGTAACTTAAATCAGATATATGTATCCCACTATTTCTATTTATTGAGAAAGAAAGTTAAATGCAGGGTACAGAGATCATAGTCTAAAGATCAAAAGGCTTTGATTTTATGAACAGGTAGTCTCTTCCTGCTGAGCAGATGGAAGGGCAAAGAGATCCTTTTGATATGGGTTGTTATGACCCTTTATATATAATGCATGCAAGCATTTTGCCATCTACACCTTCTCTGGAAGACAAAATGAATTCTACTTGAATTCCTGTATACCCAGCGTTTGTCAGCTCAGAAAACTTTTCAGAGATGTTAATAGCTCATGTCAATACTGTGAGTGAATGGGCAGAAATTCATCATTGAATGTCTCCAGAAAGGACAACTGCCAGTCTTGAGTCTCTCTTTTCAGTTTTTTTGTAGAGATCAGGCGTGGGAGCAGAGAGCTCAATGAGTATTTGTAAGCTGCTGCTTAATATGCAGAAATGCTACATCAGGAAAACTTCTGTGAAGCTTTTGTGGCCACACCTCCTCTGTCTTGGAGTTTAGAAAATAGTACTGTGAAAGGCACGTCTGGAAGTGACTTTAAACAAGTTTCCTTTTATTCTGACAATAGCTAAAAATACCTATGTTTACTTAATAGATGTGTATCCTATTTTTAAATGTCTGCTCAATATTAATCAAGAAAGTAATGGAAAATATTCCATTTAATCTAAAGTACAGCCTTTATCCTAGGCAGTCATGGGCTGATATGAAATTCATGTCAATTGGTTTCTTAATTCAGAAAATGGTAAAGGTCTATAGTAATACCCAGGCACAGTGATCAGTGCTTACTGACATTTAAACTCCTATTCATAACTAGAAGGGTCTGTAATAATGTTTTTTACTCTGTGTCTTGATGCAATAGTTATTTAAATATGGGCCTCATCTTTTGTATAGGACTAGTCACAATGACCTGAGAGTTTATATTCTGTTGTATCAGTCTAAATTGCAAGTGAAAACTCTGAATCCCTAATTAACCACTAATGTGCTTTATTAAGCCTGTACAGAGCATCACATTCATGTAGGATAAGCCTATGCAAAGTCTCATACTTATTTTGGAGGGGCTGTCATTACTTTATAAAGGTGGTTGAGATTGAGATTGATCTCACGATTGAGAACTCCTTTGTGGATTGGTTTTATTTTTATAATTACCATTACTGTATACACTCCGTCATTAAACTCCTTATTTTATGAAGCTGTGAAAATCACCCCTTGACATCAGAGGAAAAAAATTTTCCTAGTCTTACTTCTCATTTTGCTATCTAGTAATAACTAGTAATAATGTAAAATAACTGGTTCATATTAAATAAAAAGGATTTACAATTTTAAAAAATAAAAATATTTTCTTTTTACCCAACATGAAACATCAAATGAAAGAGTAAAAGACCAAGACAAGCAGAAGAAACAGATGTGTGGAGTTGAAATCTAAAGTTCGGTCACAGATGTTTAAACATGACTGTTTGTAGCAATTTAAGTGATACTATGAAAATAATTAATTTATTAAATGATTAGAGCTCTAATGACTTTTTTTTGTTCCATAAACTTTGGATGATGGGGGGGGTTATTTTCCCCCTCCCCCAAGCTCTTCTCACTCCTGAGTTACTACTTCTTCCCACGTTCTGCTCTTCATGTCCATAACTGGAATTTACCATTTTGTTCCTGATTTCCTTTGCCTGACATGTCAGATGAATAGCCATGATCATACTGAGACCCATATAATGCATGACCCCAAACATGAGCAGGGTTCCTGCATACACTCACACTGGCTCTGAGCTGCGCAGTTCAGCTGCTGTGGGTCACTATGCCAGGGCTTACTTGAGGTGTGCAAACTGCACCAAGTTCAGTTTGAAACACACACAGCAGAAAGTGATTGTGCTCACGCCCACATTTTTGCATTACATGGTTGGAAAACTTAGAAATACAAGGATCTGTGTTGAGGTCCATCTCATTTTAGACAGGCTGTGGACCTAAATCTTTCCTTTTCAATGGAGAATTTTGTAGGCGTTGAACTACAGAATGGCCTGAATTTTCACTGCCTGTTCACATATATAACCTAAAATACTTTTTAAGAACACCAATCACCTGTCCTTCTGTAAAATGGAGCTGGATTTGTTAGAGTAAGACCTATACCCTAAGAGAGAGCTGTTTGAGTCTGCTCCTAAATTAGTGTCACGTCCAGCATCCTAGAAACTCACTTTGCAGGTACAGCTGCCTTCACTGTCCGTCGTAACTGGGATGAAACCCACTTGTCTCTGAATAAACTGCCCACTGCAGAGCAAGTGTTTCTTGTCATTTCTCACTATTAATAATGTAGTAAGCTCCATATTACTTTTTCATGTAGGGTTAAGAGTGTAATTTTCTAGGGCTCAAGATTCAGAAGTTAAGGCAAATATGTGGGTTATTTTCTTCTCTTACAGTTTGAGGTGAGGGCTGTATTTGTCCTGTGTCTTTTCTTTTTCCACCTTTTAGATCTTTGAATTTTGAGCCATTGTTGTTTGACCCAGTTGTTCTTAATGTGAGCATTCAAATACTATCTTGTAAATAATATAAAATTAATATTTCTGCTTAGATACTAAAGATGTTTTCTCTCTTGAAGTTATGTATCTGGTATTCCACTAAACAGTAGTGTTTCTACTAGAGACCACTGCTTTTAGCCACAGTGAAAGATTTCTTCTTCACGGACTTTTTTGATAGATTCCATAAGAACTTCAGAACTTAAGAGATGCTACCAGATTTCATCTCTCTTTAGTTTGCATCTAGGCCTCTGACCAAGATATATTCCAGTCCCTTATTACACTAAAATTAACTAAAATGCCTATAACTTGCATGCTTTCTTTAGAAAAAAGTGAATGCTAATATTTTAGGAAGTCAATACTATGCCTTAAAGGATTTCTTTACAATTTTATACTAAAACCATTTTCAGTTTAAATACCTTGAATATTCTAGCTTAAATTCTGTACAAAATAAGCTGAAAGCAACATTCCATTGTAAATGAAAATTTTATTCTAAATACTTGCCTTGCTTTTTAAATGTCAGTCCAAAGCATTTCCAAGTTTTGCTTAACATCATTTACCTATAAGAGCAGTCAACATGTGGAATAGATTCAGTGTATGTATTTAGGCCTTTCATTTTAAATTAGTGTTTTATAACACTTCACCTGCTAGTTAAATCAGAGTGCAAAGTTAATGTCTTTTCCATATACTCCTTGGTTATGAAGGGTCAAGTCTCTGTGTACTTGTGGTCTTTTATTTTCTTCTTTATTTTCTTCTTTTATCATCTAGAGAATGATACTTTTCTTAACTCTATCTGAAATTACCAACAATGAGATGTACACATATTTATGACCAGCTACTGAGTCACATATTTTCCGCCACCCTAACACTTTCAAATTAATATTTCTAAAATTTACTCCAGTATTTGATACAAACAAGGAAAAAACGCATCAATTGTACTGATGTTGAATGCATAATTAATTATTCTGTAATGCACAATTGATTATGTACTCATCTTCCACCCATACACTCAGCTACTGAGAAACTGCTGCCAACAAATTCATCACAATTAAATCATAATTTGTATTTTGAAAGTCCAAAATAAAAATACATGAGCTGCTAAAATCTCATTCAGCTGAAATAAAGCAATTCCATTGTCTTTTCAGTGTATAGTCTGAAAGGTTAGAAAAGTGTGCTTGTTGCACTTAAATCTACCAAAGTAAGCAAATTCAGCATTATAAGATTTTGGAAAATTCAGTGTATTCTCTCTTTCTGTATTGCAGCTTTGAACAGTCATGACTTTGTATTCAATCTTGTTTTAATCAGTGGACGTCAAAAAAAAAATTTACTCTTATCTGTTGAACAAACAGCAATCTTGGGTGGATTTTACCTTCCATTTTTTGTGTTAATAGTTGCCAAATTCAGGAGGTTTTCCATCTCAAAGTAGTCATAGACATGTTCAGACATTGCACCACATGATTTAAAAAAAAAAACCTGAGTTTAGTCATAGAATCCAGTCACCTGGAAGCCAGCCTGGGTACATACTGATAAATATACATATTGATTGTAGCAATTCATGCTTCCTTAATGAAGTTCAATAAAATGTGAACTATAATAATAATAAAGCAGCATCTAATAAAACAAAAACAATTAAAGAAAGCAGCATCTAAAACTTCACCTGAAAAACATGGGTGTTAAATGGAGTAGAATGTTCAGATGATTTTGACTTGTCTTACCTAAGAGCTTATGTTTTTCCTAGACAATATAGTTTCAGTGTAACTTGTTAATAAAGATTCATCAGATATGCTGCTTTTCCACTTTGTCAAAGGATGAGGAAATAGGAGAAAGTAGATATTCTGCATACTGTGCTGAAAAAATTAGAAAATATGTTATCACACCTTTCAAATTAAATTTGTTTTCTTTCAACCTTTTAGCAAAAAATGATAAAAATTAAATGCAATTAAAGAGATGTCCACTTCCCTCTCTAAAGTACCCTGTAGCTGAGTTAGTGCTTCTTAACTAAGTGGTTCTACTTTAGTGCTCTGGTAAAGCCTAATCCTTTCATGAGTAAGGATTATTGGTAGTTTTTAAATTTCAAACAGCAGGTTAATCTATGATTCTGTTAGTCAAGTTAGCTAACAATGGGGAGACGATGACCACTAATCTGTAGGTTCCCCCTCCACCAGCCCATATTTCTCCAAATTTTTATTTCATTAAGAATTAAGTGAGCTTAAATCACTCTTAAAACCTTAAAGAACCTGACATTTCTTCTGAATATAGTTACCTCCTTTGAATGCTTTCCTATTTACATGGAATTGCTCACGTATCTAATTAAATTGCCCACTATCTGTTCTTGATTGAAAGCTGGGTTTATCATCAATTTTTTCATGTGGATTTAAACCAAAACATTTTCAACTGTGTTGTAATTGTGTTGTAGGGGGTGTCCCTTTTTATGAAGCTGAGGAAAAATCTGTGTATCGTACCTTGCCAGACATTTGAGTAATACACAGTTCTAATCTTTTGCAGGTCTGGTTTGCATTTGTCAATGGCTNTATATATATATATATATATTCATTTTTACCAAGTATGGAAAAGGACAACAAGGATTTCATTTTTTCAATCCTTTATTCTCTGTTTTTTTCTGCTGATAATAAAGCTGTCTTCTGTAGGCAGAAGTGATTAGACCTCACTGTCGCTGGGCTGTATGTATTTGTACTGTTACGTGGAAATAGATTACTGAAGCCTATGGAGAAGTGTTGCAGAGGACAATAGGAGCTGTCATTAGATTTGTAGAGGGAGGGACGTGGTACTATTCTTTGTCAATTTGGAGTTGTGATTTTATGGTTTCATTTTGAGTTTTGGGAAAAAATACTTGGAGTCAAGAATGTGTCAGTGTGGATCAAAAGTAATCTGAGGTTACTTTTGGTGGGAAATGGGTGATATTCATCTTAGAGAGACTAGCATAAGTAGTAGTAAAAGAATGTAGGACTCTTTAATACATAAAATATACAAAATTTCTACAGCATTGCCCATAAATAATCTCTTTAAAAAAAACTAAATGAAACTTGTGCCTGAATCTGTGATTTCATGAGTATTTGACTTTTGTAAGAGATTCTTCTGATTTTAATTTTTGTAAATATAATTGTGACATTTCAAGTAATGTCATTTTATGTTGAACTTGGGGACATTTTCAATGTATCCTGGAATTAACAATGCCTACGTGTGATGGTCCGTAGNTTTCATGTGGATTTAAACCAAAACATTTTCAACTGTGTTGTAATTGTGTTGTAGGGGGTGTCCCTTTTTATGAAGCTGAGGAAAAATCTGTGTATCGTACCTTGCCAGACATTTGAGTAATACACAGTTCTAATCTTTTGCAGGTCTGGTTTGCATTTGTCAATGGCTTTTCTGGACAAATTCTTTTTGAAAGATGGTGTATAGGTCTTTACAATGTGGTAAGACAACTTGTGTGCCTTTAGTTACATTTAACCATGAATGTTTCTTGTGTAAGCAATCTTTAGGCAAATCCTTACCTCTAAAGTTTTGCAATTTCTTCTTTTTAAACCATCTACTAGATGTTTACAGCAATGCCTCCTCTAACTCTTGGAATATTTGAGAGATCCTGCCGAAAAGAAAACATGCTGAAATACCCTGAGTTATACAAGACTTCCCAAAATGCACTGGACTTTAATACTAAGGTAGATCTTTGTAAAAATCAAACATAATAAACCAAAAATTCATAGGAATTCAGTATAGTTACCCTTTTTGTTCTATGCTGCTCATAATTAAAAATGGAGAGGATTTTTATTACTGCTATTTCCAGGTGTACACTTGTCAGTGAATGGTACAAATCATATATATATATATATATATATATATATATTCATTTTTACCAAGTATGGAAAAGGACAACAAGGATTTCATTTTTTCAATCCTTTATTCTCTGTTTTTTTCTGCTGATAATAAAGCTGTCTTCTGTAGGCAGAAGTGATTAGACCTCACTGTCGCTGGGCTGTATGTATTTGTACTGTTATGTGGAAATGGATTACTGAAGCCTATGGAGAAGTGTTGCAGAGGACAATAGGAGCTGTCATTAGATTTGTAGAGGGAGGGACGTGGTACTATTCTTTGTCAATTTGGAGTTGTGATTTTATGGTTTCATTTTGAGTTTTGGGAAAAAATACTTGGAGTCAAGAATGTGTCAGTGTGGATCAAAAGTAATCTGAGGTTACTTTTGGTGGGAAATGGGTGATATTCATCTTAGAGAGACTAGCATAAGTAGTAGTAAAAGAATGTAGGACTCTTTAATACATAAAATATACAAAATTTCTACAGCATTGCCCATAAATAATCTCTTTAAAAAAAACTAAATGAAACTTGTGCCTGAATCTGTGATTTCATGAGTATTTGACTTTTGTAAGAGATTCTTCTGATTTTAATTTTTGTAAATATAATTGTGACATTTCAAGTAATGTCATTTTATGTTGAACTTGGGGACATTTTCAATGTATCCTGGAATTAACAATGCCTACGTGTGATGGTCCGTAGTAGATGTGCAGAGCTGATACAGCATACTTAGCTCTTATGTCTGTGCCACTTGTGCTGTATAACTGGAGTTACCCAAAAAATATATATAATTATTTGTCTAAACTATCTTTGTTCACTGAAGCAGATGAGATTTCTCTCCTTTTTCCTCATTTCATCCCTTCACCTGCAAAAGCCAACCTGAAGGTTGTAAGGACAGTAGGTAACAGAGTCTCTTTTGTCCCTGTGAATGCTTTACAAATAGGAGGCTTTTCATGGTCCAGACACTTTTGTGTTGTGATAGTTTTAATAAACAGTGTAAGTATGAGTTACAATAGTTGTTTCTTCTGTTTTAAAATAAGCTTTTAGGTTTTTTTAATTGCACAGATGTATTGTTGACTTAATTGGAAATTCTGTGACTGTTCCCATACAACATTTGCTATGAGTAAACGTCTACAAACTCATCAGCTACAAAATTCCCACCTATATAAGTTGAATAGTTGGTGTTAAAGATTTGGAAACATTACTGCCTTGAATATTGATGCAGATATTTGTTATGGTAAAAGGGATCAAAGGTTATGAGGTCATGACAGAGGTTAAAGAATTAGCATGGGACAAAAAGAATTGGTCAGGAAAATGGAAAAGTAGAACTAATTTTTCTTGCACCCACCTGTGCTTTCTGTCAAATAAAAACTTCTGGTAATGACATAGCAAGATGGAGAGACAAAGGTTAATGAGTAGCACAAATTTAAATGTGCAAAGTATTGGAGTGTAAACTGGACCGTGCAACCTAGTGTATCTGTATGATCTAACAATAGACATTGAGACATTATGGAAAACGTGAGACAGGCAACTTAATTTCAATTGTTTGAACACCTTAACACTCAAGATACACATCAGTCAGTTACAATAAAAGCCATAACAGTCAAAAGCATTGTTAGTGGAAAAAACATAATTGTCATACTGAAGGAAATGGGCTACATATTTTTAAGTCTTTTTATGTCATTATGCAATATATTATGGAAAGCATTAAGAGTGTTTATTCTTAAACTTAATGCATTCTTTGCAGAAGGCATCTTTTACAAATGAAAATAAGTTTGAAAGTAAAACTTCAATTGTTTAGCAAATAAATTAAAGGAATTATAATATGATGAAATTGTGCTCCTCAAGAATGAAGTATGTAAGGAGAAATTTAAGGAAGAAAATCATATTTGTCCTTTTTAAATTCCTTTTTGTGTGGGAATATATAGGTTAGGCGTATGTGTAACTCAGGTTTTAATTTTTCTGCTGTCTAAATTTATTCTTATACTAAATGCAAATTATAAAAACTAGAGTCCTTTTTAATTCCCCACTTAGAATGTAGCAATTGTTCCAGCTGTCTGGTTTAGCTTAATTTTTCTGATGATATTCCCATATTTTTATACTTTAATTTCCCTACTGAATTGAAATTAAAAGGAGGAAATAATACACGTTTTTTTTCAAAGCATAAAAATAAACAAATGACCCATGAAGAGCTAAGAGGCAGAAAGTGCCTGTCAGTTATATTACTTCACAGTGGTGGCCTAACAAAAACACATTTTGTGAATCTAACTCACAGATAAAAAGAAAGGTCAGGGTTCACAGAGCTGGTTTATTGCAAATGGTTCTCATGGATTTTCTGTTTTCTCTTTCTTAGGTTTTCTGGGTTCATTGTTTAAATGGCCTCTTCCACTCATTCATTTTGTTTTGGTTTCCACTAAAAGCCCTCCAGCATGGTAAGTATTATGAAAAATAAAAATATAAATGTTGAAAAGTACAAAATTTCTAAATATTATCTTTTTTCTAAGGGAAGCTTTATAAATACTAACAGTTCAGTGTGATTAAATTTTAAGATAACCATTTCTAGAACTAAACCAGATGCCATATACATAAAATGTTTTATTTAAGATCTGTGTAAAAGTAGGAATCTTAATATGTACATATACATTTAACTATCTCAATAGTGTTTAATTAATAGCATATCTTATTTTGCACTCGTATCTCCTTCATGCAAAACTCTGAGCACCATCAGACCTATGCTAGGTACTGATTAGATCCTTCACAATATACACAATTCCCCCTGGTCCCAGTTCTGCTCCCTTACCCATCCTTTCTTTGGCAATGAAAGGGGAAGGCAGCAGGCAGTGTGTTCAGACTCAGAGAGGCCACTTGCCAGCAGAGCAGTTCTAGCCCAGGGTTTGTGGGCCAAGGAGGCTGAGCTCTCCCAAGTGCTTGTGCAGGCATCTCTGCCATTCACAAATGAGCTCTACTCTGCATCACCACAGACACTCACTGAACACTGATCCATGGTGTAATGCATAAATCTCTCACATGGATTGGCTACAGCTTTGAATAGGGATTTCAGTTTGAATTTGAGATTATGGTTTTAGAGTATGCACTGACATTTTGGGAATCTCATTCCTCCTGGGCTGTCTAAACCTCTCCAAAGAAGAGATGCAGGTAGATCCTGAAATATGAAACACACAGCTCAGCTTTGTACATTAGAGTGCTGAGTGCCAGCACTCTGACTTGTGGAAATAGACTTAGCTGCCTGCCTATTCCTCTGTCTTATTCTCCTTACGCTTTTTACTGCTAGGTATATATTTTAAAGCAGTGCAGTGCATGTATTATCAGGTATTTATTAGAATGTTGAAAACCAAATATTGAAGATGATTAAAATCTTTTGGAGCCCTTCTCTTGGTCAAATTCTCCTGCTTAGTCATAGTCTCGCTTGTCCACCTGTTTCTTAACTGTAAGTAGAAAATTTCAAACTGCATATGTCATAGTAGAGTCTGTCAAGGAATATGTGATCAGAGAATAAGTACAGATTTGTAAGAATTGTTTGTCAGAATTAGCTCCATGAGACCTTACCACTGTACAGTACACAAAACTTATACTCTATGTACTGTCATGTGGATACAAAAAGTGACACATAAATCTTCACAGAAGCTTCTTCGGATGCAACTTTGTCAGCATAAATGGGAGAAGCCAAACTTGTATGTATTAGTAAATTCACCAGGTGCTCCCTCTAGTATAATCTTTAAAATAAGCTGTGGTCTCAGCTTTTTTTTTTCAGGCTTCAGTTCCTGTAGTCCTTCTTGGTGTGCTAGTCTGTCTAGGGAGAAAGTTAAATAGGGGAAGTATCAAAAATGCAACCAATATCACTAGAGCTAAGGATGCAGCCATTGAGAGCTCCTCATCATGGAATGGGAGACAGCTAGGTTAAGGAGGACTTCTGTTCTAATATTTTTGTGTGAAGTTGTCCTCTGCTGTCTCTTCCAGAATATTAGTAAATAGATAATTTTTTTCTGTATTAAACTGTCTTCACAAGTCCTGAAAAGCTTTTAGAGAGGAGCATTCTTTATCCACAACCAAAATTAATTCAATTTCAAGCATATATAAAGATGATATGAAGGCTGGAAAAACATTCTACACAAATATGAAAACATACTGAATTAGCAGTGTTTAATATACCATATGCCAGCTGAGATAGTGGAAAATAAGTGTTTCCAACTACAGGCCATTTTTATCAGCATTTATCACCATTTTTGTCACCTTCCTCTGTCCAGCCTAATCAGAGGAGTTAAAAATCCATCCCTCAATGCCCTGACAGAAAAATACCTTTATTTTTCTATTTCCCCCAATACAGCTTTTTAAAAAATCCTTATTTATTATTCTTTTCTTCTTTTTATTTTCTTTACTTTATCCATACTTGCTACATATACAGTATTTTCATTATTCTGTATAATGCAATAAAAAGCAATATCCCAGTGGTTAGAACCTCTACAGCAGTGTTACAGTTTAGTTGGTTTAGTTGCAGTATATGAACAACTGTGAATGCTAAAAGCATTTCAAAACTGAACATGTGAAAATGTAGCCACCTCAGTACTTTTAATTGAGAATGAGGAATTTCCTCATAATAATTCAGCTGTTGGTTATCCCATGCCTAAAAAGAAATTTGACAGAACTGGGATCAGGAAAGCCTATGCTGTAAAAATAGTCATGAACTTCTGATAAATAATGGAAAATTCACTGCTTTAGAATCCTAAACTTAGGAATCATGTGGTTTTTATGAAAATATGATTTTTTATGAAAATGCGTCTCTTGAGAGCTCTGACTCTGCATAACTGATGTGCATGTGTGTTTCCATATGTGCCAAATGGATATGTACTTATATGAATCTACGTATTTAGGTTGGGTAAATTTTGAAAATTTTATTAATGACAAGCATCTCAAGAATTTAAGCTGAGTAGATTTTGTATTTTTACTGAAGTTGAGTTCAGAAACATGGATAAGAGCAAAGATAAGTTTCCATACCAAAAATAACAGAATTCGTGAAAATCTGACTCTAAACTTTCTGCTTACTTAGATGTTACAATCAATATATACTATAACCATTCTATTTCACATCTTTCTGAAGATAAGATTTTATATCTCTGATATTAAAAGAAACTCTAATTGCACTGCTACTGAATAGAAAGTTGGTCTTACTGGTATGTGGTGTCACAAAAATTTCCGGTTTCCTGCATAATCAGTGAAGTCACTGAAAGTTTTAGAGCACTAAACATGATACAAGTCATAGTTCTCTAGTGTTCAGTGCAGGTCAAGATGAAATGTATTAGTTCCCTGTAGAAAGTGCTACCATCTCTTTTGTATCAAAATTAAGATGATATATAGTCCTGTTGTGGATGTTTAAATGTTTTTATTTTTATTCCTGTTTGCTTTTCCAGGTACTGTATTCGGCAATGGCAAAACTTCTGATTACCTGCTCCTGGGTAACACTGTATACACTGTAAGTCTGTATTGGCTCTAACTATTTTAAAGATATGATGCTACTATTACTATTATTCTATTCATGGAAGACTTAATTCAGTGCAGTCCCTTAAGAAGTACCTTAAGAATAAAAAGTGGCTCTTGAATGACTCTTTGAGAAGATTTGGAGTGCACTTTGTGTTCTAATTCCAGTTTTAAAACAAAGCAGTTTAATAAAAATGCAGAAGATGCATTTGTTCTTTACTGTAAACTAACTGGTTTTTAAAATAATGGGAATTGTAATTCCCTAATTAGCATGCTTATTAATTTAGTTTAAGTTCTTGCATTGGAGAAATCTCAGGCTATTGATTATAGAAGTGGTTTGTGGACTTCTGAAGATATAAACCTATTCTCTCTCTTTTAATTTATCATGAGGCCTTAAAAGAGGCATTGAGCCATATTGAATAAAGGTTGTGGGATGTCTTTTCAGAGGCAGTCAAACCACCAGAAAAATGCCTGATCCATACCTAACAGTAAACTTCTGTTGCTCTCATAGATAGTAGTCATTATTCGGTTTTTTTCCTTTTAATCTTTTATTTCCTAGAATAAATTAGTAAAGCTAAATATGTGCTTTTCACTTACTAGATACGAATGTTACTCAATAGTGGGTTTTCCAAGATCTCTCTTAGAAGCAAAATTAGATTTATGCTTACTGTCTTCTGTTCTTTAATGTTAAAAGTTTAATTAATTTTTCAAGTTCCTCACTGTTGGCAGGTACGAAAAAGAAATTAATTCTTCCATTAAAGTAAGGGGGCTGTAATATGAATTCACATCAAAGTCACTTTTTTGGGGAATAAGGAAACATCATAACTGAAATAAAAGGAAAATATTCTAGACACATGCTAAAACAGAGGTCACAATGATGCTCATATGTCACATTCTGCCACTGGTTTTCAAGTAGGAGAGCTGAAACTTGACCATCTTGAGAGGTTAATTTCTTGCTACTAACCTGCGGAGTGGTCAAGAATTTCCCTTGACCACTAAAAAAATTCCCTTGACCACTAAAAAAACTATTTTCCTTCACTTCAGGTTAAAAGTCTGGGGAAATATAGAAATTGCAATTGATGTTTTCCTGCTCTTGCACAGGAATTCAAGGAAATCTGGAACATATATGAACTTTGAGAGATTTTCAAAATGAGGGTAGAAAGTTGGTTTTTTTTTAAAATCTGTTCATGTGAAGTATATGAGCAGTAACAGTTGTCAGTCATAGCAAAATTCTGAGGCTAAAGTAATTCTCATTCCTCATACTGTTTTTAATGTGGTTTCAGAAGTCTGCAGTCATCAGTTCTGCAAAAGTCAATAAGAAAGGAATTCAGAAGTTGATATAGTTTAGTTTCTTTGGATCCACAAATAAAGTCAGAAATATGCAATGATTCATAATATGTCCTGGAATTATTTCTTTAAACATAAATTTCAAATAGGAATAGAGTGCTATGAAAATATCTGTATGACCATTTCACAGCTTGTTTTTTTTTAAAGAAGCTCAGTCTTTATACAGAATACCAGTTTGAGTTCTTGCTTCCTGGATAGGATTCAGTGCACAATTGTAAGTTTGAATGAAGCAGAGGAGGGAGCAATAAACCCTCCTAAATAAAGCAATATTCTTGAGGGAGTGGCTGTGTGTAGTTGGGGATTTTGTTAGGGGTATCAGATCTGATCCCATCACGGGTCAGTAAAGGCTCTATACTCACACTGTGTATCTCCTTTTATAGAGATCTGCAGTGGGTTTTTTGTGTATACATTTTGTCTATGCACCAGCAATGTTTGGTCTTATACTGAAGGATGTTTACTTTTCTTATGGCTGACCTAAGTAGCAAACAAGTGTACCAAATAAGTTTTTTTAGGTTATTTTTACATAATTCTTTTTTTTCACACATCCAAATACAGAACTCAAACTGGATAGACCAAGCAAATTATAATGCTCAGAATCGTCCTCAGTTTTCTTCTAATTAGATTTCACACATGTTTTAGATAATGAAATTGTGGTGGTTGAATTGAATTTTTTTTTTTTGGTCCTTAATAGCACAGTTGAAATAGGAGATTTCAGGATTTCAGTATTGAAAGTATAAGCTTATAGGTGAAAGCTTTCTGGCAGTATTTGTATCTTCTGTGCACCAGGCAGGGAAAGATTTGTCATACATATTTAACTAGTTGCTTCAGCTTCTGATTGAAGTACATTTCTTCTGAATTTCTGAAGCTGCTTGAAGTTCAATACAAACAAATTCACTGACAATTAGTGCTGCCAACTTGTCCAACAAACTAGCGTGGTCTTTGTGACTCCTTTTTTCAGGCTCATATTCTTCAGATTACATGTAAGGTAAAACTTGTGATACACATTCACGAGTGAGTTACAAAATGTAGTAACTATTTCTTTGGTAAACAGAAAACTTGCTTGAGTGAATTTCAAAGGAAGGAGATAAACAATTTTCCTGGATCAACTAGTCCTTGCTGTGGGATTATAAACTTTCTCCTACTGCTCATCTGTAAGCTAAAATGGAGCATGTCCTACAAATGTGATATTTTCACAGACTGCTCCATAAAAAGTGTAGAGATAAGAAAAGAGATCAGAGGGAATAATGAAAGTGACATAACAGACTTACTCAACATGTTATTTGTATACAGAACATAAGTCTTATATTACCAACATTTAACTCTTGGGCTTTTCAGGGTTTGGTGCAGATGACTCATTTCCTAATGAAGTGAACAAAAGTTGTGGGGTTTTTTTAAGCTTAGACTAATGTAGACTTGAACAATTGCAAGCTTTCAGTCCAGCATCTATATCTTCTAAATCTGTCTTAGTGTAGAAAGTTGTAGTCATCCTGTCTGTAACTAGAGGGTCTTCAGTCTCTACTGAAGAGGACCTGCTACACTTTTCACAAACCTTTCTGTGTAACCAAAATACCGTCAGTAAAGATGCTGACACCTTAGTAAGAGCCATACTTACAGAGTTTTAAGAAGTAAGGATAAGATTTCCATGCAAAGGAGAGTTTTCTAAATCAAGTAAGTGGCCCTTATTGATGGAAGCTAGTAATTCTTAATGTTCTATTATTAGGTCATTACTGGGTTGTATCCTTAAATCTTCTAGTGGCAATTTACTTTTTCTTATCTTCTCCTGAAAGTTTAACCAAACTAATAGTTTATGTATGTTAAGATTCCCATATTAAGAATCCTCTCTCTGTCTTTCCTTAAGTTTGTGGTTCTGACTGTTTGTTTGAAGGCTGGACTAGAGACCTCATACTGGACCTTGGTAAGCAAATGTTTTTACCATGTTCTCAAATGTTCTGTGAATTATGATGAATTGTATTGTTTTCCTCTTATTTGTTACATTGCACCCTTTAACAGTTTGTCAGTAGCAAAATGTGATTACTATGTAGAAGGAGAGAATACCCACATACAAAAAAAATAATGCTCAATGTTGAAAATTAGGACAGATGTAATACTTAAACTAGAAAAATCAAATTACGCTGGACTTACTGTAGCTGAATTTAAATTGGCTTAAAATGCAGTAATATTGCTGCTGATAGTATCATTTTCCTTTAAGAAATAGCTAACCAAAGTAGTAGAGTTGAATTAATACAAGGCATGGAAATTTAATCCAATATATCAAAATAGCATTGTAAATACTAGGTAACAAAGATGTTATTTTTTTATAATGCATCTGTGATAATTGTTTTTTTGTTTGTTTAACAGTTCAGCCATATAGCAATCTGGGGAAGCATTGCACTTTGGGTAGTGTTTTTTGGAATCTACTCTTCTTTGTGGCCAGTCATTCCTATGGCACCCGATATGTCAGGAGAGGTAAAAATACATTTTAAATAACATCCAAATATGTGAAAAAAATATTGTTTAAGTCTGTAGTACAGACCTAATCCTTATTGGATCCTTCTGCTAACTAGAGGTGCATATGTCATTCTGTCTTTTTATACCTTCAATATGGTAGCTGTGTTTATTTAAAATAAAATCAATTTTTACTCTTGTGAATATGGAGCTCTGCTAACAGGCTGTGAGTATGTGGTCTAATGAGAAAGAATAGACAGGTAAGCTGCTTTGCAGTTCTTAGGTAAGCTTTAATTTTCTAAAGAAAAATCTTACCAAATGCAGTACTTAGAATTATAGTGCTTATTTTTCTGGAGCATCTTTTTATAATGAAGTAACCAGTAGTAGCCTGGTTAAGGCTGTTTTTAATCTTGAATTTTACAAATTCACCAAGTACTTGAAACTGTAAAATGCCTCAAAAAAATTTGAGGTGCCATAACACTGCATAAACTGCTTGTCATGCACACTTCCTTTTCAGTTAATGTGCTGCTTGGAATGCATTATTGTAATGTATCTTTAACCTTTTGACAGTAATTAGTGGTTCATTTGTAATCACATTTGTGTAAACCTGCTCTGAATATTCCAGGATAGATTGAATCCGTAAAAGATGCTTATTTGCTGACTTATCTGATTTAATTGGAACTGCGGTCCCAAATTCTCAATACCATTCAGTTCCAGAAACATTTGAAGTATTAATTTCTCAGACACTAATATCTGCTTCTGGGCATGACCAGTACCTCCTGAGCTGAGAAGTTTGATGTGCATTCTCAGTGGGAATCAGAAACTGAGAATACCAGCTTGTGTCAGAAAGATATTCTTTTAATGGTTCTCCAAGCATATCAACTAAATCCAGCCTTACACCAGTAAAGAGTGAGTCCCTTTCTCTCTACCACCATTGTGATAAAATTCAGCAATTTAAAAATTTATGCAGGATGTGGGAAATGTAGGTGCATATCGCTCCCTCACTTGAAAGTAATTAAGACTCATAAATCCAACCTCCTATTTAAACAGTAAGAGGAAAAAACAATATATAGGCATTTCTGTAACTACTACATTTTAATGGAAAGCACCTTAAATACTTGGACACCTAAGGAAAATAATTTGAAATTATGCAAGTTCTAGCAGTTTTTTCTCTGTATCATAATGTCTTACCTATATGTATATGTAGATCTTGTACATTACCACATTGCCTCCAGTACTCAAAACTAATCCTTTATATTATTGTAAATTAAAGTAATCTAAGCTATTATACTTCATCATTTTTCTTAATCTTTTCATAATCTATTTTATAGAAGAAACCATGTTTTTAGAGAATTTGTGAAAACTTTATGGCTTTTAAGGTAGCAGAACTTTCATGGTGATAAGCACAGTGGAAACAAAATGGTGTGTTATACCTGGTATGACATAAGGGTGGCTACTTCACTATTGAAATAACAGTGTCTCAGTTAGTACATTTTCAGACCCTGAAGTTACTGTGAAAACACCTGTTTTTGAGGGAGTGTAATTCCTATGATCTTATAGAAATGGTTCTTTATTCAAGAGATCTAGCTGACAACAAAAATAATACTCTTGGGGTATGAATTCAACATTGTGCCAAAGCAGTCTGACTTATGAACATAAAATCATTTATTTGTCACGGTAAAACTTTTACCTGTACTTATTTTGTTAGTGTGTTTGGTTATGCATGTATGTGTATATAGTAGTTTTGATGTGTGTATGTGCATGAAGTTGATTGAAGTGAGGTGTTCTTGACTGAGGTTGGTTTTGTTTTCTTTCTAGGAATATATTTCAATGTCTGTGGTGTCAGAATAAAGTCTTATAAAACTATCAAAGGCCATTAAAGCTTATGTTCAAAACTCTGGTCTAGCTTTTTGTGCTGCACTCTGTGAGGCTAAAAGTCTTGTTGATGCATACTGCAGCTCAGACTAGAAGCAGGATTTTTGTATGCTTTCCTGGAAGCCCCTCTACTGACTGAGAGGTCTCTGGCAGGGCAGAATTCACTGAGTTTCTCTGTAGCAATTCAGGCCATCCATAAGTATTGAAACGAAAAGATTCATGGATTTATCTGTGCAAAAGACAGTGATGTGACAGAAACAAATCCATATCAGCAACTCTGCTTGTATGTACAAATAATGCTTCCCTGATTACTTCCAATGTGTGAGTCAGACTTGAAAAATTCATGCAACTAGGCAAAAGCTAGAGTGTGTCAAAAGCTGACGTCTGCTTCTTAACTTTTTGTACATTTTAGCTAGTGATCTGAAAAATTATATGAAGGGGACTTCCATGCATTTTTTTTAGCAAGTGTGTTCATTAAAAATGCCCCCTTTTTAATAAACTTCAGATTTATAAGGATATATAGTTGTAGGTTATAACTATAGTTCTTAGAAAGTTTAAAGGTATTCTCTTTCTTCTTCATAGAGCTGGTAACAATTCTGTCTTAGTTTATATTCTTTCCAGTCTGTATTCTTGACACGATATGCATCCAACAATTAAGTTCCAGCTAAATGATGTCTTCTACAAACATATTTTTCATGTCTTCTTTGAGATAGAAAAGAACTTAATGAAACAGTCTAATAACGATTCGGTCTTTCTTCATATTAATGTCATGAAAAGAGTAAGATTCTTCCTGCTTATTCCTGGTTCTGTTCCAAGAAAATAAAATTGTAGTGCTCTTGAAGGGGAGAGAAAAAGCATATGGAGGTGATGGAAAACTCATTCATTGGATGCAAAGGAAGGTTTTAATCTAAATATTTTGAAACTCACTTTTTGTATCCATTCCTATAAAATATTCAGCTCTGATAAATTTATTTCAGTAGAGAACACTGCAAGGTAATGACTTGAGAAAAAATTGAGTTGTAACAGAAGAAAAGTCAGTTCGTGCTGCTAATACTCTTATGTTGGAGCACTAAAGCTAGTGGCCTAAAGTTAAAGCATAAGAGTTGTTGGTTTGTGTTCATCTTTTACTATCCAAGCATCATCCAGTCACTTACTGAACAAAGAAACAATTATGTCACATATTTTTGCAAGTTTTTCTGACTTTTTACACTAATTGTTTCCATCATTTTGTGTATCATTCCAATTTTACAGAAGATAATTAAAGTTGCTTTTACATATAGGTTGCTGTATGTTGGTATCACAGAAAGAAAGATTGCAGAATGCCGTGCTCTAAAAGAAAATATAGTGAAACAAAAAAATATGACAGTTACAGCATTTTTTCTTTGTTGTCTACGTCACTAAATCCCTTTCCTTGACATGTTCCTAATAGTATAATCAAGTGTGTTTTTCTGCCTCTCTCTTGAGTTTTCCCAGAAGAAAACCACGCAGGGCCCCCCTTGATCCAAAATGTCCAGTTGATCTAGAATGCTGAGACATTTCTGGCATCAAGACCTTTGTTTTCTGGTTTTTCAAGACCGGTAGATCTGCACTAGGCCAACTCATCCACCTATACAGTACTGTTTCTCACAGTGTGGGAACTGCATGGCTCTCCATGGTAATCCTAAGTCCTGTAAGTAGTGGTAACTTGTTGCCATAGGTAATGCACCAGAAGAGTAGCAATTTGACTTATGACCCACATAAGTAAGGTATCCTGGCACAAGTGTTCTCCTGATATGAATAACTGGTAGTTCTATAGCTGATTATCTGTTAGAGATTGATAGGGGGTGTCTGGTTTATAGTATCTGAAACATGTTTCCATATTAAAATTCTGAAACCAGTTATATCTTGTCAACTTTAAAACAGTTTCTATGCCAGTTGTGAGGTTTTTTCTTAAAGAAATAAAGTTCCAAGTGAAGAAAACGTCATTCCTTTTCCCTGATTAATGGTGCTCAGATGAAAACTGTCAGTTCACCATTGTCTTTTGGCAGACACAGGCTAGAATGAAAAATGGATAAAAACTACGAAAGAAGCAATGGGCTTTATGAAGCTGAAAAAAATGGAAAAATAGACCATAAAGCTGAAGAAGATGTGATAAAAAGGGGTGATAACCTGAGTAATCAATTATGTAGTATAGTATCTGTAGCTAGTTCAGGTACTGTAGCAAATGAACTTCATGAGTCTTTTAGTAGGAACAAGGCATGAATATTTTATCTTTAATTAAGTGGAACTTACTGTTTAGTTTCATATTATTCTGCTTGTTCTTTAAAATCACTCATTTAAAAATTAATTTCCTTGAGTTTATTCTAAGAATTAGGGACTGTATTCTTCTAGTCTTAAACACAGATCCTAAAAGTCTAGAAATTCAACTTCTATCTACTTATAACAAAATATTAAGATACCTTTTCTGCAAGGAGGATTTTGGTAGTAGTAGCAAAACACTATTTCTGTGGGAAGGAATGGGGATACACAGCTTATGAAAAAGAAATACTGAAAACATTTCAAAAGCTTTCATTGGTTTAATAACAACTTTGCATCCTCTGTAGTATAGTCTATTATATTACAATTTGCATTATATCTGCAGAAATGTTTATTCATCCATTTGTTTTTTGTCAGTACTGTCTAGTAGGGAAGCACTAGACAGCAAACAAGGAACTTGATGGGTAATTTTCTTAGTATCTTGCTAGTAAGGACTGTGCTTTTACATATAGATGCACAGGACAGAAAAGGAAAAAACCATAAAATTCTTTGTCGGCAGTTTTTGGTTAGGTTTAACAGCATGTGTTTTGACCCATTGCATTAAACAAGTTGCATTTAATTTCAAAAAAAGGTGTCACTACAGACTTGAAGAAAATTTTTATTGTGGACTTGAAAAAATCAACTGCCTGGGTCTGTCTTTCTACTACATTGATATTAATTAGGTTGATACTTCCATGTCCAATATTAGCAAATAGATAATTGAAATATACTTTCAAAATATTTTAAACAACTTAGAGTGTTTTCTGTTTAAGCCAGATGAAGTTGGCATAAGTTTTTAAAAGTAAATGCCAAGTCTGTTCATATTTGATAAGGTGTTTGCTTTGTAGGTGTATTTTCTTTTTTCTTTGAAACTCTTTAATACACAGAAAACTGTTCTGTGACACTGAACAAAATGCATTTTTAATCTCCCGGAAATTGCCAAGGTCTCCTGTTGTCCATGTTTTGTTATATTGTGTATAATGACTGCACAAATAAATGAAGCTGTGATTAAATTGTTCTATGTTTTTATATCTGTGTAGTCCTTTTGCAATAATTGCATTAACTAATGAAATTTCTGTAACTTACATCACCTAATAAGAGCAGCCTCCATTCATGTGTCAGCAGGCTGTAAAGCTGGTAGAACCTTCCATTGGTGCTTCCATCCTTGCAGATAATAGGTCTACTTTTCCTTTAAGTCCTCTTTAAAAAAAAAAACCAGACCGATTTTTAAATTATAAAAAGAGATAAATTTCTAAACTAGTATGGTTGTCTCTTTCTTGAAGAAATCTGGTTGTGGTCTTGCAAACCTTGTAATTGAGGACAGGTGAAAAACAAATCAATCTGTTGTATATTTCACACTAGTAAATCTTGTTATTGTTATATGCTCTGAATTGTTAGGCCTCTTTTTTTACACCTCTATGATTAATAAGATAGCTTAGAATAATAATACTTTAGTTGAATAAGAAGTATGACATTGATACTAAAGCAAAAGTTCAGTATCCACGGAACTTTTAAATTTATTGTCGTACTGTAGACAATGCACTGTAAAGTTCTCCAGAGCACCATCTGTTTCTGCTCTGTCTGACCCAGGGGATTTATAAAACTACTGACGGAAATTGGAGTTAAGGTACAGGCATGTATTTTACAGAATTTTAGATCATTTGATTGAGGTTTGCAGAAGTCTTGTGAAAAACAGTAATATTTCTTGTGGGAAGATTTAGCTGCACAGTGTAGAAAAGGTGTATTAGAATATACTGTATTGACAGCATTGGTTTGTTAAATACTGCTTCTCTCTTTATTATGCCAAGTATCCTGCTTATATGGAATCCTGCTTATTAAAATATTAGATATGCATCCTTTAATGCCTTTACTGCATTGGGGTTTTTTACAAAAAAACACCAAATAACTTTTTTGAAAATGTAGTTGTCCAGATACTTCAGTCTCTAATGGACAGGTCTTCTCTAGTAAGATGTTTGTCTAAAGTTTGATCCAAAAGCAGGAATTGGTTTTAGTCTAATGTAGAACAAAGCCTACAAAGCAAAGTTTTTAGGATAGAATACAATCATACAACAGTTGAACGGCTCTCTGGAGGTCATCTGGTCTAATGCTTCCAACACTACACCAAGTTGCCCTGGACTGTGTCCAGACAGCTTTTGAGCATTACCAAAGATGGAGACACAGTAACATTTCTGAACAACCTGTGTCCCTGTTCAGTCACCTTCACAGTAAGAAAGGTTTCCCTGATGTTCAGATTCAAGTTTTATTTTGCGCTCCTTGCCCCTTGTGTCGTGACAGGGCTTCACTGGAAATAGCCTGGCTCTGTCTTTGCACCCTCCACTCAGGGTGAGAGATCCCCCTAAGCCTTCTCGTAGGCTATAGTCTCATCTCAGGTTTCCCTCTTGTATGAGAGATGCTTCAGGACATTGGACTAATTTCAGTATGTCTGTGTTTCTTGTACTGGGGAGCTCAGAATTGGAGATTTCCCTAGGTGTGACCTTATCAGTGATGAGTAGGGGGGACCTGCCTTCCCCTCTGCTGGCAATACTTTGTCTAATGAAGTCAAAAGATACCATTCACTTTCTTTGTCACAAGGGCCCATTGCTGGCTCATTTTCAACTTGGTGTCCATTGGGACCAAGTCCTTTTCTGCCAAGCTGCTTTCCAGCTGGGTGGCCCCCAGGATATACTGCTGCCTGGGGCTGTTCCTTCCCATGTGCAGGATTTTGCATTCCTCCTTGTTCAACTGCGTGAGGTTCCTGTCAGCCCGTTTCTTCAGCCCTTTGAGGTTTCTCTGGATGGCAACACAATCCTCTACTGCATTTGCCACTCCTCCCCCCATTTTGTGTCATTAGCAAACTTCCTGAGGGTACACTTCGGGTCTCATCCAGGTCTTTAATGAAGATGTTAAATGAAACTGGACCCAGTATTGACCCCTGGGGTATACTTTCAGTTACTGGCCTCCAGCCAGCCTGACACTGATCACCAGCTGCCATTCAGCCCATTTTCAATGTATCTCACAGTCGTCCCTCCAGCCCATACATCAACAGCTTCTCTGTGAGGATCTTAGAGCTTTTGCACCCTCCTGTGTTGTCCCTCCAGCTGTAAAAGGTGCTATTAATGGATACTTGTCTCTTGCATTGTTAAAAAACAGCTAATATTTTTAATAACTTTAGCAGAACACAGCATGATAAATAAATGTAAATGGTTCTATATTTAAGAAAAATTGCATGGTACTTTTCCTCAGTGTTAGCAGGGAGAGTTATAAATAATGCCCCTAAAATTTGGGAAGTAATGATTTCTCTAAATTCCTCCAAGTGAGAATTACTGTGCCATGCTTTTAAGGGAACCTGGCAGATAACTGTGTTGACAATCTCTATTTCAAAAAATTGCTTTGAGCTCTGTATGGTAAGCAAATACCGGAGTCTTATCAATTCTCACTTCATTATCACAAAACTTGTGGAAGATAGTAGTTCTTCAATGGCTAATATATAGGGTAGTTGGTTTTGGTTGGTTGGTTGGTTGGTTGGTTTTTTTTTGCGGTTGCACTGCTTTTTTACCAGTCTGGATTAAAATATTTTCCAAATTCTGCATCTTTATTTCAGGGGGAATAACTGGTGTACTGAATTTTTCAAGAACATTGAAATAATTCAACAATAAAAGCTAGGCTTTTCCTTCATAGTCCAAAATATTTCTCAGGCCCATTCTGAGCAGAAGGCCCCTATAGGCATTATCCTACAGTTTCAGCACATTTTCATCCCCCTTCCAAGTTTTCCCAGCTTGTCAAAAATCAGTAATCTGTATGTCTTCCTTTCTATACCTATGTGAATCTTGTTTAGAGAAAAAAAAAGTTTCAGTGTACATTTGTGGAGAATATTATTACTTCAAAAAAAATCAGTGATTTATTGATGATTTTTTTAAGCTAATCAGAATTCATCCCATAAAACATATCCATTTTAGTAATCTGTCCTCGCCTGAAAGCCTAAAATTATGTTACTATTCTGATACTAACATATTTTAACTATTTAATAATTTATATTTAAAGTTTGCTTTTCTTCTTTCACTTCAGGAATCAAAAGTATTTGTCTAAGGGGCTTTTATTTTTCCATTTAATTCCCAATAGGTAGTTTCCATTTTGACTCCTCCTTCATGTTTAATTGTACTTGGTCTAGTAGCAGACATTTATTTGTGAGCCAGAATCTGCTATTCCCAGATATACTTCAAAGATCCTTCTCCATATTCAGTAGTTACATTCTCATCTTCTCAAACAGGAACAGCAGAGCTGATCTTTGAACTGCCCAATTTTTCTGCTTCCAGTGGTCTGTCTTGGTTAATATACCTAATAACCAGAGATCCTAGTAGAGAGGAACTTAATTCTTTGCAATTCTGAGGAATACAGTTCTTAATTAAAAGGAGCTAAAAGATGTTTTTTAAACTTTACATAGCAAAGAAAGACTGGAGGCAATACAAGAACTTACTTGTAGGAACTTCATTGCACTGGAAGTTAATGCAGATCTGTTTTAGTACTACAACAGTAAGTACTTTGGCATATATGAAGGCAAACACATGCACATAACTACTACTAATGAAGTTTTTTCTGTAGGTTGAGAAGAGAAACTTTTGATGGTTTGACACTGTTGAGGTATTTTGCAGCTTTGTAGTTTATAGGAAGGAAATGTGTACCTAGATGATACTTGAAATAGATAAACTGAAAAGGATAAGCTTTTCTGCAGCGAGAATTTTACCACTGTTTTCATCTTTCTGTTCTTATTTTTAAAGGCTTTTTAAAATCTGAGCTAGCTGTTTTGGCAGATCATTTCATAATGAGGAAAAAGTGGATATTCTCTGGATATTCTGACATGTAATTTCCTAACACTACATCTTCAGCAGTGCTTTAAAAATGTTTTGCAGCCAGAACTTCTTATCTGCCACTAAGTCATGAAAAGGAGTATTTCTCAGCATTTTTTTCTTTTTTTTTGAAAAATGAGAACCTCTATAAAAATCAAAACTTTAAAAAAATGTTAATTTATTTTAGAAAGTCTTAATATTGAGCATGAGCTACACATAGAACAAATTATTTATCTTCCCTGCAGGATTTGTAAGTCTGGGCTTCCCAGCTCTCATTTTGGATTACTTCTGAATTCCCCTGGGAGCCACTTTTGTGGCAGATTCCATTTGGTTTCACAAGGCCTAAAGGGGGAAGACTTGGCATAGACCACAAATCTCTCACATTAGGAACAATTTGTAAACCACAAACAGAGGCAGCCAGAGTCCGTCCCCAGAACAGGCTGCTCCTGTTAGTGCCATTGTCTGAAAAGGATTGGTTTGCCATTTCCCAGATGACCTGCCTATGTGTAGAGAGATGTGAAAAGTTAGAGACAAAAATGTTTTCTACAGAGTGAGGGGGGAGCTTTCTTGTACAGAAAGGAAGGAAATACCTCTGTGGGATTTTATTTTTTCCCCTCTTCATCCAAAAAATACAAAGAGGGCCTCTGTCTTTAATGCGAATGTCGGCTTTAAATCTTTTAGGTTTGGATTAACTCTGTAAAAGAAAAAAAATCTGACAGGCTTTCAAATATGACGCAGAAAAACTTTTTTTTTTTACCTCAATTCATGTTGTTCATTTGTAAAGCCAAAGGCTGGATGGAGTGAATAGTGGGTGCCAGTTGTTCCTTCATTCATAGTTAGCATCACAATGGTCAGAATTAACATCCTAAGACCTACATTATCACTTTCGCTGTTTCACCAGCAAACATTTAATACTGGGTGGCTAACACAAGGACAGCTCTTTGCTATGCTCTTATTTGCTATGTTGTTAATAATAGGAAGTAATAATCATAATTAGTTCAAATTGTATTTTTAAGCTTTTTTCTTGTTTTTAAGGGAACTGTCTATCTAATTGCTACTTAATTATAAAATGTCTTGCAAAATGCATTTGTGATAGACATTTCCTATTAGCTCCTGTTCTAGAAAATGAGTATTTCATCAAATATGTCAAAAGTCAGGTTTTGCTTATAAAGTGACTGCTAATACATTTTCTTCACTAATACGTTTCCTCCACTTCCTGATACAAAATTTTCTTTTTTTTTCCCCTTTTGAAAATATGAATTGTTTTATTTTGAACCTGCCACTGTTCAGTGTTTACACCTTTGCTGGCAGCTGTTGACAGAAGTAGTTAGTAGAATCTCAGGGCAATATCTATGTCCTTTTAACATAGCCATGGAAAGGTTACCACATTTTTAACGTACATTCTAATGCTTTCCAAAGAATCAATGTCATTAGGAATTTGGATACAAAAACAAGGTAAATTGAACTTTTTGCTTATATGAGAATTAGTTTTTTTTTTTTAAATAATTCACTTTGTTTTCATATGCCAACATATTGAGTATAATTCTTAAATGTTCATGTATGCATGTTGAGAAATTAGACTTCAGCTACTACAAGCAATTTTTTTGTCTGCTAATTAAAACTAGTAAAATTTCAGCTTATTTATTTTACCTACTGAGGCTTAAGCTGTGAAAGAAGTTAGTCTCCAGTAATGAAACAAAGGATTTGAAAGGCTACTGTTGTATAGTGATGTTACTTTCAACCTCTTTACAATCTAACTACATTATAAAAGTATTTCTAATACTGACTGCAATTCAAACCTCTTGTAACGTGCTTCAGTATTTATCATACTCTTTGCGTCTATAATATTATTGATGTAGACATTTGAGCATGAATTACAAGGGTAAAGACATTTTTCCTTTGATGTCCATATATTGTGATGTTTGTTTTGGCCATTCAATATGTTTTAGTTTTTAGTATTTCTACAGACCAAGTTATGAAAAGAAGAAATTCCTATGTATTACATATAGTGGTGTATAGGAAAAACAAATACACAGATAAAAACAATTACGTGGTTTTCAAATATTTCACCATGAATTAATGCGTTAGATCTTCATTTAACAATATGTTGCATATTTTCATAATTACATAAATAGTTGTTGCCTTATTTCTCATTTTTAAGCAATCTGTTTAACAGGAGTCTGTGGCAGTGTGGGACCTGCGGTACAGCGACTTCTGTGGGAGAAAACCTTGATCCAAGTTAAATTGTAGGATAATTCTAACAGTGTCCAGTATCCAAATGACGGGTCAGAAACTGTTAAATCCTGTTAGAGTAGATTGCAAATTGGAAAGCTGTGCTCATAATGTATTGAGAAAGTTGGAAAACGGTGGATTTTTGATAAATCTGATTTTAATGGAAATGCCTGTAATTAACACAGTGGTATAGAGCAGAATTGTGGAGGGGTGGTTCCCCCATGCGAAGAGCTAAGCCGTGTATCTTTCTACCAGCTTCTTGACATGAAATAGTGCTTACTATTTACTGGATTTATGTTGCAACCCAGGGGATTTTAGAAAAGAGTTCAACCTCTATTTCACATTAGTCAGACTAGAATGATTCATTTAAATTTGCTTTTGATAGCCTCAACTAACCGCTTGATATTTTTAAGATTTTTTTTGCTTGTTCTTGTCACGACATCGCATTTTGTGCATTTTCTCTTCAGGCAGCTATGATGTTCAGCTCTGGAGTGTTTTGGATGGGACTTCTGTGTATTCCTATGACAGCTTTACTTCTTGATATAGTATACAAAGTGTGAGTACGGAAATGCCAGTGTTTACAGAGGGAAGTACTGACTTAAATGTGTGTTCTAATTACTAATATAATAAAAAACAAATTAAGATCAGTTCTGGTGTTTATATAAGATCAGTTCTGGAGATTATGTAAAATTCTTTTTTACTGTCTTTGTTTTTGAAAAATTTTGTTACAAGAGTTATTACTATTTTAAATGTTTCAATAATTGTAGTGTTTTATTAATAAATATTTTTTGTTTCTAATTTGCAAGAACAGATGGTAAAATATATTCTTTAGATTTGTTTTTTGATATTTCTCCTTGTAAAGCTTCATTTTAAAGTTAAGTTTAGTTTTCTGGGGAAATGGATTTATAAACTGAATATTTATATAAGCAGTGAAACTATCTGTTGTTCTACTTTCAAGAAGAGTAAGTCTGGGAGTATTTTGTGTGTACTTACAGGGTAAAGAGAGCTACTTACAAGACACTGGTAGATGAAGTTCAGGAGTTGGAAGCAAAGTCTGAGGATCCTGGGGCAGTTGTGCATGGCAAGAGGTACGGTAAAAATCTGTGCAACACTGTCTTAAAAAACAAAACTAAATATTTTTAGCTTTATACATGTATCAAAGACAAAAGGTTATTTTCAAAAGCTGTACAAATGAAAGGCATGTGTGAAGGACCTTCAGGTCTACTGAGCCTATGTGTTTTTTCATAGGCTTGCATAGAGGTTTTTACCAAAAGCTTTAGCCGATGAGTTTCTTTGTAGCTGACTGGTTCTGGTTCTTATGTATAGAACAAGCTTGAGGTGCAATTTTAATTCTGTGAATTTTGCCTGTGTTAACAATTAATTCACAAAGAAAATAGGTTAGACCAAAATGAGTTTAAACCTGCATCATTTTCTAGTATAGCCGTAAACATGGCCTAAGCACAAAAAAAAATTAAATTCTTTAAAAGCTGCTCAGTAGCATAGGGAAAAACAAAAAAAAGTGTCTAGGATTTTCTGAAATTGAATATAACAAGCTGCCTTTGTATTTAACTCCAGTCCAGAGCAAGCTAATTTGATCAACCTGTATGAAGTAAATAAAATTTTTAACTTAAGACTCCACAAGAATTACCTTGTTGCATCCTCCTTCATGGACCAGGCACATAATTTGAAAAGGGAGAAGGTAAAATTGAACAATTGGACATTTTCTACATGTAAACTCAGCATAAAGGTGTGCACTCACTAAAATACTTCAGACTTTTTAACCCCAAGCTGAACTTGTAGCAAGCACTAACTGAATGTATGAGATGACAAAATCCCCCTCTACCCCCCTTCCAATTCATTAGTGCCATTTGGCTGAACTATAGGTTTCTTTTCTTGTCTTCATTTTCATGAGTTTTGTGCAGCCTAAAAAAAAGCCAAAACTGCTGATACTTGATTTTCCTGTTCTTTCTTTTCTTTGGACTGCTGTTCTTTTAGTATCTTCATGGCAAAAAGCATAGCCAAGAAGGCTTTTTTCCTACCAAGCTATGCACAGAAAGAGACCAGAAAAAACACAGTCACTTCTTTTACTATAGATTCAATTTTCAGAAAGTACGTTTTGTTCATAAAGATACTTTAGCAATCTTTTTGTATCCGTCTTCCAGTTCAGTGGGAATCAGTTTACTTGGATTTACCAGGTTGAGATCAAGTTACATCAGATACCAAGGTGATAACCACCATTTTTAACGGGGGAGCATCCAGCTTGTGTGACAGCTTTCACACAAGAATCTTTTGTCTCTAGTTGGGTTCATCTTTCCTGGTAATAAGGAAATGGGGATTCAAGAGTCCTGGAAGCTTATCCCACCACCCATGGAACACCTAGTCTAGTGTGCTGGGCTGCAGAAGAGGACATCCCTGCATGCAGTCTCCTCTCAGGCTCAATATGCTTTGTAGCAGCAGCTTCACACTGGAAGTGCTGTAGAATCCCCTAGCTGGTGGCAATTCCTACTTCGAGCTTATTTTTCCTTCATCACTGCAAGACCTAACAAGTGCTTGCTAGAGAAAGTTCTCTTGCTTTGATTGATTGTTACAAATGCTTTTCTCCAGTGGCAGTGGTCATTCAAGCAGATTGAGGGCAGTATCTTCCTCCAAATTAACCAACTCATCTATCAGTGTGCTGAGCTTTGAAGCAATGTATGCTCTGTGCTCTTTTGCAAGGAGCAAAAGCTGTTGAAGAATTGAGTTGCAGAAAAGAAAGCAGACATTAGTACTGGATGGTGCTAAAAGGAGAACATCTTGTGGGTATAGAAAAAAGTAAGGTAACCTACCTTTTTAGTATTTCATACTTGCACTCCCAAGACTTCTCTTGTATTCCCAATTCAACTACTTCAACTTCAGTTGTCTAGGCAGCTTTTCCCTCATTCTACACACAGCATGTCTTCCAAATCCCTTCTTATATAGGTAAAATAAACTTGGTGTTTTCACCCCCTGGTTTTGTCATTATCTTTTTATCCCACAGTTAAATAGTGGGCTCCATGACAGCTGTTCAGCTACCTGCCAGAATATCTTTCTTAGATCTAATTCTTCTCCACAAAGTTACTTTTAGACCAGTATTTCTGAAGGATACAAGTATCCACCTTATATGCAAGTCACTGGATGTTACACAACTCAATATCTCTTAAGATTTTATTCCCTCCATTATTTTTTAATGTATTAAAATTCAGGTGATAGAGCCAAAACTTTACTTTTATGGAGAAAGTGTTCATTGTTAAAGAAATGGTCTGATTAACTGACTTACTTGCATCTACAAAAATTTGATTCAACTTTTGTAAACATTTTTGAGTCTCCTAAATTGCAGAAGATGAGATTAATTAATTACCAGTACAGAGTAAGTAGTGAAATGGGTGAGGAATGCCCTCTACATCTGTTTAAAATATGTACATGAGACTTTCTTATTCTGGTGTGCATATCTGTGGGAGTACCTTTTTCTGATAAAGCAAAAGAAGGGATTTGTTCTCATTAAATGCCAAAATCACCTAAGAAGATATAAATCACTGCATGATTAAAAGGTAACTGGGAAATAGTGAGAAAGGTAAGTCAGAAACATTTCCACTCTGTCCACTCCCAGATAACTCAGAAACTTTTCCACTCTGTCCACTCCCATCTTAGAAATACTACAACACAAAATAAAAGTCTCAGCTTCCACAGATAACAGGTCAGGATTCTTGTATTGGATAGCTGTTGTAATCAGTGTATATCTGTTTACTGAGAAGGGGGCCTACAAGAAAGCCAGAAGGTTTTATAAGGGCATGTAGTGATAGGACTGAAAGAGGGTAGGTTTAGTTTAGATATTAGGAAGAAAGTCTTTACTGTGAGGGTTACAGGAATCCATAAAGTAGTAATTTTTTTTCTATAACTGTGTTTAATTGCCTGTAAAGGTATACATTTCATGTTCAAAAATAGCTAATATTCTGCTTGTCCATATAGGTACACATAATGAGCACGGGCATTTAGTTAGTGTGATCTAACATTGGTTAATTATGAAACCATGTTTTCTTGGGTTCACATGTAGTATATTTAAATATGCTTTTGAATGGCAACAGGGTGATTTATAATAGAGAGCCCACAGTATTTCAAGTATAGAAAAGGAACAGAATTTAATACTTGAATACCTGAAAGCACTTTTCTCCAGTGTATTTCCTACGTATTTTGTATTTTCTTTACCAGCAATCAGATCTGTGCAGTGGAAACTTCATTATACATAAACTAAGACATGTGCATATTTTCATGTTCTTGTAAGTTGAAGGTAGTATTTTCACTGCTTAGCATTTAAGCAAGGAAATGTGGTGAAAAGAGGAGGAACATCAATAAGACTTTTACATTGGACTTCCGGAGGGCCTGTTAAGGAGACCTATTCAGAGAGTTCCTTGGGAAGCAGCCCTTAAAAACAAAGGAGTCCAGGAAAGGTGGGCGTGTTTCAAAACCAAGACTTTGAGGGCACAGGAACAGAGTGTCCCTGTGTGCTGAATGATNGTTGTGTTTGACCCATCTGCTCTCCTTTTATGACCAGGTGACCTGCCTGGTGGATGCAGGAAAGGCTGTGGATGTTGCCAGTTTGGACCTCAGCAAGGCCTTTGACACTGTCTCCCATGGCATACTTCTGCAAAAGCTGGCAGCCAGCCCACGGCTTGGGCTGGAACCCTCTTTGCTGGGGACAGTCACCAGTGGTGTCCCTCAGGGGTCTGTGCTGGGGCCAGCTCTGTTCAATATTTTTATTGATGACATGGATGAGGGTATTGAGTCTTTCAT